>CM068827.1:30659258-30699258 GCA_028554795.2 Sinohyriopsis cumingii
TTATAAATCACTTTAATAGACTATCCACATACGCAAAGCAATCCAATCTAACTCCAAATATACACCTCAAACACCAAACAAAACATGATTTTAATCTACTATTCATACCAACTTACTTAAGCACTTACAAACACACAAACACATACCCTCACATTTTTTTAAAAAAGAGTTAGTGTTTATTTTCACACTACTCTACCTACACACATTGGCAAATCGATCGTTATTTCTTTTCTAGAGTGTTGGGTAGCCCTGAAAAGGGCTGTTTTTTTGTTTGCTATGGCATTCTTTTTTAGTTTCTAAGAATACGATGTCCTCTGAGGATAGACTTTCTGGCGATAGGTCTGCTTCTTCGGAAAGAGAAGAAGAACTCTTTGGTGTCGATACGACAATCGACAAAGCCTCTGTCAGCTTCAGGTTGCTGCTGCTGTTGTTGTTGTTGCTGCTTTTGCTGCTGCTGTTGCTGCTGTCTCTGAAGTCTGTACTTCTCTGTCCATTCTTCTTTTTCCCTGTTCATTTCTTCTCTGAAGAGCTCTTCTATCAGGTCTTCAGTGATTTTTAACATTCTCACATTCTCTATTTCTTCTGGCTTCGGTATCAGACTGTGTCTGACCCTATGCAAATTCACGTAGGCTTCGTTGAGTTTAGCTAGTTTGGAGCACATCTTCTTAGGAGGATGAGTCGACAATGGATGGTTAGACTGGAAACAACCCCCGGTTCTTAAAGTCAAAGCGCGGACGTGAAGGAAAACATCCCCCACACGGTTTTCGAGCCGCAACGTTCAGTGAGTGTCATGAGAGGGATAGTAAGAAATGAAAGAGCATCAATCCAACATTCTTATAGCTAAACAAAAGACAAAGGCATTTTTTTTTTCAAAACACACCATTTTTTATTCAAAAATCACTTAACACTAAACAACAACAACTCTAACATTTTTAACAATAATCCAACAATATAATATCAAACAATTGTTTCAATCACAAACAATTTTGTTCTCAATTGACATTCTACTTTAAACAGGGCTGACAACGTTGTGAATGAAATTGTGATTTCCACTGTTGGAAATCATTAGGCCATTGATGGACACTACGTTTCCTAGCTTGAGACAAAAGATAAGCATAATGGTCACAAAACCATCGATCTACTTTCACATCGTTTCTAGAAGAAGAACGAGGATCAAAATGAGTCACTAAATGTTCTAAGGAATAGCCCAGGCTGCGATGATGCAGAAAATACACACAGTACTGTCCACACACCAAGGAATCTGTACCTTGTAATTTCACATTATTGAATCGGGTGGTCTGAGCATTTCTTCTCATAAAGTCGATGATATCGTCTTCCAAAGGGGGCAATCCGTACGAATCGAAATATTCCACACATCCTTCTTGAGGAAAGTAAACGGCTACCCAGTGGGTTCCTGGGAGATGACTGTCGTCCGTGTTGATCACGTAAGCTTGATGGTCTTTAGGTTTGCGATGAGGGAGTTCATCTTTAGCACAGACGACAGGATTCCAAGAAGCCGTATACGAACTGTGGTTCAAAAGGTAATAAAGTTCCCAGGTATCCATTGATTTGTGTGTGTGTTTTTTTTCTCTTCTTCACAGGTAATAATACGTCGTTAATTCGATCCTGACTTTTTCCTTGAAAATGTCTGACGAATAAACGGTTATTCGTTCTGTTTCCTCACTCTGATTCAAGAGAGCTTCGATACGATGGATCTCTTGAGTGGTTAATGGTGGACAAGAATGTTCACGCAAGTCTTTATACCACTGATGCAACACGTCTTCGTCCGAGATGAGACTCCAAGCTTCGTCCAGATACTCGTCCAATTCTTCTTCTTGACTCAACATCAGGCATTTATCGTGTTGAATTTGACTGGGATGATCGTTTTGACATCCATAGCAATTTTTCTTGATCAATTCCGTCATTTTGTCGAGCAAGTGTTTGGCAAAACAGGAGACTAAATGGGCTTCTTGTTCTGGCCATCTCGACTTCATCATGATCACTTCTTCTTTTTCCACGGTCTCCTCACATTTCATGTCCAAAGTTTCTCCACTAGGTAAAGAGGGACACCAGTCTTCCATGGTTTCTAGTAATCTAGGATAACTTCTCTCAAACTGTTGATTTCTATCGTATTATCGAATTCTGCATACAGGATGACGTTCACCGTTTCATCAGGGACTCGGTCTTTAAACTGAATTTCCACACGAATCTGGCCGGATTTTATAGGGTGGAAATGTCCCTCGTCGCTGCCTTGGTCTGGAGTGAAATCGAAAGCCCACAAAGCATAGCCTCCTGCGTAATCGTCGTACGTAATACCGTGACTGGTGTTGGTTCCTAACTGTCCGGTGGCTTCGTACAGGGACAAGTACGATCTCAAGTAATTCTTCTTCGTGTCACTAAAGTCAGGTTCGAAAGGTCGGGTACACAAGGTCTTGCCATCGCGACTGACTTCGATCTTGGACACGCCAAAGTGATGAAAGTGGAAAGGATTTTTTTTAAGGCTCCTTTGAAGGCTTCATTCGAGACCATACCAAGGATCAAACGTTTGGGTAGTTGTCCTTGGAACAGATGATCTTCGATCATGGATCGCTGTCCCTTGGGAATGGTGAAGGTTTTCACTTCCACGCGTCGTATGGGATACTTGGCGGTCGTTCTGCTCAACGTTTGACTGATGTCGTTACCCACTTTAGGTAACACTTCCACGCGTCGTACGCAGAGCCTAGCTTCCTCGATGACAGTTTTGCAAGCAGTACTACCTATCAAATGGAAAGTGGCACTGCTCCGATTCAGTCTCAGGCGGACATTCACCCCGTTCAGCAAATACTTCTCTTGCAACCACATGTCCAAATGCAAACGATCCATCAGTTCTAAACTATCTCCACTTTTGATTCTGTTTCTTCGTTCTATAAATCCGTCATTGTTTGGTGTTTTTTTGCATCAATTTCGAATTCTTCAATCTGGCATGCTTCGTCAGCTTCCCATAGCAAACAGGCATTGAGATGAGTGTTCTTGGCGTCTATTCCGTACGTCAAGAGATTTTCCAGGTACGCTCGATAAGGGTAAGTATCCATGCTGCTGCTGACCAGTTTGTTGGTCAAGTACAAGTCCACTCCGCTAATCAAGGAATGCATGAAATTGTTGACGGGAGCTATTACCTCATCGCCATCTAGGGGTGAATTGTCCTCATCGACGACTTTAACTTTCAAGTACAAGTAACTGCTATTCAGATCGATGTAATCTTCGGGCTGTCCTTTGATTTCAAACTCGATGGGAGCTGAGGCTGTCAATGAGGAGACGGGGTGAAATTCCACCCACTGGGATTCTTGCATCGTCATCATGGTGGGGGGCATGACAAACAGATCCAGTTCCGACTTGGAACAAGCGCAAGATTCTCGGTGCATCATTTTTTTTCTCTGTTTCAATAATCGAAAACGTCTAAGTCTCGAACGGTTCTTCTTTTCTTGGCCTTTCTCGCTTGAAGTCTGGTGAAAGGGTGTTTTCTTCGACGTCTCTTTCTGCCTTGTCCTTGTTGAATGCCTGACTCGGTAGCGTGCAGGGCATATATAGGTGTTTCTCGTCGGCCTAAAATGTCTTTGCCCGTTTGCAGCAAGACATTTTTGCCTGCCCTCATGAAGGCTTCTTTATGGTTTTGTTTGTCGATGATGACATTTTGGAGAAATTCTTTGCCTTGCGTCAGTGATGCGTCTTTCAAGGCGTGCAATCCGCGTGTCACCATCGGTTTCAACACCGGGGCCACCGAACGAAAGGCCGATTTTAACATGTCTCCTAAACCGTGTCCTCGCTGTCGAGCAACCCCTCGGTACACTGGATACATGACTTACTTACGAGTCGTGAGAAAACCGTTTTCGAAAATGGAGTTTCACCGTGACTTTTCCTTTGGTGAATGGAATATTTTGTCCCAAATCTCCTTTTATAGCAATGTTGACCGTGTCCAAATACGACTTGCTGACAGGCAAATAATGAGGATGGACAAATTCCCGGTGAACGTGATAGGTGTTTCCACCTTCCTGGTCACTGGTTGTGGTACTATCCACTTTGAAAGGAATGACACACAGTAACGGCACAGAGGTGTGTCCCACCACGTTGTACTCAACCACATCGGAGTACACAAACATCAAATTCAGTCCTTGGTTCAGTTCTACCGGTTTTCCAAAAGCTTTGTAAAAATCCATATTACTGTTGATCTTGGGGCTCAAATTGTTTGCAACCATTGTTGGATGTCCACCCAAAATTTCAAACAAACTACCATTGAAACTGAAGGACAACAGTTTGGTATCCGGAAGTTTCATCAGTAAGCGACGAGCCACTTTATGGTACTCCAGGGTGACACTTTTTTGACTCTGTTCAGGGCTTTGCCATATTCGAACTCGAACCTGTCCGCAATAGTGTCCACCAAATGTTGGCCACTAAAATAAAACCCTGCCGGAATTTTCAAGGTGTAGATTTTGAAGGCTGGATTGCTGGCTGGTCTTGTGATCCCTGAAAACCCGATGTCATTCATGGCTTCTTGTAATTGTTCGTTCAGGATTTCCACCTCAAAAGTGTTTTGCTTTTCGGTGATGTTTTGGATTTGTGTAGGGTGAATCATTTCTACCAAAGCCACTTCCCAATGGGCTTCGTGATCTAAGGGGATGGCTTGAGGTAATTTAGCCGTGTAACAGCACAACGTGTTGTGGGGAAACACCTCCATGGAACTGTCACTGGGTAAGGTTAAGTAAAATTGGTTTTGGTGACTCATAATTCCAGAGTTCTGTGGCTGTCCGAGGGGTTAGTGGATGTCAGAGGCGTGTCTCCGCCCAAAATGGGGTTCTGATTGTGATTGGAGTGGTGACTGACACTGGCACTGGACACAAGGTTCCCGTGGTTCCCGTTCGAGGAGAATTTCAGGGAGGGATTGGGAAGCAGGTAACCGATGCAACGGCTCAATAAAATGGTCCACAATTGTTTGTCTCCTTGTTGCAAGCTCAAATTGGCAATGGCTGCCCCGATGACACAATACACCACGAAGATTTGGCAGAAAAAGACGATTTGCGTTTTAGGCACACGTTCTTCACACCACACAAACAAGGGTTGTTTTTGTAAATCTTGCACAGAAGAACTACGTGAAGAAGGAGTGGTCGACGTAGCTGCGTCTGCTGTGTGAAAGGGCATGATGGTCACTTCTTTTTATAGTCGATGACTTGCGAAGCGTCGATCCAAGAATCGGAACTGGGCGGATATCCTTTCCAACGTACTTTGACTTCTTTGACACGTCGTTTGCCCACTTTACGGGTTCTGCGTTCGAGAATGCTTTCGATGTCGTACACGTCGTCTTCTTTTTTGGTGACACGTTGTAACTCGGGCAAATAAAACGTTCCTTTGAGCACTTCTCCGTTCATGTCTTCCAATTTATAGACGGCAGGATGACGGCCATGCACTCGACCAGTGACGCGAAACAATTCGGTCGTCCAATTAGGTAAGTAACCTTTGTCAAAAGTGCGTTTGGTTTTGCCAATGCGCACCCAATCTCCTACGGCCAACTCTCCACTTTTCTTGGGGACAGCCCTCGTCGGGGACGTACCAAACAGGCGCTCAAACACCAACACTTCGTTCTCGGGAGTCACGTCTTGCGGGGCACGTCCAATGCTTCGATGGTAAGATTGGTTGTACGCTTGCACCAGGTGCGGTAAGATGTCGATGTACTTCAGAGTGTGGTGATGCGTAAAATATTTCCACATGCGTTCTTTCAATGTGCGTTGAAAACGTTCCACGATGCTGGCTTTGGTTTCGGGATTCTCGGTGGTAAAAAAATGAATGTCACGTTTCTTTAATTCTTTTTGGAAAGCTTGGTTCAGAAATTCGGTGCCTTTGTCCGTTTGCCATCGAAGAGGGTGACGACCGCTTTGTTTCAGCACTCGTTGCAGGGCTCGCACTAACTCGCTGCTGGATTTGGAAGTCAAGGGCACGACCCAGGCAAATTTGGAAAAGACGTCGATGACACAAAACAAATATTTGTAGCCACGATTGTAGCTGGCCAAATGAGAGACATCGGCTAAATCGGCTTGCCATTGATGATCGATGCCTTCCACTCGGGTACGACTTCTGGCAAACTTGCGTCGAATGGGTTTGTGCAAAGTGTAGGTAGCTTGTTCTTGTAACCATCGTTGCACTTGAGGTAAACGGAGACTTTTCAGTCGCGTTTTGGCAGTACGATAGAATTTTTGAACTCCTGCGTAACCTGCAGGATGGGAGGGATCGTAGTAAATGCTGGCTAAGACTTTTTCCATTTTTTGTGTTTGTGTGTTAATAAGGCACCCACTCTTGGAAGAGGCTACTCTTTTTCTCTTGGGTTATTTTCTTGGATTGCAAGGCTTTGCGTGTGCGACCGGCAATAGGTGTTGAAGAGGAGGAGGATGTCTGAGCGGGGGATATCGGTTCTTGTTTCACTTCTGTCTTCACTTCTGTCTTCACTTTCTTTTTCTCTTGTGATGAAGAAGGGGTGGCCATCATCTTTTTAATCCATCCAGTTCTGGAGGTAGGTGGTGTTGTTAACTTGCGTATTTTTTCTGGTGGAGTTTGAAACCCTTCTTCTTCTTCTTTTCCTTTTTCTGTCTTGGTCACTGGTAGTTGTGGTACTGGTACTGGTACTGGTGATGGTGCTGGACTTTTCATCAAGGTCTTAAAATCTTTCAGAGTGGGTAGAGCTGTTTCGTCTAAAGCTTTCTGGTGAAAGAGTTGCAGTCGTTGCAAGAGTTGACCGTACTTTTGCGATTTTTCTGTTTCGGACAAATCTTGGCGATCCATCAAGGACTGCAATTTGTGTTGTAACTGGGACATCTCGCTCAAATTGGGATTGGGAGGTAAATGCGGGGTGCGTTGTTCTTGCCACCGATGGTATTCCATCCATCGTTTGTAAGGCACTAAAGCTAGTTTTCGTCCTTCCATGGGGATGTCAGGGGTCAATTCTGAGATCTTGGGACTTCCGAAGGCCTTTTTATCTTGCTCCCACCAGTCCTCCCAACATGGTTCCCAAGACTCCTTTCAGTATGGGGCCTAACAAGAGAGACAAAATGCCTCCACGTTGGACCAACATCTTCTTTTTTTGACGAATGGGAATTTTCTTTCGAACCATTTGGCGAAGAACGTGACGATGTTTGCTTAAGCATTGTTTCTGGTGTTTGCACAAAGGAATGGTGCCTTTCAAAACGTTCAAACAACATTCGCACACGGTATCGATGACCTCTTTGGAGGCCGTTTGAATGAGTTTTTTTCGTAGGGGTGGAGAAGCTTTGGACAGGACAGATAACATGTCCCCATGTTTGGCTAAACGTGGTGGTAGTCCTTTCCTTTTCTTTCCTTGGGGTTTTCTGGAGGGTGACATCTTTGAGTCTTCAGGAGCACCAAAAAAGCACTGATACCCTACTCGGTCACAGGCCTTTTTTATACTGGAACGCGTCGCCACTGATTGTCTTTACGTCGTATTAGTTTGAGGACAGGCATGACACGTCGTGCAGGGGTACGCAACGGACTAAATCGAGCCAGTTCTTGCTTGGACAAATCCAGTAAACTTTGTAACATGCCCGATCTTTCATGCACTTTGATTTTGGGAGAAGGTACTTTGTGAGCAGCAGCCACTGCCGCTAAATTGGAGGGTCCTGCCACTGGGGAAGTTCTTTTGGGGGTCATTAACGGAGAAGTTCTTGGTGTGATCAACGTCTCCAAGTACTCTTCAGTTCCTGGTGTCATCAACGGAGAAGTGGACAAACGTGAGGATGCCGGAGACGCAGTCACTGCCGTGGCAGATCGTGGTTTGCGAGTGTAAGGTTGCGTCCTGGCCGAAGTGCCTCTCTTGCGACTAGTTTTCTTCTGTGGACTTTTCTTTTTCTGGGGACTTTTTCTCTGTTTCTTTTTATGGGGGCTTCTTTTCTTTTTCCGGGGTGGTGGTGTCTGGTCAGAGGAGGGTCCTGCCACTGGAGAAGTTCTCCTTGGGGACCTGGTCTTTTTCTTTTTTTTCTTGGGGCTTCGTTGGACTTTTGTCTTGGGGATAACTTTGGGGGCATTAGGATCCCATCTTAAGAGTGAGCGAATGATGACCCCTCATAGAGTACCGCTCCCTTCAGGTTTCAAAATGATTTGTTTTTTGGTTTGAGTGTCGATGCGGGGATCGGCCAGTTGGACCAAAGCGACTTTGTTTCGATCGAAAAAGCGTTTGGTTTGATGAGGAATCTGAATGATTCCTTGGAGTAATTGACGTGCCGTCACCGTGAACCATCGTAAGACTTCTTTGAGACTAGCTTCTAAGACACGAGCTCGTGTTTGTGGATTTTTTTCTCGACTGATGCCATACAAGGCTCGAATCAATTTGACGGGAAGATGCGACTGAAGGGACGTCATGTTCACACTGTGTGAGACAGACGAAAAAGGGTCTGAGGTTTTTATAGATTTTTTTATGGGGAGTGAAATGAAGTCGAGGACGGAGACGTGTACAGGACAGGCCCTCCGTCTTGGCACCAGTGGTGAAACAAGTGGGTACGAAATCGCAAATCCTCGGGGGTCGTAGGTTTCAAATCGACGAGTAAATAGGCGTGTGGAGTTTGAGTGGCATCGTCGTACGCCTGAGTCAGCCAAGGCGTTCCTAACTGTTTGGCTAAGACTTGCACTTGCGATTTATCTCGAGGGCTTTTAAACAAGACCACGTAATGCGCATTGAGACTGATGGTGCGATGATCTTTACTTTGTTGAAACAAATTTTGGGTGATGTAAACGACACTGGCATTACGGTGATACCCTTTGCGCGTGAAATACAATTTAATTTCTTCTTCGTCTTCTCCTAACATGTCGTCGAAAATGACCAAATGGGTTTGACGGGAGTCAGAGACGATGCCATCGTCTGCTTTAGGAATGCCTTCCACAAACACGATGGAGTCGCCTTGACTTTCTCGCAAGAGGTTGCACGCCGATTGCCACTCTTTGTAACACCACACGATCCGTTGAGGTGGCCGATCGATCAAATGATGTTTATGTTCGATCAAACGTTTGACGAATTCGGTTTTGCCAGAACCACTAGGTCCAGCAATGAGCATGTTAAAGGGATGGCGAAGATACAAAGCCTCCCAACTGGCACGATCTAAGTGTTCGTCGATGACTTTGACAGTAGAGGAAGAGGGAGCAGAGACAGTAGAGGTAGCCATGGTGTGAGAAATGTCACTTGTGACACGAAAAACAAACAAGACAAGAGTTTATATACTTTTTCAGAACACGTTTATTGAATGTTTTTTTCAAACATGAATACGAAAGACAAAAATACATAAAAGCCAAAGGCTTAAGTACAAGGATAAAAGGCACATGATAACTATGAACGTGGAATAAACACAAGTGTCTTTACAACATGTTTTGGGTAATGTTCTAACCAGTTCTATAGTAGGGGGTAAGGTCACACAAGTGTCCTCCCGAAAGGGTCTTTCAGGTCTGTCCACGACAGTCCTGTCCTGGGTGACGGGTTCTTCTGGCACCGTCACTAACACGGGTTGAAAAGTAACTTTTTTCCTTGAACAACTCTCGTGCATACTGGGCCACTTCTTGGGTCCAAGCTTCAAAACCCCATTCTTTCCAGGCACGGACATCTGTCCAATGGGGATATAAGTCACAAGCTACACACACATCGTCATACACGTCTTGGGTAGCTAAAAGTTGACGAATCTTTTTTTCCTGTTGAGGTCTAGAAGTATCCAGATGAAAACGCAAGGCTTTGAGCAAAAGGAGTTTTTCGTGACCATTTAAGGCCATTGAGGTGGTAAGTACTGATCGTAAAGAGTCCACAAAGAATCGGCTGGTAAACGAAATCCCAGAAAACAAGTCACTAAGACACACACCACTTGTCGTCCCAAATTGAATGGATAAAATTCTTGTAATAATTGATGCTAATGATCCACGGTTTGAATATGGTCATTGAGTACCTTCCACGGAATCTGTTGAATGATATGTGACATAATCCGTGGCATGGCAACTTGATTTTATAGTGTCTTTGTTTCGGAAGCAATAAAGGTAATTTCTAACCAAACACGTTCGTTCTCCAGTAGGGAATTTAAATGTTACATACTGTAACTGAAACGTCAGAGTTTGTCTAGATGTTTCGTCTTTTTCTAAGCAGATTCCATGTAACAAATGTTGGTAATCCTTTAACTCGTCTTCCTCAATACGTTGCAGTAAGTGAATCTCGAAGTAACCAAAATTACGAACGTCTAGTCCATCATCATCATCATCATTCATACACTGAAAGTGTTCAACAAGGTCTGACCACTGAAAAAATTTCTGACGAATCAGTCCTCTTATACCATTCAGGTACCAGTGGTTAAAGATCTGGTGACGTAACGGATGCAATTGTTCTTTACGTTTCACTTGTATTTTGACCAGCTCTCGGTAAATCCTTTCTCTCAACTCCTCAGGCAAGCCCAAAATGTTCTCTTGTAAAGTATCCATAAGTATATACACTGTTTTTGGAATCGTTGGGTGGTGGCCAATAGCCTCGTTTAACTTTGTGCCTAATGTAATATCCACTCATAATCAGTCTTCTTGTACTTTGGAACATAGCATAATTTAAAAACGGACGAATCACTTTGAGTTTGCGTTTCACTTGTATTTTGATCAGTTCTCGGTAAATGCGTTCTCTCAACTCCACAGGCAAAGCACGAATGTTCTCTAGCAAAGTATCCATGAATAGGTCATACTAAATCCTCTTTGGTCTGACACAAGAAATGTACTGTTTGCACAAACATGGTTTTACTTCAGTGTCGAATTTAAATCGTTCAGTCACTAATTTGCACATTACAATTCGTTCAGAAGTTTCCTCTTTCACTAAGTTGACATTGTGTTCAAGATGTTGGTAATTCGTTAACTCTTCCTCTGGAATTCGATGCAGTACGTTTACAATGATGTAGGTAGAATCGTCCATACCAAACCAATCCTTTTTAAAACTAGAGGATCGTTGATCAATGTCTGTCCGATGGAACACTTTCAATTGAATCAATCCTTGTATAGCCTTCAGGTACCAGTGGTTCAAACACCGGTGACGTAACGGATGCAATTGTTCTTTACGTTTCACTTGTATTTTAACCAGCTCTCGGTAAATGCGTTCTCTCAACTCCACAGGCAAAGCACGAATGTTCTCTTGTAAAGTATCCATCAACAGATTATGGTAAGAAGTTACTTCAATGTCTCGGTCCCACTAAGGGTAAGTAATGACAATTCGGTGACCATCGAGCATGTTCTACGTAGGCCGAATCTTGCGGTTCCCAGTGGTGAAGTGACACACCGCAACTGAAGCACTTGACTTTATCTCCTTCGCCCAAGTAGAAAAATCCGGCTCTGGCTAATTCTTCGGGGGTCGGTCCTCCCAGATACTTAGGCCATTTTCCTTTGAACGATTGAAGACGATTTTCAAAGTCGCAGTATTCCGACAAACGCACAGGAAACGAATATTCGTCTTTCACAGGTTCGTTTCGATGAGGGTTGGGTGACATGAACAGGAGTTTGCTCAGGGCTGGATGACATCCGTAGGGAGGTAAACGTGAAGGTCGAGGACCAGCGGCATCACTTTCGCATCCCACAGGTTTGACACGCACAGCATCACTTTCCATAATAGGGGTAGGGACACTAAAGTTCCCATGATGCTTTACGCCATCGCTCAGGTCACAAGGTACAGCATCGTACCCATCGCAAGGCTCACAATCGCACTCGTCTGCAAACTCCGTTACGCAATTACAATGGTAACCACATGGACAATCGCAGTTTCCTTCCGGACATTTTCCGTCGCAATGCCTGGGTCTTATCCATCCAGTATTAGTCACACTAGAGGAAGATACAACTGTTTTACAATCCCCAAACTGGAACGATGTCTCTTTCAAAGTATTCATCTTGTTCGCTCGGTCTTGGTAGTCACAATGAACTATCGATCTTGACCATAGCCCCTTTTTATACTAGTCGCAATGCAGTCTCCTGCTTGTACATCTTTCCTTTTTTACGTTTTTTATGTCCTGTTCTGGAAGGTACCGTCTCTAAGGTACCGTCAACATTGTACCGTAGTGTGATGGGTGGAAAGGCCATAGAAAGGTAAGGGCAGTGCGGAGACCATCGAGTATGCTCCAGAATAGCTGAATCTTTATAGATACATAGATCCATTCGTAACTTCAGTCCGCAAGCGAAACACTGTACCTCGTATCCCAATCCTGACTCAGGTCCCAAGTAGACAAATCCTGTTCTAGCTAAAACATGCGAAGAAGGTAATCCTTCCCTATCCGTAGGCCATTTCTGAAACGTGTCCAATCGACGAGCACAATCACACTAGTCAGGTAAGAAGACTGGAACATGGTAGGGTTTGAACTTGGAGTTCTCATCGGGTTTCTCACTCGATTCTTGCTGTGGCGAAGTCATCTTTCTGGTGGGTGACTATCCTCTTACAACCAATGTTTTATACCAACGTGTCCATACGGTAAGGTGAAATGATTGGGAAGTCGCACTCGCTTCTGGTACACGATTTGATAGGGTGTAAATGCAACTGTCCGTGTCAAAGTACAGGACGCGTTCTTCTAACAGTTCTAAAGCTTCGTACAATTTTAAGCGAGCATGGGCTGTCACATAAGCCGCAATGATGACATTTCCAGAAGGGTCGTGTTGTACAAAGTCCAGATCTTCTTCGTAATTGACCAAGATCAAATCCTCTCGAACGACGTCCACGTGTTTCATGTATTTGGTTTTGTCGTGAATCATCTGGAAGTAGCGGGAAGGTTCTGTCAAATATTCCGTCTTGGGTAAACACGGTCGTTGTGCCATTTTACCCCACAAGCAATTTAACATCACTTTGGCAAACGATCGCCTGCCTTCGTTTTTCTCGATGTGGTCTAAAGTGATGCCTTCTTGTTCGTAGTATTTCTCTTTGAATTTTATTTGGTCTTCGGGAGTGTGACACCAGGAAGGATAGCCGCTGGCTTCTTGCTTCAGTTTCAAAAAGGCATCTACGTAGTCTGCGAAAATGCCTTTCTGAGTAGGGTCACCCTTGTGGTATTGTTGTGTCTTGGGAAAGTGGCAAATTTCGTACACTTCTAACAGTTGGTATCCCATGTCCAGAGCTTTGAACAATTCTACGCTGACCCAGGTTCCCGTCAAGGCCCGTTCTTCCTGGCTGTGCTGACAAGGTTGGTCTTGATTGCACGTTTCGGCACAAGTACGGCACAAGGGAAACATCAGTTTGCCTTGACAATGGTGAGGTAAGACGGGATGTTATAGGTTCGTGGGAGGCAAAACTTTACACTTGATCAAGCCTTCGTATTGTCGAATGTTTTTCAGGTCGATGTGTTCCGTTAACAATTGCGGGTGCCCTACAGGAAAGCAACAATATTTGCACACGTAGGGATACAGCGAACACACGTCCGAGTATTTGATTTCTTCTCCTTTCTCTTCGTTGGCTTGGTACAGCAAACAGGTGGCATTGGTCCTTCCTCCGTACAAACTATCCCTCGGGTTCAGCGGGTCCATGAACTGGTAACTTTCCACGAGGCGTTTAAACTCGGGATCGGTTTTCATACGATGATCGTATTCGTGTTCCCACATTTCCACCACTTGGCATCCTTGCTGTTCTAACTTTAGGCGCCGCTGACAAGTGTCCTGGTACAGGTCTTACATGGTCCGTTGTAAAAACTGATTTTTAGTGTCACGGTCAGGGTAACAGACGGGACATCCGTGAAATAAGCAACCGTTAAACTCGTACACGATCTTGGGGTTTTCAAAGTCCCAACCATCGACCGAATACGTTCCGATGGTCTTTTCGCCCTCTCCGTTGCGGGCATGCTGAATCCATTTGTCTTCCTTGTCGCACAAGTAATGTAACCAACGTAGGGCTTTGACCGAGTATTGACGTTTGACAAAGTGGGTCGTTTGAGGGCTGATGACAGCCACGGTGTTTTCAGGCATGAATCGTTGGCGATACACTAAGGAACACGCTTTGGCAATGGTGCAAGCTTCTTTCAAAGGATCGACCCCTCCGTGTTCCATGAACAGTTCTCGAAATTTTCCACAGCAACGTCGTAGAATGTCCACGTCGGAACGACAATACTTTAGCATTTCTTCCTGAAAGTCGAAAGGGTCCGAGGCGTGAGCCTGGTACCAAGCGTAGAAAGCTTCTCGTTGTTCGGTACGCATGTTGTCGGGGTCGTAATAGTGAGCCTCAGGTAAATGGGGTAGAACGGCGTGTTGATTGGCTTCCGTATTGAAAAGTGTGGAAAGTACCCTTTAGCCATTTCTGTCATTCCAAACGTTTTAGGCATTCGACTCAAAGGCATGGCCAAATAACTCATCGAATCTTTAAACTGCACTTGTCCCACTTGCATGAAAATGATTTTGGCTCCGTTCAAAGTCACTTTAGGACGTTCGGTGCCTTGTTCCGTATAGTATCTCAAAAGAAACTGTCCATTGTATCCGGAGAAATTGTGAGCCATCACCGTGGCATGACGATGACAATCTCCGTAACGTTCGATGTCCTCTTGGCTCCACGTCTTGTCGATGGGGTCTAAGACCCATTGGGCAAAATCGGCTAACGTGTTCGGTCCCCGAAAGATTTTTTCACGCCCTCCAGGAATCTTGCTGCAGTGAGGGCAATGACTGAAAATAGGTTCTTGAATGCACTTCTCGCACGCTCGATGAGCCACGCAGAAATTAGGAATGTGAATGCCGGTCTCTTGCATGCATTCGAAATCGAAAAAGATGAAATTGCCTTTCTTCTTGTGACCGTCCTCTTTCTCTGGTGGGGGTTGGTATTTTTGCACGTAGCATTGGTGTTCCAAGTCCACGAGGTGGTGACAAATGTGACATTTTTCCTTTCCTCGACATACGTGTGCCTTGGCATTATTGGTAAGTATGCCTTGTCCACAGGTAGGACACAATCTCAGGAGTTGACAAGCACATTTCTTCTGTGAACCTTGTGTTTTCAAATGTTGTTGGTAACAGGTAGGGCTGACAAACGTGCGCAGACAAGTCGAACAAGGCACTGGTTCTTCGCTCAGACAAGGTGGAGAGGCCAAACATCCTGGGCATTTCCATCCACAATGCTTGTGTTGCTCTCGATTGTTATAACCATAATTACATTTCTCACAATAATAACCATATCCCAGGAATCCGGTGATACTGGTAATGGTATCGAAATGGTCATCGTGATAATAAACATGAATGTATTTTCCGTCCTTAAAATGTTGGCCTCGAAACAACAGAGGGCCGCGCATTTCTTGAGGGTGCACTTTCAAGGTGTAGCGTGGAGCTAGGGCATCTTGCAATTTTTGCATCTCAGGAATGCCACAGGGTGTGTCTTTGGACAGTCCGGCTTGTTGAAACAGGAGTTCTGCTTCATTTCGTTGTTTGGCTCGGTCGGATTGTTGAATAGTTTTCCAGGTTCTTTTCCATTCTACCGTGTCGTTCTTGTTGGCATAGGTTCGTCCCACCACGATGGCACGGGCTAAGCACATCTGGTCTTGAGGATTGTTAATTCGGACGAGACTCTTTTTGGTGTTGCGAAGGTCGTCCACCAATAAAACCTTTTTGCGTCCAGTCCCTTGAGGAAGAGAGACATGAGCCATTTTCAGTGTGGCTTTACCATCGGTGATGTCAAACTGGTCATTAGATTGTTGTACGTGTTGAATCTTGTCCATGATTTTGGAAGGGGTTAGTTCTGCGGGTCTGCTAAACTCGATCCAAACAGGGGATTTCAAACCGTCGTGATCTATGGATAGTGTCAAGCGATCGTCTTCTTTGGGTTGACATTGTCGCTTGAGTGCTGTGAGCAAAGAATCCCACATCTCGGTGATAAACCCTTTTACTTTCTCTAAGGGTACGTCGGCATTGAAATCTTTAAACTTCACCGTGTAGGTGTAAGCCGTGGTTCTAAATTTTCTAGAAGAGCGCTTTTCTGTCTCTCGAATGGAATAGTATTTTTCAGGGTTGACTAAGGGTGACAAACTTGGTTTAGAGGGTTCGGATTCTAGTTCACTCATGTCCTCTTCAAAATCACTGGCATGAATTTGTGCCAAGATTTCAGCCCTGGTACGAGGCGATAGATCACGTTTCTGCCTCTTACTTTCTTCTTCTTCTTTCTTCTCGAATGAATAGGATCGTTTCATCTTGAGTGCAAAACGTCAAATGACTCAAGTGTAAACACCATAGACTAATTTATAGTCATGGCAAACCAGCGTATATAAAAGGGTGTGAGTCTTGTCCTTTCACTATTCATTTCACTCTCAAACCGAGCACAACGATGGAAGAGACTAACCAAATCGAACGTTTCGTCAGAGCTTTGCGAGGGGTCATTAGAAAATTCTCTTCAGACCAGCCGACGGACTACTCTCCTTCCTTTCGAGATAAAAGTCAAGATACTTGCTATATCTGTCAGAAGAAAGGGCATTGGTCTTCAGAGTGTCCAGACCGTCAAAAAAGAAGAAAAACAGGGGCTAAAAAAGACAAAAGTCAAGATACCTGTTATTATTGTAAAGAAAAAGGACATTGGTCTCCAGATTGCCCAAAAAAGAAACAAGACGAGTCAGAAGAAAAGAAGGATTCTTCAGAAGAAGAGAGGGATTCTTCAGAGGAAGAGAGGGATTCTTCAGAGGAAGAAGAGGAAGAAAGAAGACAGGTAAAGAAAAAGAAACAGGAGAAAAAAAGAAGGGAAGAAAGCGAGGAGGAAGAAGAGGAAAAGAGTGTGACGGTGAAAAAATTCAAAAAACAAAGAGACTAAACAAGGAAACAGAAGACGTTAATGAACTTTTAATTAATTGCACCAACTTGTCATGAACATATGCAAGGCTGCATATCTTTCAGTTGATGCCACTAAAACACTTGTGTGTTCATTAGTACTTTCAAGGCTGGACTATTGTAACTCATTTCTGTCTTGCTCATCTCAATATCTACTCCAGAAACTTCAAAAAGTTGACAACACAGCTGCTCGGATCATACTTAGTGCACCAAGATCAGAGCACACCTCCCCGCTGCTCTGTACCCTACACTGGCTATCCATTTGATCCAGTATCAAACACAAAAATTGTTCTTTGTGCTACGTTTCACTGACGGACCCTGGTCCAACATACCTATCCGACCTCACCTTAGTGTACACACCAGCGAGATACTTACGCGCCTCTTGTGACAATCGTATACTCATTATTCCCACTATGAAAACAAAGTCATATGGACAGCGTTTTTTTGCATACCAGGGCCTAGCAACGTGGAATTAATTGCCCACTGAACTTAGACACAAAGACACAGTGATCACATTCAAGAGTGCTCTCAAAACTCACTTATTTCGACTGCAAGAACAGACATAAAGACCTAATAATGTTTCCTATCTTAAATATTCTCAACATGTTTTTTTCTGTTTTCTAATTTCATGGTGTTTGTGTTTGTAATCATGTCATTAGATATGTTTATCTTATAGGTGTTGTCTAATATTGTAAAGCGCTTAGAATTCTAAAGATTAGACTCTATACAAAGTCCTCATTATTATCATTATTATTATTATTATTATTAATATATATATATATATATATATATATATATATATATATATATATATATATATATATATATATATATATAACGTTTTATCATGATTAATGTCTTTATTCCATGAATCTGCAACATGTTCTCTATTTGCTCCAGATTTGTTTGAAAATCAGTCTATATTGATTTCCACTGAGAATTGCACTGCCAATATACCTTGCCTCACTTTTCGCTTAGCATCGTTGATGTCTTTTCTGTACAACAAATCGCAGAAAATGTCAAACAGACACAGATGACTACTTTTTTTAAAAAGTAATTTTTTCTCGTATTCTTCTTAATGCCTAGAGGTTAACAAACAACCACGTAAATAATTTATCAACGCAAATGATGCCTGTGTGTTTTAAAGATCATTTTAACGTGTAATATTTTATAAAATTACGTTAGGTTACCATGAGTTAAGGATGTTAAATTTTCGATCTTTTGCACGCAAGTAATTTTTTCTAGCTATATTTTGTATCTTCTTTAACTGGAAAATATCATCCGATAATTAAGTTTTCCCTGAGACTGAAACCGTTACATGACCTATTTTGACTAACAGATTGTAACGTGTTTTGACTAACAAATTGCACGTTGTATATGATTACAGGGAAACGAGTGATACTAATAATATTTTTTACGTATTAAAAACAAGAAACTAATTTTTACGTAGTTTTGTTTAATTAGACAGCATCGAAAAGTACGATTACAATGGTGGTCTGGTAAAACATGGAGCAACACAAATATAACATTTTTGGTATTTTACAGACCTAGAAGAACAATTTCGATGTTCGATGTTTACATCGGTTATCTAGCATTCAATTACTGCATTGCAAGCAATAATAGTCTTAAATCTTGCTTTTTTATCTTGGATGGATGCAGTTTTTCTCGGAAACATATGACTTGCATAGGAGTATAACGTAACTGGAAATTCGAAAACATTTTGGTATATTGTGGGTAATTTCCGGGCTTAAGTATTTTAAAATATTCAGTTTTTATATAAAAAAAAGTAATGTATCTTGTTCAGTGTAAGCATGAAACAAAACTCAAGTGCTAAATTTAGGGTAAACGTTGCTCCTCTTTGGGTACTTTGTTCTAATAGAATAGGTTTTTTGGTTAGCTATAAATGTTTGTTAATTTTTAAAAAAAAATAATATTATATTCAGTTTTTATTGGTAAATGATTTCTTTGCTTGTTGAAGCTAGGATGAAATATTGCTTCTTGGAAATTGCCGACAATAAATGTCGGTAAAAGTGAAAATCGGTTTCAATCGGTATTTCATAAATTGCGGTCAAACACCTCAAAACAAAGGGATACTAGAAACTAAAAAGCATTTGACATTATTTCCGGATACCAACCTTGTTTCATCTCCTCAGTTTACGGCACAGAAAGACGATAGGGAGCGAAAATAAATTGTGTAAATCATCATCTATTGTATTAAAAGAAAATATCTTTATTGTGCGTTATCATGTATTTTCCTCAAATCTGGTGGATATATCAAGAATTTTTTATTGCGTGCTGATTAAATTCTTCTAGTTAATACTTGATTGCATACGATTGAAAATTCTCTTCTTTCTTTATTTTACTCCACTGCGTACCGTAAAACTTCTCTAGCTAATACTATATTACGTACCATATAAATTCTTATAGTTAATATCTGAGTGTTACCACAGAATTTCCTTCAGTTAATATTTGATTGCGTCCGATAGAAATTACTTTAGTTAATACTCGATTACTCACCGTAGAAATTTCTCTAGTTAATTCTCGATTTTGTCCCATATAAATTCATGTATTTTATACACGACTGCGTACCTCAAGTGAATACTCGATTGTGTACCGCAGAAATTCCTCTAGTTATTACTCGATTGCGTACCATATAAATTCCTCTAGTTAATACTCCATTGCGTAACATATAAATTCATCTAGTTAATACTCCATTGCGTATCATATAAATTCATCTAGTTAATACCCGATTGCGTACCACAGAAATTCTTCTAGTTGACACTAGTCTATATACCTGTAATAAGGATAAAACTATTAGTTACATTTACGCCAAGTGTTTAAATGCAATGGAAGTTGAATTACGAAAGTAAGTGTTATCGTTACAATGTAATCTTTGGACTTAGTGGCTTCACTTCGATTAGCATCAACTTTTGTATTTGTTTTCAACAGAAACATCATTTATTTCGTTAAGCATAAGAATGTATACGCTATAATGTAGAATGTGTACGTGTATTGCACACACACACACACACACACACACACATATATATATATATATATATATATATATATATATATATATATATATATATATATATATATATATATATATATATATATATATATATATATATATAATTGCGATAGCTATTTAGGCCTTCAAATCATAATTTAATCAGGTTACTAATTAATTCATGTTTTTTTAATTTTATTTTACATTTGTGTGCAAATGCTAACCGTTTCTATTTGCCTTTTTTTTTCTTCAAACACTAACATATTTGATATTACAGATCTGATCGGTGCCGTAATCTCACATAAATTTATATCTGCTAGATTACAACATTTTGTTTCAGTCAGTGTGCAGTTTTGCTAATGAAGAAATATCGCTAGAATAGCCAGTGGTTTCTTGTCTAAACAATTGCCAACACGCATTCTCAGCGATAGTCTTTGTTATAAAATTTTAAGCATGATGTCTTGTAATCCACATATTAATTTCACCAAATTATGACAGTATTCCTGATATGTTTGGCCATTCGCTTTAGATGTTGTTATTAATTTTATGTTCTCTCTTTTAAACGTCAGCTCTTAAAACAAATTTTCGCATCGTTTAAACATACTAGCCAGATATATAGTAGACACGCCAAATACTAAAACAGTACCCATAAAGATAACTGCATTCACTCTTTGTTTCACATTCACGAGGGAAGAATAATATGTTTCTGTCCGGTCAAATGTGCTCGCCATTGCCGACTGAGACGAGAATATTTATATTAAATATGACGTTAATAGTACAGAAGATGATTCTCATTGTTGGCAAAGTAATGGGACATTTGGGTCCTTTCGACGGATCGATTACCCAAATTCTGACATTAATTCAAACTGGCGCATCGACAATGCCGAAAGATTCTGGTGGTGTCAATGTACTGATCGTTTCACATTTGTCTTTTCTAGATGCATGTTGTAGCGAACGTATGCACACATGGATATTGTAAATGTTACGCATTTTCATTATATAAGTTTCATTTAAAAAGGTTTATTGGCGCTGCCGTAGACTGCCAATGGCATAAACGAAGAGGGAAACTCTTTCAATAAATATCCATATAGATTACATTAATAAGTCCTTTAAATGTGTGGCGTGTTTTATGATCAGTTCCAACCTGAAAACGACATGTACTTTCTTTGAAACCTTTTGAGAAGGCCGGGTGTAATCTGCAGTCCTTATGCTTGGCTATATTTTTATGGTGGGGTGGGAGACTGGTTTTTGAAGGTGGATGGTGTATAATTTGGCTTGAACACTAAGCAAACGAGAACGTGCGTGCAGCTCTAGGATGAAGTAAAAGAAGGCTTGTTAGTTATAATCTTTATGAGACTGAATATTTTCATATCCTCTCAGAGTTTACATTCAAAATGTACGCCAATTAGGCATTTATTTGTATGGGTCAAACGCAACTTGCTAAAGTGAACGTCTTGCATCCATATTATGTATTCGTGACATGCGTTTTAATATGACTTTTGTACATTTTATTATTGGTCTAAGTATATGAATACTTTAATCTGACAGTTACCGCTTTATCAGCTAAAGAACATAATGTTTTATTCACTGACACATGCCATTATGGGCGGCAACCATGGCCACTAATATTTTATATGAGGTATACTAAAATACATTTTTGTTGTCCATTTTAAGGAGAGTTATGAAGATTTTTCACCCAAAGCAAGATATGTTCCATATGTGACACTTTTTTAAGAGATATACAGACAGAAGCAAGAGCGAGGTCAGGAGCATAGTTCATTCGATTAAAGAAGTAGAAGGGATGTCACGTACACGGAGCATTCGATTACAGAGCCAGAAGAGGTGTCACTACGTAGTGAATTAAATAACAAAACTAGGAAGGCTGTCACGAGCATAGTGAATTCGATAAAAGAAGCAGAAGGGATGTCCACAGCATTCGATCATATAAACCAAAAGGGGTGCCACCTGCATCGTGCATTCGATGACAAACCCAAAAGAGAGGCATAGTGCATTCGATCCAAGAAGTAAAACGGATATCCAGGGCATAGTGCATTCGATCCAAGAAGTAAAACGGATATCCAGGGCATAGTGCATTCGATCCAAGAAGTAAAACGGATATCCAGGGCATAGTGCATTCGATCCAAGAAGTAAAACGGATATCCAGGGCATAGTGCATTCGATCATAAAGCAAGATGGGTGTCACACGCATAGTGCATTTGATCACAGAACCAGTAGGAATGTCCCGAGCATAGTGCATTTGATCACAGAACCAGTAGGGATGTCCAGAGCACACTGCATTCGCTCAAAGAACCGGACGGGATGTCCAGAGCATAGTGTATTTGACCATGGAACCAGAAGGGATGTCCAGAGCATAGTGCATTCGATCATAGAACCAGTGGGTATGTCTAGAACATAGTGGATTTGATCACAGAACCAGAAAGGATGTATGGAGCAAAGTGCATTCAATCACAGAACCAGAAGGGATGTCCAGAGCACAGTGCATTCGATCATAAAGCAAGATGGGTATCACATGCATAATGCACTCGATCACAGGACCAGTAGGGATGTTTAGAGCATAGTACATTCGATCATACTGCAAGAGCGGTGTCACCAGCATAGTGAATTTAATCACAGAACCAGTAAGTATGTACACAGCCTAGTAAATTCGATCATAGAACCAGAAGGGATGTCCAGAGCATAGTGTATTCGATCATAGAACCAGACGGTATGTCCAGAGTACAGTACATTTTATCATAAAGCAAGAGATGTGTCAACAGCATAGTGCATTCGCTCAAAGAACCGGACGGGATGTCCAGAGCATAGTGTATTTGACCATGGAACCAGAAGGGATGTCCAGAGCATAGTGCATTCGATCATAGAACCAGTGGGTATGTCTAGAACATAGTGGATTTGATCACAGAACCAGAAAGGATGTATGGAGCAAAGTGCATTCAATCACAGAACCAGAAGGGATGTCCAGAGTTTTGTGCATTTGATCACACGAAACAGGAGATATTAAGAGCGTCGGGCATTCGATCACAGAACCAGTGCGGATGTCACGAATACAATGGATTCGATCACAATGCTTTGCGAAGTATGATCCTCGAATACAAACATTTGCATAAAACTCATCCATGGATTCCATTCAAAATTACCTTAAGTCTATTGAAAGCTGATTCGGCATTAAAATAAGTATATTTCTACTTATTTTGTCTCCTTCATTGCCATTAAGAAATCCTACCAGCTGTTATGATTATATGTATAAGAGAGAGTTTTGAAACTGCCAAAAATTTAGAGGATTATGCAAATAATTTCATCATTGTTCCGCAAAGCATGAAAATATATGGCGAAGGCATGAAAACGTATGAGTGAAAGCATAAACATGTATGAGCGAACATGTTATTTATTGAAGGATTGTGCTGAATTGAAAACATTTCAAACAAAGTTTTTAAATTATACAAAATCTACTTCATCGTAAGCAGATTCCATTGAAAGATCTATTTAAGATGTCAGTCAATATGGAATAAAGGTATATATATATATATATATATATATATATATATATATATATATATATATATATATATATATATATATATATAATGAACATCATACTCAATTTGTATGCTTCCATCCAGAAGAGTATATGATTGTATTACACAGAAAACGACACTTTTTTGAGGTATCGAAAAGTGTCAGTTCTGAGACCAGATCAATAGATTTCATTTACCCCGTGCGTCTGATATATTGTCTCATCATTTACTCATTTGATCCCTAACCAATGACCCGCTAACCAGCAAATATGTCTCGCTCATTTCCAGAAGAGTAACTATAGATATCATAGAGGATATACAATGATTGATTGCTCATATAAATGAAGTAGATATGCTTTGGTTAGCAAAATGTAGCCAAATTAATATATATCTAGCACATGTCTAGTGCTTATGATTTACCATATCGTGGTCTTTCTCTTCAAAGACCTGCGTTTCTTTAAATTACCTACGATGCGTCTCCTTTTCACCCAGTTGTCATCCAGACTCTTACATACCAACACGACACGATGTACGTATGTTCCTGAATGTTAAACATTAACTGTTTGACATTGCAAGCTAGCTGCTGTGTATGATTTTCTAGTGCCCGATATCTTCTAATACGAAGCACACAAGAAATCTCTGTGCAAAATCTACTAATGTTATCAGAAGTTATTGCAAGTGATCACCTGATACATTAAAATATGTCATCTTTTAATTATATATCATATGAAATAATAATGTTTCCCTTTAATATAATAACCCACAACGGTTTTGATAACTTCCATAACCGATTAAATGTACCGTGTGCACACATTTTCTTTCACCGTGTCATGTTTTACCATTCTCAAACTATTACCTGGATTACAAGTTGTATCGTCTAGATTTTGTTCTGAACATAATCGAGTTAACTTTTGCAGAGGTTATTTTGCATTTGTTAAAGCTGAAAAAGGAAGCATGTTTTTTTTGTGTGTTTTTAAAAACAAAAAAAAAATAATACTAGAAATGAATCACTTTTGCCAGTTCTGTAGATCTACTTGCAGCTTTGATGGAACTAGTTATTTCACGATCTATTGGACCAGCCTAAGTGAGGTGAACTTTCAAAAACCGTATTTAACAGAATGAAACTCGCTGATTGGCTGAAAATAATGACCAGGGAAAATTAAATATGCACAGAAGAAGCATATGTATGGGTAATGTGTGCAATTTTTATCCGCTGAAATTATTTCATTTCATAACTGTCTCGGCATCAGTCCAACATGATGAAAGTATTGATATCTTACAAGGTCCGAGTTTGATTGTTGGCATAGGTAATTTTGTCATGAAAAGAGCCTCGCAGCAAATAGATAATGCACAATGTTATGCCGGACCTACCAAGGAGTAATATAAATCGTACTAATTAAACAACAACAAGTTGAATGTACGAGAAAACTATATGTCTTTGATTTATATTGCTTCGCAATGCTTTCGAAAAGCATTCTTCAAAGAAAGATAAACTGACGAGTAATAATCTTCGTTAAAAATATCAATCGAAGCTTTTTTTCGCATGATTACCATTTCTCATGTATACTTTTATCGTCTCTGTATAACACGTATAAATAACGCCAGCAATCTGATCAGAAATTGAGACCTATATTATCTGTAAGCCGATTGGAGAGGCACCGATACAATGTCGTGTTCTATGACCGTTTTGTTGTCAAATCAAATTACAGCTTTCAAACATGCCATTACCCAAGATAACTCTCCCTAACTCGCATCACAAAGCTTTATGTGGTCGGCTACTAGAAATGCGCGGAGACACAATTCCACACAACACCTTTATTTATGCGTGCCAGATCTCTTTTATGTCCGAGATCCCGACTGTATTCAGACTGATACGGACAGTTCCATATAAATTTGGACCAACGATTTTCCACAAAGGCATTTAATTGTCATAATAAAACGTTGGGTGCGATATGCTTACGGATCAAGATATATATATGTACCATTAGGCATTTACGATTGTTTATCTTGCTCAAGACCATAGCCACCAAAATATGACTTTTACAGAGCGAACGTTCGACTCAACTTATATACAAGTAGCCTGTCCAATCCTAAATCTGAAGAAGGTGTAATCTTAAATAAACACCCATGTAACTTAGATCTGGCCTTTTCGAGTTGTTGTTTACGAAAGGTTGTAGTCATTGTTGAAGAGAAAATCTACCTATTTAGATGCCAGCTTGTTTAAGTTAGGATCAGAAGTCAGTTATGCTGCCTTGTGGAAAACGCCATTTTATTCTTGTAAGTGCTGCTTGACTGCTTGGATCTATTCACATTTACAGTGGGGGGGGATACAGTTTAACATGAGATAGACATGTGAGTCCATATAAGTATTCAGCCAGTCCTTAAGCCCTGATAACTTACTAAACCAAATATGACTCATTGACAGTTGAAATGACAGAACTATGTTGCTAATGTAGAGCAACATTAGAAAATGTCCAATCCCAGTAACCCTACATCTGAACAGTAAGGCTTCAAGTATCAGTCCTTGAGAAACGAGATGACGAGAGTATTATTTCTTATCTGCAAATGGCTTGGGATCTTGTAACATGTAATTATATCTTAATTTTGCCAACACGACGTAAGGATAAGAACATTGTTATTAGCACATCTTCATATTTAAATTCTAGTTAAACTATATTTACATAGCCTGTATGGACTGAGACTCCACACATACAAATTTTTTTTACGTATGAAATTGTGTTTCTTTTTCCTTCCAAAGATGTTGTTCCTGTTGTTATGAGTTGAACGCCATTTTCCAGCACATGATAGGTTATATATGGCGGCCAGATTATTTAGTGGAGGAAACAACCCGTTAAGAAACATTGACCCACCGGAAGCAACTTGCAAGCTTTCTGACATTCCCACGTTGGCCGAGGCCGATACTTGAACTCACGCAGATTCAAGAGAGATGTCAGCGATTTGTTACGACGAGTACGCTCGACCACGCAGCCATCTGTGTCCCTTCGAAACATGTGTATGTGTAATGACACGTACCTGATTTCATATCCTAGGTGTGACCATTCGTAAATTAAATCCGCTGTGGACTGCATAAATGCGGTCTCAGAGATGTAAAATTGACTTCAGAAATGAACTGAGAAGCAACAAGCTTTGTAGAATTCAACAAATAATGTATTTCCCTAGAGCACAAAGTGAAAAAGGAAATTAAGGTATTGTGAATTAACTCCGAAATAATTCTAGAATTACTAACACAAGTCCTAATAGATAAAGCTCTGTAAAAACTTTACTGGTATTCCAAATACTTTCTAGCGCTGAAACTCTTGAAGTGTCTGTAGTGGCCGCTAGTGTCTACTGTACTAATTTACCAACGGCCTAACTTGTGCTGATGTGCCAACAGTCATTGATTTAATCATAGTAAAATAATCCAAGGTTTTCTTGTATGAATTTATTGTCATTCCAAGCAAATTTCTTTTTCCAAATATATATAGAGCACTTTGTATTTCTAGAGCATAAGACAAAATTTCACCCAAATCAAAATCTTATTACGATATGAACAATTTCTACCCACTTGAGATGGTATCGCAAGAATACATAATTTTCTCAGAAAACAAGATGGTAAAAACCTTTATTAGACCTTGGTCACACTTAGCATTTTATTCTTTTAAAAAAATAGAATTATATAATGGAAAATTCAATTCTAAAAGATTCTGTTACTAACATTATTTTAAAGAATAATCATGTAAACATAATGTCCTTGACAAACATAAATTGGTTTACTTCTATTGATAATTATCTATGTATTAAAACCACACTCATAGACAAAATATGAACTATGTATTAGTTGTTTACAAAAATATAAAAAAATCAATGATTCTGGTCAGTACACGATGAGCTTGATTTTGGACAAGGTCAACTACAAAATGCAATTTTACATAACCCATGGCATGTAATGAATAAAAACACCAACAATCGATGCAAAATTAAATATACATAACACATATTAGAAGCAGATTAGTATACATTTCAATATCTGCAAGTCGAAAATGAAATAAATTTAGGAATGCAATTTTATTGATGAAGTCCTTATCGTAAAAGTGCATTTGACTGTTGAAGATGAATTTTCCATACAGATGGTGAATTTGCCAATATAGATGATGCATTTTCCATGCACAGATGGTGAATGTTCCATACAGATTGTAAATTTTCACATAGGTGGTGATTTTTCAATTTTCCATACAGATGGTGAATATCCGTAGTGTACATAGCGTACTAACATTTTTAATTTTATACAACAAACATATTACATATGCATTTTACCCTTTTTGTCAGTTTCAAAACGGAACTGGCTAGTCCACTCTATTTTAGGACTGAGTACAACTTGTCGAACAGAATAAAGAGCACCACTATTTGCTCAATGTCTTCATTGTTGATTTGGGTTTCTTAATATTTAAAGAGTTTGAGTGAAGGGGTGGGGTGGGGTTGTGGAAACTATTCCATAACAATCTCATGCCTGTATTTCGTATAAGGCTTTGATTAGTACTGGAATCTACCACAAAAGCATGATCGATCCTAGTATTTGCTAAGCAATCAATTATTAATCCCAGGACGTCTTGATGAAACTAGGAATATTTATGAAAACTTGAGGTTCGAAACAGTGGGATTGGTTGCTGAAATAAATTTGGACGAAAGTTAAAGAAGTCTTAATCGATTAATATGTCATTTGACGGAATAAATGTTTGATCAAAGCGATTAATTCTAAAAAGAAGTACTTTTAATAAACATTTCTTATTATTTCCTTGACTCCGACAACAGCGACTAACAGTGTGGCAGTGTCTATGTAAATAAATCATGTTTTTTTTTTCTTCAGGAACAAGTAAAACAAATATCTTGCTAAACAGTCTGATGGTTACAGTTCCCATTAGGAAGAGGTTGCTTATTACACTGCTGCCGAGGGACACTTCAAACGGTCCATAATTGAATGTACTGTAATAAACGAAGGGTATGTGTCATTTGTAATTATGTATCCCTTTATAGATTTGCTATATTTTAGAGATTATTTCTTGATTATGGGAAGTCGGTTTTGGAAAGATATTTCTCAACTCGAGTAATTACCCAGCTGTTTGGAGCAAACATCACAATGCATCCTATTTATGATACTTTATGACAGAAATGATTAGTTTCATTAAATTCACCCTGCCTAAATTCTTAACATGGGGAATAACCAGGATATATGAAACTAAACTTATTTAGTAATTTGAGAATATTTCTTTGTATTCGGTATTTGGATCGTATTTTGTATTGCATGGCGTGAAGTACTAATATTCGGCTTAGAAAGTTTACTGGGGAATCATATAAATATAAACCTGAACGACCATGCAAGTGTTAAATCGAGTTTGGTGATGTGCGGTCTGCATATGATATGGACTGTTGCCATGAGTTCCATGGAAAGTAAGGTCCTAATCAAACTGTCATTGTACTCTCGGTTGCAGAACAATTGGTGCAGCCTTATCAGTTACAATATAGCATGTTTTAAAACGTTTTTAATTAATGGTGTGTTATCGGAAACATTTCATATTGTAATTAACAAGAACAAGAAACTATGATCAAGTAGGACATCGTTTCTGTGAGTACATTGTCAAGTGCAAATACATTTCTTGACTCTGGTAGGCATCTCTGTTACTTATCGAATATTCTGAAATATTAGTAGCGACCGTTTCACGATAAGAATCAGGACAAACGAATCATAGAGTGTTGTATTACTTTTGGATACAAAATATTGTACTAGATCCTCATCATACAGCTTTTAGTATGATATTTTTAAATCTGGGTGGAAATATTTCGTATTATAGAATGGCCAAAATGATAACTGTTAATGGCAATTTCTTTGGTAACCTAAAATAAAACACTTTGCTACCGCCCAAAAATTGAAATCGTTTAACATTTTTGTTGGACGGTATAATCTTATATTGTAATTAAAAACAGTGGTCAAATGTTATATTAGCACATGTTTAGTGAGACTATCTCAATGGTTTGACTTGAATATAATTCCATATGAGAAGCGTTTGGCATTACATTTTCAATATTATGACCAATGAAATTTCATAGCTGAAGCGTTTGGCATTACGTCTGCTTTAGTCCTTTATCTAAATGAACCACCAAATTTTCAATAAAATAATACTTTGCCAAGCAGTAAAAAATATTTTTGAGCTATCACAAACTTAAGTGGAAGATTAACGCTGGAGATAAAAGTGTCCTAAATGATTTGGTGGGTAATAATATACAATTACAAGCATAACACAGTAACATGCAGTTTTTTATTCCAGAAACAGAATCCACATAGTCGTTTGCTTAAGTTGCTTAAGTTAATAATTAATGTCAATATTTTACACACATACCACTGAACGAAGAATGGACCAACCTATGCATTAATTATTATCATGTTTCTTACTAGTATGTCATCTTTGATTAAGAGTTAAGCTGAAAATAACTTTTCCAATTTTATTCTTACATATCGAACTATATATAAAGACATTTAAACGGACGGAATCACACACATAACAACAAACAAAAAACAGACCCTATTAGATACGTTGAAAGTCATAATATAGAAACACACTCAGGTTTATTCAATTATGGTGGCAGAGTCCAGTTTCGTACATTGGCCCCTTTCAAATTTCTTGACTTAAGGCTATGGTGTGACTTTTTCAGCTATTATTGTTTACTGTTTAAAGATATGGATATATTTGTGAACTAGGTGTTTTGGGCTTGTGTTGTTCTTGAAATTGATGTCAGGCATGTACACCTTCCATAGTTACTCTGCAGTATGTTGATAGTGAAATACCAATAGTCGGCCAGGAAGAAGAGCTAGCCTCCCATAGCAGTAAACACATGGACTTGGGGCAAGTAGAACATCTTCAAAACGGCTCGGATGACAACTATTTTCAATAGCACCAGACTGTTTATTACACAGTTTTTCAGAATTGCCATTTAGGAAAAGGGCTTGTGTTTGCACTGTGAGCATCACATGGTGTCAAAAATGACCTTCGGACATGACAATTGTAGGTAGAAATTTGGGGTTGAGGTGCATAAATTTATTCTGCTATGAATTGCCATTGACTTCTCTGGTCAAGTGGATAATATTCTTATGCTTTGTTTTAATATACGTATCCAAACATATGGACCTTTTTGACTTCACTTGTGTATTTGAGTTTTTATGATTTTATATACTAGGTTGCTGATTGCGACATTAAATTTGTACTTAAAAACTGTCCCCTGCCCCAATTAGGTGGTTTAAAAAAGCTGTCTTTCAATGCGTGACTTTGCTGTGCGTTGTTCGCAGCGGAGAAGAGTAATTTGCTCTTGGTTCGGAAAGTACATGCCTTAGAAGTTTATCTAAAATCAAAGTCGTGTTGAATATATCAATCACACAAAAGATCAAGTGTTCATACTGTAATATATGTAAGCAGAGACGCTATTCGGATGCTGGCAACCCGTGGAAGTCCTATTGATAAAATCCATTTTATGAGAAGAAACCTAAGAAGTATGGCATATATTTCTAACATTAACGCGAGAATTTTGTACAGAATAAAACCGAATCGATTCTACCAGAGAAATGCTGCTTCAACCATCCAATTCTTACTATATTATTTTATTTTCCTGCTGTCAAAATATGTTTTTCAATATCGTCTTTCTAATGCTATTACCAAACATTCATGCAATTGACTATCTGCATCATTACAGTCCGAGATCCTTTGATGCGATTTTGATCCTCCTACCATACATTATGAAAATTTATTTCGTATCCTCTATAATAGCTACAGATAAAAGATACGGCAACTTTTAAGACTTTTTTTAAAAAAAAAAACTAATTAATATATAGTTTGCCTACCTTGTCTCCCTCATCTCTTACCAATTTCCAACTGAACCTTTGTTTTCTAACAGCGTGGTCCTGTTTTCGCTTCGAAGTTAAAGTTAGTGAGCGTTATTCTGCGTGTTCTGCAACCAAGATTACAAAGGTTTCGGCCCTTTCTGTAAAGATTCTAATATTTTTATATTTATGTTTTCGAATACTGTATTTGGTCATCGACACATTTTGTCCACGTGTTCTTTCCTGTGTTGCAAACGACGTTGAATACCGGTACATTGAATGTTTTCGAAAGGAGGTTTAACATGATGATGTCCTTTAGGGAAAACACGTTTTACATCCCATGAATGGTTTGCATGCGTATTGTTTTGTTTTGTTTACTTTGGAAAATGATGCAGTATGAAAGACGAATAATAGGTCAAAGGAAAGATGTAACATTAGAATAAGCACCACAGAAATAACAGATCTTACATTTGTTCCGAGTGGCTAATGATAGGCGGGAGACATGATTGTAGAGAGAATTTACTTTATTGGATGTAACCTTCTGAAAATAATGAACACATATCGATTGTGGTGCCAGAGGAAAATCGCAGTGTTTTTTTCTGGCAGGTCTTCCTTTTTAATCTTTTATTATTTTAACATTTCAGGGTCGGCGTGATGAATATATCAGAAATAAACGACCCAAATCCGCAATTAACATACTACGAATGGTTCACTGACACCAAAACCTAAAGAAACGACGTTTCTGATGAACTGTAGCATTCTAACGTTTGAAAAAAAGATATCTTTAGAACGGACCGGTTGAATTGCATCTAATCAATATTAATAAGATCGCAAGCTTGATATTTTGTCTGCAGACAAGACTCATTTAACCTAGAGATACAATCAGATCTTCAGTCATGACGTGAAGACGGGAACGTTGTCAAAAGCGCATTATCAAATTTTGAATTTCGGAAAAAGCACACTAATTTTGCTCCTTATGTAATGATTGTCTTTTCGTATAATTCATTTTCATTAATTTATGGTATTCAGCTTTAAATAGAACACAGAGGAAAATATTTCGTGTCATCAATAAACGGTAAAATATGTACTGAACTGGTTGTGTAAGTTCTTGTTTTCATGTGCTGAGATCTTCACGCGTATAATACCGGTCACTGGCCTTAATTATTTTTCTCTGGAATAATATGTCTGGTGTATTCCCCCAGAGAGACATATATGTTGAATGACCTGTCTACAGTTTCCTGTTGAACCTGTGACAATTCGTAGCTTCATCTAGGGTGGGTATGTCCATTTAACTCCAGATGTTGAACCTTCTGTAAACGAATCCTAAAACCTGCAGGATCGATCATTTTTCTGCAAACAATCGTGCAAATTCTGATAATATGGTTTAAATGCGGTCGTGAATTATTTCAAACTTCAACTTGTGCAAGACGTAGAAGATTTTATTTTAAGACGTACGATATAGTGTCAAACGTGAATGATTTCACTGTTGACAAATATAGTTTTCTGCTTCCTGTATGACTACATTCAAAACTTTGATGATCAACCAAACATTTGCTGCCGTCAAACATTCGTATCTGGTTTGATGACGTAGTTTTAAATATCTGCTTAACTCTAAAATCTAACATCTTTAATTTCTGAAGCAAATACTTTTTTTTACTGATGACGTAGAGTATTATATTATTAATATCAAACTGCAATGAACGTACTAACCACATGAAAACTAAAGGATCTCCTGAAAAGGAATGGAGTTATATAAGTCATTTTGAGAAGTGGTTTGGCATATCACGTTAATTTCATCTAGATGAAAATGAAGTTAATGAAGAAACGCAATTAAACACTTTTGTTTCAGTAAAATTAATAGCATCAATGTAAAGTTTACCAGACCTTTTCATACATTTTACACTTGGACTCACATTCCAACCTACACCCATATATATATATATATATATATATATATATATATATATATATATATATATATATATATATATATATATATATATATATATATAATTTGTTTTTATTCTGCCGCTCCTTTAGAGAAAAGCCCGGTTGATCTATCAATGGGTCAAATGTTATTCAACCTAAACATGATCTGGATATTGATTTGATCCCGTTTGATGTATTATTTCTGAAAACGAGTCGAAGCGATCAATTTTTAATAAGTATTTCCTGAAACTGCAAATTGGACATCTTTGTGGAATGTATCGATATGTCGCAAATATTTTCATTGATCTTCTTAAGTGACTGTGAGGATAAATCGCCATTGGTAATGTTTTGCAATTTATTACAACAAATTACCTTGGTTGTGAAAGTACAAGCCCTTGAAGTGGGCCTAAAACCGAAATGGTGATAAACATGTCGGTCAGTCGAATGCGTATATAATATATGTATGCAGTGCAGTTAATCTACGCTTTTAAGCTGCAGTTTTAGTGCAAAACCCCTGTAATAGGTGAGGAAAATCAGTATTTATGTCCTTACATATAGAGGAATAACACTTCTATGGTGCATTCCACAGTAAAATAATTTTAGGTTGATCCGTACATGGAATAAACCTCCCTCAGCAGATTGTATTCCGTTGGCACATAATATTGTTTGTAATACTGATTTGCGCTTCATTTGATTGTATAACTAATTAATTCGTGATTGTACGGCATACCAGCACTGTAAAGCGATATAGCGCCACGGATAGGTTATATTACAAAAAAAATCTTGTATCAAAAACTTTAATTGCCAACGACCGATAAAAGTACGAAAGGAACGATGATATAGTGAAAATATATGAAGGTGTCCGATCAATGTGGAATGCAAATGGCATCTATAAAAGGTATTCAGATAATAAAAGATGAGTTAGGTTGATGAACAGTAAAATGTCGGTTGCAACTACACTATACTTAAGAATAAATGTTCACTTCCTTCCAGTAATACTTACTGTATCAAAAAGCATTTTATATAGACCAATCATGCCTGGAAATGAAGTCTTCCACCTTCTTGCCTCTCTTATTTGTTTACTTCGATCCACATAACATGTACTGACAGAACAAACCGGGTATCAGAATAAAATGATACATCCATACAAACATTTAAAGTATGGATGCAATTATAAATAGAACTTCGTCAGGTACCCTACTACTTACCCCTATGGCTGTAGTAAATTGTCTACGGTAGACACCTACTGACTAGATCTCGGCGATCATTGTGCCTGCACACATCAATAAACTTCTTATAAGTACTAAAAAATCACGTGCAAGACCTAAAGGTAAAGTACTCATGTACATAATGAAATATGGTTATTTCGTTTCGAGCGATCAACAATCAGATCCATCTATTACTCAGTGAGTATTTAGTCGTGGTAAAAAAAAATAAACAACATAAAACTATTAAAGTAACTCTGTAAACGCAATCAACAACGATTAATCGATCTACATCATCATCAAGGTTTTTTCTTGCCTTTTTCATGACACCCTGTAGTGTACTATTTCGTTTTGTTTGGTGATTTTTGTGTCGGGGTATTATTGAATGTTGTCTGTGTGGAGGTCGTATTTTGTAGGCTTATAATGTGGGATAGTTGAAGATGTTGTTGCATTGGGTAGACTTGTCTTTATATGTGCATTCTGGATTATCTTTGGACTGATCTCTTCTATAGTTGAGGAGCTTGAGCCATTGAGGGAGTTTCTAGATTCTACAACCTTTATGGCTTCTGGAAAAGGGATATTTGACGTGTATTTAAAATTTCGAATTTCCTTCTCCAGTTTTTAGGTTTCGAAGTCGTTAGAGTTGGCATAGTGAGCTTTCCACAGAAACATTATGTGGGACGGCTTGATATTCGGATTCACGATGGTAGTCGTCGAAGTCTCAGCCATACACAAGGCTCTTGGAGCACGGTCTTCGTGATGACCGTACATCTGATAACTGAAACATCGAAGTGGCCTTGGTGTGTATAACTCTAACCTGCAAACTTTCAAATTTTACTGCCTTGGGTAGTGTTGTGTGTTGAAGGTAAGTACGATGTTTTTTTTTTATGGTAATTTTCGCTACGTTTGATAAGGATTCATGAATTGTAGTGGCATCTTGGTTCTTCATTCTTTCGATGATTTCAGTGTCACTGACTCCTGCCAAGTGGCGAGAGAGAATCACATCTTTGGATTAGTTATGTGACGTGTGAGCAAATGAAAGTACTGGAATATCATTAAACGGCTGCATTTTTTGGTGGATGTTTTCTGTTTGTACGTTTTGCTCACATTCGACAAGCATGTGACTCATGTATTATTTCTTCACTCTTTTAGATGTGCCTACTGGACCATCTATAGTCTTTCGAATATAAATAGGGATAGTGCGGCATGCGGTTTTGTCGGATCTTTTAACTGTATGACCATGAAGCGCGCGAACGAATCTACGTTGCAAGGTTTATCGTCTGATTCCGACAAAGGTTTGGTTCTTTTTCGTTCGTTATTATTTTATAATTCTTTTTCATATTTTCTTTTATGTTCATAACCTGTGTTCACCCACCGACCATGGAGTCCAAACAATGGGACGCTTATAAAGTGCCTGGGATACACAGATGGTATACTCAGTAGGTAAAAATTGACCCGCTAAGCCACCGCCTTCTATGATGTTTTCCAAGAGGAAGGCACATGAAATACAAAGACATAAACTGTACGGGCAACGTTTGTATCAAGAGAAATGAAGGAAACAAGTTGGAGACAAAGTGATAAAATAAACTAACAAGACCTCCTACGGCTCGACGTGACAAGCCGATTTATCATGACTGGGCCTATCTCGATTAGATTTGTGCCATCCAGTCGCCTCTTTTGACTTGCAGCGCGAACACCCCGCGCCTATTGGTATCACGGTACCGATTGTTTTTCCGTAGACTTCAATACTAATGTTTTGTAAAATAAATATACCTTCTACCCTACCTCAGCATGCATGTCACACACTGCCATAGAGAACGATGTTAGATTGTCAATCTGACAGGGACAGAACCAGGTACGCCATTACATTTAAGAGAGATAACTCTGCTGGAACTAGAGAGGGTAAAAGTTATTTATTCACAACAGACACATTTTCAGCCATGTGTACCACATATAAAAAAATCATAAAAATGCATAATGTTATCTAGATATGAATTAACATAATCTCACATGTTGCCAAAAATGCTCAGCTTATTTAAGCCTAACAGAAAGTACAAATGTTACATAATGCACCAATCACAGCTAGTGGTTTTGTTTATTTCTGAATACAATGTTCCCTAGACGTTAAGCTTCTCCCACCTGGAGTTGTACGATTGGTACCTTTATACCTATTCTACGACTCTCAGCGCCCCCCTCCCCCCATGAGTGCTTGATTGGTTATGCCAGATACTAGAATGAAAACTAAGTAATCAGAAAAACCTACAATACTCAGTTCAATTTTAAATAAAGTCTATATAAAGCTGTTTTATTTTTAAAACATTCACAAACGTTTTATGTTTCTGAAAAAAGGGACTATGGAATAGAGACGATCATTGTCCCACTATTATGGCTGCAGTTTGTTCATTTATTAGTACAAATGTGGTCTAAAAAACATAGAAATTTATAAATATACTGTATAAAATGTAAAATATGGAAGTTTCTGTTCAAAAGAATTATTGTCTACAATACTCAGTTCAATTTTTAAAAAAGTCTATCTAAAGCTGTTCGAGTTTTAAAACAGTTACAAACGTTTGATGTTTCCTGAAAAAAGGGACTATGGAAAACAGACGATTATTTTCCCAATATTATGTCTGCAGTTTATTCAGTTATCATTACAAATGTGGTCAAAAAATTTATACATATACTGCACAAAATGTAAAATATGGAAATTTCTATTCAAACGTATTATTGTCTTTTCAAAACATTTAATCCTCACAGAGATTGCTCTTTTAAAGTTTTTAACGCGCAATTTGTGGATTGTTTGCTGTAATGTTTGCTTGACTCACCTTCTTGTCTTATTCTAAGTACTGTTATTGCTTTTAGAAAAAAACTTTTTTTTATCATGTTAGAGTAGAATGACACCGCGTCGGGTTTCAGCGTATCCTGAATTTACATTTATAACCATTTTCAAAATTTATATGAAATTAAAAATCTTGTGACAACCTATGGCACACTTAATGCAAAGTCAAGAAAGCGCTGTATTACCTAAGGCTACCGTGATAATTCCCTGTTAGCTACGGTACCGACTGTTTTGTCCATATTGCTATTGCCTTAGATAGGAAGATGGATTGGTCAAGAGATCAAGATAAAAGTACGTTCTGCGCTTAATCGCAAATTCTGAGGACACAGTTCTCTCTTTTTAATTTGAATTGATGATTCCATTTATAGCAGTTAATAATAACAACAGCATCGCACATGCCAGTAAACAGACCCAATCAAGCTAGGAAATACAGACAGTCTTGTCTGACGTCGCCTTGACATTAGCAAGAAATCGGATAATTTTAGCATGAGAACATTCTGTCGAAAGAAAGATTGTTTTAGTTTCCATATACGATTTCACAAGATGCATTTCCGATTTATTTACTAGATATTCCCACAATTTGACCTTTAATGAATTCCCTATCCATCATGATAATACATTTTACATGTGCCTCTGCAAGAACAGTACAGGTTAATTTGCATAAAATAATTACATCTTAGAAAAGGATTCAGTGATAAGTAATGCATATATCAATTATAAAATGTTTGACTCACAAATAAATCCTTGGAATAATGAATAATAAACAATGAAGTTACGTGATGTAATAGACAATACAAGAATCAGGTTGTAAAGTGCAGTAGCATTGCCAGAAGAAGTCAGGTCAGTCGCAATAGAAAATATTTCAGAACTAATTGGTTGTCTTAACTTGAGCATCCATTTCATACTGATTGATCGATATCAACCTCATTGCTTAATGAGGGTTACAAATCATGTATTTCTCTGGCTACTCTGTACAGTTGTACAAGAGTTGCCATGGTTCTTGAAATATAAACGGTCACAAGCAGCAATGTCAGACGCTAGTTCCAACTATTCTGAGTGCACATGGACCTTATGCTGTGATCAAATCTGGGAGTGATATGTTAAAACACAAATTATTTAAAAACGTGGATTGTTATATGTTAGGAGATATGCGTTTGATACCTTGCAAAAGTCTTTGTTCATTAAGAATTTGCATGAAAATGGTTACTTGTCATGTTTTGACACCCATTTCTACGAAATGGGATATAAACACAGAGAAGTATGTGCAGATAATATCATTTTGAGAGTATAATTTATACAGGTATATGTCTGCTTAATTGTAAGGTCTGTTAGAAAACTTGCGCCATAGGAACGATATTTTGCTTCCTGCATTTGAGAAAATTCAGTATATGCTTTACATCATGGACGGACTAATATGATTGGTTATACGCTACAGGGAAAATCACCTTCTGTGTTTTGGGGTTATGCCACCTAATAATTTATTGATTTTCCAAGATAACATTATTACTCTGGCGCCAATGAAATTTAATTTCACATATTGCTTCTGCATGGCAATTAATAACTTAATATAAAGTAAGCCTTAACGTGTTATATCGTATCCTTGAATCACTTGTTTTAAAATTTGACAAATTACTCCGAAAGCATATCAGTGGACGCCAGTCGTTCAGGTCCATAGAATTTAATTTAGTTCCAATATTCAACAGGCAGACGTTGCAACATTATAAAACGGATCAATCTGTCTCAGAGAGAAGTTGATTTTGAGGAAGGAAGAATGGCTTTTTTTTTATACAACACTAGAGCAATAATTACCCTATATTGTTTAATGTAAGTTTCAAAGCGTGAGTGATAGAAGTTAGTTCAGCTTCTTGCGTTGAAGGCTTTCCCCTATTAAATGTACTTTAAAAGAATGTGTGTCAGTTCTAGAGACGTCAGAGTGCAAAAATATTGATAATCCTTCTAAAACAAAAATGTACCCTAAAGCTTCCTGGCAACATTTTCTGTTCATAATCATACATTTAGAATACCCAGTTTCGACATAAATGGTAAATTTGTTTCCTCTCCTTCTCTCTCCCTTTCCACACTAAATGATCTGTATTGTTAATTGTTTCCTCCCTCTCTTTTTCTCTCTCGCGACACTGAGGAATGTGGTTCACAATTACATAAATATGTTCTGACATGCGCCAGGTCATGGATGTGAGCCTGAAAGAACGAGAGCGTTCGTGCGTACAAGTTATCGTAGCTATCCATTTAATAAGATTTTCAGAATCTTTGCTCATTAATTTAATTTTTTATTTACTTCAGAGCATAACAATTATTGCGAATTTAGAAGAACTAGATCCGAATCACTTGTCTGTTAGTAATAAAGCTCCTTATCGCAGGTGCATGAAAGGTGACGACGGATAGTTGGCTTTTAGAATATGTTAATGTTCAGAGTAGCTATCAGTACATCTCACCTGATGCTGTTTTAAATTCTCTCTTTCGCATGTTGTTCCCATCTGCTCTTGTCTCCCTACGTTTCGTAATATCCGTTAGATACTATATAAACACATTCAACAGGTCGTCCTTTCCTTTTTCTGTCTTTCTTTCTGCTACTTCATGAAGCGTAATTTCGACACGATTGAAAGCATGTTTTTCTTGAAACTGAAAAGAGCATGTGTGATAGTGTCTGAAATTTTATAAACGCAATTATTTAAGTACATAAATTATGCGAAATATTTTATATTGAAAACAAAAATTTATATTATAATGCAGGAAGGAAGTATATATATGTCTTCACCAAATTCAGTATATATTATTGAAAGAAAAAGTTTATATCATCCATGGTTATTC
>CM068827.1:30704258-31094258 GCA_028554795.2 Sinohyriopsis cumingii
CAAGGACAGTTTTTTCAAATTTGTTTTTGGATTTCCAAAACCGGAGTGATAATTCTTGTTTCTACAATGAACTGTAGACTTCAGACTTCAATAATACAGATTACAGCATACGTCATCGTCTTCCATCTTGGATTCTTCGTCGGGATTCGAACTTGAAATCAGTGGAACATTTTGTTATTAGGACTTCACTTATTTTATTCGTCTATTATTTTTGGTTTAATTTTGGATTTGATTCTTAAAACCGTAAGTTCATATTTGTTGTCATTTTTACAAAATTTTCCAGGAAAATAAATTATTGCCTTTTTCAAAGCTTGTTGTTTTCACTCTTTCTGATGTTACTGTTTATTCGAGCCTAACCACGTAACATAAGTCGTGCAAACTTCGACAGTTTTGTATGGTGGTGCCTTATCTATATATCCAAGGCAAAATATACTGATACGACATATTCAAGACTGTCACTTATCACAAACAGTCACAGAATTCACCTCATGTCAGCCAGTGAACAAAACCATTTCATGTTTTATACACTGGTGATAACCCGGCGTAAAGGCTTCTAATTAGCAATCACATTTTCCTTTCGAAAGCACTGATATCATCGTACACTTCCATGGCAACATATACATGGTTTCATCGCTATAGTGACATAGCATTCGCCTATCTCGAAGCAAGGACCATCTTTGACAGGGTCATTGCTCTACCGCCGACTTACAACGACCACGGTAGAATTCTGTCATCGAATTATCACCACATACTGTACCCGATTACATTACTCAGACCATATTTATTAGAAATCACATGCATTCGTATTAACATAGTGAGGCGCGAATTCAAGAAGATATTCCGCATTTAAAAAACCTAAGTGTATCTCAGCAGTGCACAAATGCTCCATAAGTACCTATCACTATTAACATCTATAGACTGGAAACTGTAACAGAAACAGTTATCGTAAAAGGCTCCAATGTTAGGGAGTAGTGAATGGGGTCACTTTAGCGTCAAGGGGAATTAGCATTAAAAAAAAACACCCTGGGTCACTTTGGCGTCAATGGGAAATTTAACATTACGAAAACCCCTGGGTCACTTTAGCGCCAGGGGAAATTTATCATTACGAAAACCCCTGGGTCACTTTGGCGTCAATGGGAAATTAACATGGGAATACATTGTGGGTCTGTTGAGCGTCAAGGGGAAATGGAACAGGGTCGGGACCCTATTTTAATAAGGTCCCGACCTGATGGGTCTATGGAAATGGAACAGGGGAAAAAATTGAAAATTGAAACAGGGATGGGTCTCTATTTTTTTTTTTAAAAATAAAAAAATAAAAAAGGGGTAGGCAATTGAAAGTCTATCTCTTTTCGAGAGATTGGAGTGGCCCTGAAAAGGTCCTTTGGTTTTCTTCTTCTATCTCCTTAACTTCTTTATCCATCCCCTTATCTTTGCCAAAATTCCCTTCTTCTTTCTCTTTTCATTTTCCGGTATCCAGTCCGGGTGATCCATGGCTCGGAACTTGTTCTGGATTTTCATCCATTTAACGTTCAGTTTCTCTAGTTCTTCCTTTTTCTTTCTATTTTCTTCTTCGTTCCTCTCTTTTCTCCACCTCTCCTTTATTTTCTTCACTTCTTCATCTGTCACCTTTCTCACCTCTTCTTCCCCTTTTTTCAATTGTTCAACACCCCTTTTGACAAATGGCCACTCTGACCGTTGTTCTATCTCTTCCAAAAACCTTCTTACTTCTTTTACCTTCTCCATGGCCTCTTTTATTGTCCCCACTTTGACATAGGGAGGATTGATCAGCCCCTGAATCTCTTCACTTCTTCTTCAATTAATCCCTCTATCATCTCTCTGGCTAATTTTAGTTCGTTCACGTAGTGCAGACTTGTTCTTAACCTCCAATCTCTTTCAATCCTTTCAACTCCATATTCCCCATCCACCATCCAAAAGTAAATATTCCTTAAATTGTTGAACAATTGGGACACTTCCATCTTCGTTTTGTTTATTCCGTGGAATGGTGCTAATAACGAACACTGAGGGTTCTTATAGTTAAAGTGCGGACGTGAAGGAAAACATCCGCCTAAGACACAAAATTTATATTACCTAGATCATTACTTAAAACGCGCGGACGTGAAGGAAAACATCCCCTACTTTTCTCATTTCATATTATCTACTATTCACATACGTGAAGCATCAATAAACAAACCCAAATTTACCATCCACACGAACCAACTTAAGCACTTACAAAACCCAATAATCTACTATCCACACAAACACATACACTCACACTAAAAAAGAGTTAGTGTTTATATTCACACTACTCTATATACACACACTGGCAAATGGATTACTATTTCTTTTCTAAAGGTTTGGGTAGCCCTGAAAAGGGTTCTTTATTTTGAACTCCAGGGCACCTGGTTAAAGATGGCACCCTCCAGGCCTGGTTAATGATGGCACCTTCCAGGCCTGGCACCACACACACATCTTCTACTCCAGTCTCTTTTTACTTTTTTTGTTGGGAGTGCAGAGGCGGGATGAGTGGCTTCAGAATCCCAATCTTCTGTCTCTGGGATTCTGAAATTTTCTCTCTCCTCTTCTTTTTTTCTTCTTTCCTCCTCTTTCATCCTTCCCTCTTCGACGATCGCCTCCGCGGCCAGTTAATTTAGTATGCACCTGGCATATTCCAGGTGTATCTGGAGTTCTAGAAGTTTAACTAGTCTGGTGTTCATTCTGGTGTTGATCAATCAACAAGGGTAGCTTGACTGCCGATCGATTTTCAATTTATAGTTAAAGCGCGGACGTGAAGGAAAACATCCCCTAAGACAAAAGTTATATTACCTAGATCATGACCAAATAACGCGCGAACCTAAAAGAAACACTCACTCACTTTTTTAATACCCATTACTATTTTAAAACTTTTCATTAAAAATAATATACTATCCACATACGCGGAGCAGCAATAACGAAACCCCAAATCTACTATTCCCACACGTCAAACATCAAAAAAACATTATCTACTATCCACACAAACGTACTTGAGTGCTTACAAACACAAACACATACACTCACACCACAAAAGAGTCAGTGTTTTTATTCACACTACTCTACATACATACATTGGCAAATCGATTGTTATTTCTTTTCTAGAGATTGGGGTAGCCCTGAAAAGGGCTGTTTTTTGTGTGCGAAGTTGAAGCTAGGGCGATCATTTATATTCTAAGAATGCGACGTCCTCTGACGATAGACTTTCTGACGATAGGTCTGCTTCTTCGGAAATCGAAGAAGAACTCTTTGGTTTCCTTCCATGACAATCGACAAAGCCTCTGTCAGGTTCAGGTTGCTGCTGCTGCTGCTGCTGCTGCAGCTGTTGTTGCTGTTGCTGCTCTCTCTGCTGTTTCTGAAGTCTGTACTTCTCTGTCCGTTCTTCTTTCTCCCTGTTCACATCTTCTCTGAAGAGCTCTTCTATCAGGTCTTCAGTGACTTTTCACATCCTCACATTCTCTATCACTTCTGGCTTCGGTATCAGACTGTGTCTGACCCTATGCAAATTCACGTAGGCTTCGTTTAGCTTAGCTAGTTTGGAGCACATCTTCGTAGGAGGATGAGTCGACAATGGATGGTTAGAATGGAGGCTACCTCGGCTTTAAAGTCAAAGCGCGGACGTGAAGGAAAACATCCCTGCACGGTTTTCGAGGCGCAACGTTCAATGAGTGTCATGAGAGGGATAGTAAGAAATCAAAGAGCATGAATCAAGATTCCTATAGCCAAACAAACCACAAAGGCATTTCTTTTCAAAACACAACATTTTTTATTCAAAAATCACTTAACACTAACCAACAACTCTAACATTTTTAACAATAATCTAACAATATAACATCAAACATTGTTTTTCAACTAACTCATTATTTTGGACAGGGCTGACAACGTTGTGAATGAAATTGTGATTTCCACTGTTGGAAGTCATTAGGCCATTGATGGACACTACGTTTCCTAGCTTGAGGCAAAAGATAAGCATAATGGTCACAGAACCATTCATCTACTTTCACATCGTTTCTAGAAGAAGAACGAGGATCAAAATGAGTCACTAACTGTTTTAAGGAATAGCCCAGGCTGCAATGATGCAGAAAATACACACAATATTGTCCACACACCAAGGAATCTGTGCCTTGTAATTTCACATTATTGAATCGGGTGGTCTGAGCATTTCTTCTTATAAAGTCAATGATATCGTCTTCCAAAGGGGCAATCCATACGAATCGAAATATTCCACACATCCTTATTGAGGAAAGTAGACGGCTACCCAGTGGGTTCCTGGGAGATGACTGTCGTCCGTGTTGATCACATAAGCTTGATGGTCTTGAGGTTTGCGATGAGGGAGTTCATCTTTAACACAGACGACAGGATTCCAAGAAGCCCTGTACGAACTGTGGTTCAAAAGATAATAAAGTTCCCAGGTATCCATTGATTTGTGTGGGTTTTTCCTTCACAGGTAATGATAAGTGATCAATTCGATCCTGACCTTTTGCTTGAAAATGTCTGACAAGTAAAAGGCGTTTAGCTCCGACTTCTTACTCTGGTCAAAGAGAGATTCGATGCGACGGCACTCTAGAGACGTTAATGGAGGAGAAGAATGTTTATCCAAGCCTTTATACCACTCGTTCAACACGATTTCTATCTCGATGAGACCCCAAGCTTTGTCCAGATATTCGTCCAATTTTTCTTCTTGACTCAACATCAGACATTTGTCGTGTTGAATTTGACTGGGATGATCGTTTTGACATCCATAGCACTCTTCCTTGATCAATTCTTTCATTATATCTGCCAGGAATGTAGCAAAACAGGAAATTAAATGGGCTTCTTGTTCTGGCCATCTTGACTTCATCCTGATAACTTCTTCGTCTTTGTCTTGAGATTCTTCTTCCCCGGTCTCCTCACATTCCATCTCCAAAGTTTCTCTACTAGGTAATGAGGGATAACAGTCTTCCATGGCTTCTAATAGTCTAGAATGACTTCTCTCAAGCTGTTGATTTCTATGGTATTGTCAAATTCTGCATACAGGAGGACGTTCACTGTGTGATCTGGAGGTGGATTTGCAAACTGAAGTTCCACACGAATCTGACCCAATTTTATAGGGTGGAAATGTCCCTCGTCGCTGCCTTGGTCTGGAGTGAAATCAAAACCCCACAAAGCATAGCCTCCTGCATAATCGTCGTACGAAATACCGTGACTGGTGTTGGTTCCTAACTGTCCCGTAGCTTCGTACAGGGACAAGTACGATCTCAAATAATTCTTCGTGACACCAATGTTAGGCTCAAAGGGTCGGGTACACAAGGTCTTGCCGTCGCGATTGACTTCGATCTGGGACACATTGTAATGTTGAAACTCAAAAGGATTTTGATAGTGGGTTCCGTTGAAGGCTGAATTCCTGACGATACCAACAATCAAGCGTTTGGGTAACTGTCCTTGGAACAGATGATCTTCGATCATAGATCGCTGTCCAGCGGGAATGATGAACGTTTTCACTTCTACGCGTCGTATCGGATACTTGGCGGTCGTTCTGCTCAACGTCTGACTGACGTCGTTTCCAACTTTAGGTAACACTTCCACACGACGCACGTAAAGTCGGGCTTCTTGAATGATAGTTTTGTATTCATTGGCATGGGCCATCAAATGGAAAGCGGCACTGCTACGATTCAGTCTCAGACGGATATCCACCCCGTTCAGCAAATACTTTTCTTGTAACCACATGTCCAAATGCAAACGATCCATCAGTTCTAAACTTCGCCCTTGCATAATTTTCTTACGACGGTCGTTAAATCCCACATTGTGAGGATTGTCATCTTCTGTCAGGACTGTGTCGCTAAACGTGGCTACACCTGCCGTGTCAGGTTTCCATACCACGCAAGCATCCAGATGAGTATTCTTGGCTTCTTTTCCGTACGTCAAGAGATTTTCCAGGTAGGCACGATATGGGTAAGTATCCATGCTGCTGCTGACCAGTTTGTTATTCAAGTACAAGTCCACTTCGCTGAACAAGGAATGCATGAAATTGTTGACAGGAGCTACTCTAGCATCGCCTCCTGGATTGGTGTTGTCCGTTTTGATCACTTTCACTTTCAAGTACAGGTAACTGCTATTCAGATCGATGTAATCTTCGGGCTGTCCTTTGATTTCAAACTCGATGGAAGCGGAATCCGTCAAAGAGGAGACGGGATGAAATTCCACCCATTGGGATTCTTGCATGGTCATCATGGTGGGGGGGCATGGCAAACAGATCCAGTTCCGACTTGGAACAGGCGCAAGACTCTCGGTGCATCATTTTTTTCTCTTTCTCAATAATCGGAAACGTCTAAGTCTCGAACGGTTCTTCTTTTCTTTGTCTTTCTAGCTTTAGACGTGTAAAGTCTGGTGAAAGGGTGTTTTCTTCGTCGTCTCTTTCTTCCTTGTCCTTGCTGAATGCCTGATTCAGTAGCGTGCAGGGCATTTATAGGTGTTTCTCGTCGGCTCAAAAGGTCTTTACCCGTTTGCAGCAAGACATTTTTGCCTGCCCTCATGAAGGCTTCTTTGGGATTTTCTTTGTCGATGATGACATTTTGGAGAAATTCTTTGCCTTGCGTCAGTGCCGCATCTTTCAAGGCGTGCAATCCGCGTGTCACCATCGGTTTCAAGACTGGGGCCACCGAACGAAAGGCCGATTTTAGCATATCTCCTAAACCGTGTCCTCGCTGTCGAGCAACCCCTCGGTACACTGGATACATGACTTACGAGTCGTGAGAGAACCGTTTTCGAAAATGGAGTTTCACCGTGACTTTTCCTTTGGTGAATGGAATATTTTGTCCCAGATCTCCTTTTATAGCAATGTTAACCGTTTCCAAATAAGACGTACTGACAGGCAAATAGTGAGGATGTACAAACGTGGCAAGTGTTTCCACCTTCCTCGTCAGCGGCCTTGGCAGAATCCACTTTGAAAGGAATGACACGCAGTAACTGTACAGAGGTGTGTCCCACCACGTTGTACTCCACCACATCGGAGTACACAAAGATCAAATTCAGTCCTTGGTTCAGATCTACTGGCAAACGAAATAACTTGCTAAATGACTCGTTGTTGTAAATTAATGGCAATTCGTATTTCTACAGCATGGCCATCCTCATGTCCATGTCTCCGCCCAACATGTCAAACAATTCAGGAAAAAATTAAATGGACATGATTTTACCCCCCTCAGGAAATTTCATTAGGAAGCGACGCGCTACTTTGTGGTATTCCAGGGTGACACTTTTTTTGACACTCTCCAATGCTTTCAGAAACGCGACATTAAACCTGGAAGCAAATGTTGACCACTAAAATAATAGCCTGGAGGAATGAACAAGTGATAGGTGGTCGACTTTTGAGTTTTTGTGCCAGGGGTTTTCTTATCATATTTGACGTGGGCATCCAAGTACTGTTGCAAGGGTTCGTCTTGAACTTCCACCGTAAAAATATTTTGATTGGGAAGGACATTGAGGACTTGGGTTGGGTGAATGATTTCCACTAAAGCCACTTCCCAGTGGTCTTCGTGATCTAATTGGATGGCCTGAGGTAATTTGGCCGTGTAACAGCACAACGTGTTCTTTTGAAACACCTCCATGGAACTGTCACAGGGTAAGGTTAAGTAAAATTGGTTGTTATTGTTCATAATTCCAGAGTTCTGTGGCTGTCCGAGGGGTTACTGGACGTTAGATGCGTGTCTCCGCCCAAAATGGGGTTGTTATTATTGTTGGAGTGGTGACTGACACTGGCACTTGGCACAAGGTTCCCGTTGTTCCCGTTCGAGGAGAATTTCAGGGAGGGATTGGGAAGCAGGTAACCGATGCAACGGCTCAATAAAATGGTCCACAATTGTTTGTCTCCTTGTTGCAAACTCAAATTGGCGATGGCTGCCCCGATGACACAATACACCACGAAGATTTGGCAGAAAAAGACGATTTGCGTTTTAGGCACACGTTCTCCACACCACACCCACAAGGGTTGTTTTTGTAAATCTTGCAGAGAAGAACTGGGTGAAGGAGTGGTAACCGTAGTAGCTACGTCTGTGTGAAAGGGCATGATGGTCACTTCCTTTTATAGTCGATGACTTGCGAAGCTTCGATCCAAGAATCAAAACTGGGTGCATATCCTTTCCAACGTACTTTGATTTCTTTGACACGTCGATTGCCTACTTTACGGGTTCTGCGTTCGAGAATGCTTTCGATGTCGTACACGTCGTCTTCCTTTTTGGTGCCACGTTGTAACTCGGGCAAATAAAACGTTCCTTTGAGCACTTCTCCGTTCATGTCTTCCAATTTATAGACGGCAGGATCACGGCCATGCACTCGCCCAGTGACACGAAACAATTCGGTAGTCCAGTTAGGTAAGTAACCTTTGTCGAAAGTGCATTTGGTTTTGCCAATGCGCACCCAATCTCCTACGGCCAACACTCCACTTTTCTTGGGGACAGCCCTCGTCGGGGACGTACCAAACAGGCGCTCAAACACGTGCACTTCGTTCTCAGGAGTCACTTCTTGAGGAGCACGTCCAATGCTTCGATGGTAAGATTGGTTGTACGCTTGCACCAGGTGCGGTAAGATGTCGATGTACTTCAGAGGGTGGTGATGCGTAAAATATTTCCACATGCGTTCTTTCAAAGTGCGCTGAAAACGTTCCACGATGCTGGCTTTGGTTTCAGGATTCTCGGTGGTAAAAAAATGAATGTCACGTTTCTTTAATTCTTTTTGGAAAGCTTGGTTCAGAAATTCGGTGCCTTTGTCCGTTTGCCATCGAAGAGGGTGACGACCGCTTTGTTTCAACACTCGTTGCAGGCTCACACTAACTCGCTGATCGATTTGGAAGTCAAGGGCATGACCCAGGCAAATTTGGAAAAGACGTCGATGACACAAAACAAATATTTGTAGCCACGATTGTAGCTGGCCAAATGAGAGACATCGGCTAAATCGGCTTGCCATTGATGATCGATGCCTTCCACTCGGGTGCGACTTCTGGAAAACTTGCGTCGAATGGGTTTGTGTAAAGTGTAGGTAGCTTGTTCTTGTAACCATGGTTGCACTTGAGGTAAACGGAGACTTTTGAGTAGCGTTTTGGCAGCACGATACAATTTTTGAACTCCTGCATAACCTGCAGGATGAGAGGATCGTAGTAAATGCTGGCTAACACTTTTTCCATTTTATGTTTGTTTGTTAATAAGGCACCCACTCTTGGAAGATGCTACTCTTTTTCTCTTGGGGTATTTTCTTGGATTGCAATGCTTTGCGTGCTCGACCGGCAATAGGTGTCGAAGAGGAGGATGTCAGAACAGGGGATATCGGTTCTTGTTTCACTTCTGTCTTTACTTCTGTCTTCACTTTCTTTTTCTCTTGTGATGTAGAAGGGGTGGTCATCATCTTTTTAATCCATCCAATTCTGGAGGTAAGTGGTGTTGTTAACTTGCGTACTTTTTCTGGTGAAGTTTGAAACCCTTCATCTTCTTCTTCTTTCTCTGTCTTGGTCACTGGTAGTGGTGGTGGTGGTACTGGTGATGGTGCTGGACTTTTCATCAAGGTCTTAAAATCTTTCAGAGTGGGTAGAGCTGTTTCGTCTAAAGCTTTCTGGTGAGAGAGTTGTAGTCGTTGCAAGAGTTGACCGTACTTTTGCGATTTTTCTGTTTCGGACAAATTTTGGCGATCCATCAAGGACTGCAATTCGTGTTGTAACTGGGACATTTCGCTCAGATTGGGATTAGGAGGTAAATGCGGGGTGCGTTGTTCTTGCCAACATGGTATTCCATCCATCGTTTGTAAGGCACTAAAGCTAGTTTTCGTCCTTCCATGGGCTGTCAAGGGTCGATTCTGAGATCTTGGGACTTCAGAGGTCCTTTTTATCTTCCTCCCACCAGTCCTCTCAACATGGTTCCCAAGAATCCTTTCAACAATGGGCCTAACAAGAGGGGTAAAATTCCTCCACGTTGGACCAACATCTTCTTCTTTTGACGAAGGGAGATTTTCTTTTGAACCATTTGGCCAAGAACGTGACGATGTTTGCCTAAGCATTGTTTCTGGTGTTTGGACATAGGGATCGTGCCTTTCAACACATTCAAACAACATTTCGCAAACGGTATCGATGACCTCTTTGGAGGCTGTTTGAATGTGTTTTTTCGTAGGGGTGGAGAAGCTTTGGACAGGACAGATAACATGTCCCCATGTTTGACTAAACGTGGAGGCAGTCATTTCCTTTTCTTTCCTTCGAGTTGTTTAGAACAGGGATGTTTTCTGGAGGGTGACATCTTCAGGAGCACCAAAAAACACTGATAACCCTACTTGGTCACAGACCTTTTTCATACTGGAACGCGTCGCCACTGATTGTCTTTACGTCGTATTAACTTCAGGACAGGCATGACACGTCGTTCAGGGGTACGCACCGGACTAAATCGAGCCAGCTCTTGCTTGGACAAATCCAGTAAACTTTGTAACATGCCCGATCTTTCTTGAACTTTGATTTTGGGAGAAGGTACTTTGTGATCAGCAGCCACTGCCACTAAATTGGAGGGTCCTGCCACTGGGGAAGTTCTTTTGGGGGTCATCAACGGAGAAGTTCTTGGTGTGATCAACGTCTCCAAGTACTCTTCAGTTCTTGGTGTCATCAACGGGGAAGTGGATGAACCTGAGGCTGCCGGAGACGCGGTCACCGCAGTTGCAGGTCGTGGTTTGCGAGTGTAAGGTTGCGTCCTGGCCGAAGTGCCTCTCTTGCGACTAGTTTTTTGTGGACTTTTCTTTTTCTGGGGACTTTTTCTCTGCTTCTTTTTCTGTCGGCTTCTTTTCTTTTACCGGGGTGGTGTCTGGTAAGAGGAGGGTCCCGCCACTGGAGAAGTTTTTGCAGACACAGGTCTCCTTGGGGACCTGGTATTTTTCTTCTTCTTGTTGGAGCTTCGTTTGAATTTTTTCTTGGGGAGAAGTTTGGGACCATTAGGATCCAATCTTAAGAGAGAGCGAATGATGACCCCTCCTAGAGTATCGCTCCCTCCAGGTTTCAAAATGATTTGTTTTTTGGTTTGAGTGTCGATGCGGGGATCGGCCAGTTGGGTGAAAGCGATTTTGTTTCGATAAAAAAATCGTTTGGTTTGATGAGGAATCTGAATGATCCCTTGTAGTAATTGACGTGCTGTCACCGTGAACCATCGTAAGACTTCTTTGAGACTAACTTCTAAGACACGAGCTCGTGTTTGTGGATTTTTTTCTCGACTGATGCCATACAAGGCACGAATCAATTTGACGGGAAGATGCGACTGAAGGGACGTCATGTTCAAAGTGTGTGAGACAGACGAAAAGTGTCTGAGGTTTTTATAGATTTTTTTGTTGAGTGAAGTTAAGTCGAGGACGGAGACGTGTACAGGACAGGCCCTCCGTCTTGGCACCAGTGGTGAAACAAGTGGGTACGAAATCGCAAATCATCGGGGGTCGTAGGTTTCAAATCGACGAGTAAATAGGCGTGTAGAGTTTGAGTAGCATCGTTGTGCGCCTGAGTGAGCCAAGGCGTCCCTAACTGTTTGGCTAAGACTTGCACTTGGGATTTATCTCGAGGGCTTTTAAACAAGACCACGTAATGCACATTGAGACTGATGGTGCGATGGGCTTTACTTTGTTGAAATAAATTTTGGGTGATCTAAACGACACTGGCACATTGGTGATGCCCTTTGCGCGTAAACCACATTTTAATTTCTTCTTCGTCTTCTCCTAACATGTCGTCGAAAATGACCAAATGGGTTTGACGGGAGTCAGAGACGATGCCGTCGTCTTCTTTAGGAATGCCTTCCACAAACACGATGGAATCGCCTTGACTTTCTCGCAAGAGGCTGTACGCCGATTGCCACTCTTTGTAACACCACACGATGCGTTGAGGTGGACGATCGATCAAATGATGTTTATGTTCGATCAAACGTTTGACGAATTCGGTTTTGCCTGAACCGCTAGATCCAGCAATGAGCATGTTAAAGGGATGGCGAAAATACAAAGCCTCCCAACTGGCACGATCTAAGTGTTCGTCGATGACTTTGACAGTGGAGGAAGATGGAGCAGAGACAGCATAAGTAGCCATAGTGTTAGGAATGTCACTTGTGACACGAAAACAGACAAGACAAGAGTTTATATACTTTTTCAGAACACGTTTATTGAATGTTTTAAACATGAACACGAAAGACAAAAATACATAAAAGCCAAAGGCTTAAGTACAACGATAAAAGGCACATGATAACCATCAACGTGGAATAAAAACAAGTGTCTGTACAACATGTTTTGGGTAATGTCCTGACCAGTTCTATAGGGGGTAAGGTCACACAAGTGTCCTCCCGAAAGGGTCTTTCAGGCATGTCCACGACAGTCCTGTCCTGGGTGACGGGTTCTTCTTCTTCTGATACTGTCACTAACACAGGTTGAAAAGTAACATTTTTTTTTGGACGTTGAAAGGAAGGATCACAACTCTCGTGCATACTGGACCACTTCTTGGGTCCAAGCCTCAAAATCCCATTCTTTCCAGGCACGGACATCTGTCCAGTGGGGGTGTAAGTCATAAGCTACACACACATCGTCATACACGTCTTGGGTAGCTAAAAGTTGACGAATCTTTTTGTCCCGTAGAGGTCGAGAAATATCCAAATGAAAATGTAAGGCTTTGAGCAAAATGAGTCTCTCGTGAACATTTAAAGGCACCACTTTTATGTTGAATGGGGTGGTGAATACTGTTCGTAAAGAGTCCACAAGGAATCGGCTGGTAAACGAAATCCCAAAAAACAAGTCACTAAGACACACACTATGCGTCGTCCCAAATTCAATGGATACAGTTCTTGTAATAATTGATGGTAATGATCCACGGTTTGAATATGGTCACTGAGTTCCTTCCAAGGAATCTGTTCAATCACTTGTGATATAAGCCGTGGCATGGATTCCTGTTTTTATAGTCTCTTTATTTCGGAAGCAATAAAGGTACTTTCTAACTATCTTCGTTCGTTCTCCAGTTGGGAATCTAAAATCTTGCATACTGTAACCTACACTTCAGAGTTTGTTTAGAAGTTTCCTCTTCCGCTAAGCAGATTCCACGTAAAATATGTTGGTAATCCTTTAACTCGTCTTCCTCAATGCGTTGCTCTAGGTGAATCTCGAAGTAATCAAAATGATGAACATTTCGTTCATTCACTAACTCAAAGTGTTGAACAAGGTCTGACCACTGAAACAGTTTCTGACGAATCAGTCCTCTTATACCATTCAGGTACCAGTGGTTAAACATCTGGTGACGTAACGGATGCAATTGTTCTTTACGTTTGACTTGTATTTTGACCAGCTCTCGGAAAATGCGTTCTCTCAACTCCACAGGCAAAGCATGAATGTTCTCTTGTAAAGTATCCATGAATAGGTCATGCTAAATCCTCTTTCTGACACAAGAAATGTACCGTTTGCACAGACATGGTTTTAATTCATTCTCGAATCTAAATCGTTTAATCACTAATTTACACATTACAATTCGTTCAGAAGTTTCCTCTTTCACTAAGTTGACATTGTGTAAAAGATGTTGGTAATTCGTTAACTCTTCCTCTGAAATTCGATGCAGTAAGTTTACAATGTAGTAGATAGAATCATCGATAGCAAACCAATCCTTTTTAAAACCAGGGGGTCGTTGATCAATGTCTGTCCAATGGAACACTTTCAACTGAACCAGTCCTTGTATAGCATTCAGGTACCAGTGGTTCAAACACCGGTGACGTAACGGATGCAACTGTTCTTTACGTTTCACTTGTATTTTGACCAGCTCTCGGTAAATGCGTTCTCTCAACTCCACAGGCAAAGCACGAATGTTCTCTTGTAAAGTATCCATGAATAGGTCAGTCCGTACAATTCACAATCTTCTCCTAGAGCAAAAGTAATCCACATAGTGAGTAATTTCTGACCACTGCAACTCAGGGTAACGTTCAAGAATCTCATTGAACTCTATTGATGTAAACGGTTTAGAGGAATATAATAGGATGAATGCACCCTTGACCCAGAGAAATCTAACACACTGCTTGACTTTTTTCACTTTCCTCTTGGACAGGAGTTTGCTAAGGGCTGGATGACATCCGTAGGGAGGTAGACGTGAAGGTGGACATCCACCTTTAAAACGAAACCCAGTAAAATGTCCAAGAGGACGAGCGGCATCGCTTTCGCATCCTTCAGGTTTGACACGCACAGCATCACTTTCCATGATAGGGGTAGTGAGAACAAAGTTCCCATGATGCTTTACGGCATCGATAAGGTCACAGCGTACAGCATCGTTCCCATCGCAAGGCTCACAATCGCATTCCACTTCAGAAGCCCCAAACTTGAATTGTGCCTTTCTGAACTTGTTTTGTGTTTCTCTGAAAGTATTCATCTTGTTCGCTTGGTCTTGGTAGTCACAATGAACTATCTATCTTGCCTAGGGTTCCTTTTTATATACAGACCAATACTGACGTGTCCATACGGTAAGGTGAAATGATTGGGAAGTCGCACTCGCTTCTGGTACATGATTTGATAGACTTTTTCCAAGGGTCGACTGACGATGTGGTGAGTGGGTAAACGTACAATCTTGTTGGGTTGATAGGTGGTCACTTTAAAGTGTTCATCTTCTCTAGACTGCAAAGCTTCTTTCAATACGCCAAAGTTCACCACTCGACTGGTACGATAATTGAGAGTCAATCCTTTCACTTTACATGTCGTGTGCACTTCTCCTTGTTTCTCCCGGTATTCGTAACTGTAATTTTTAGGACCACCACTGGCGAAACTTAGAATCTTGTCGTCGGGGTGCTCGTCTGTCCAGGCTCCTAAACGGTCTCCTGCGATGTCAGGGTGCTGTTGACTCGGGTGATGGATGTAAACGCAACTGTCCGTGTCAAAGTACAGAACACGTTCCCCTAACAGTTCTAAAGCTTCGTACAATTTTAAGCGAGCATGAGCTGTCACGTAAGCCGCAATGATGACATTTCCAAAGGGGTCGTCTCGTACAAAGTCCAGATCTTCTTCGTAATTGACCAAGATCAAATCCTCGCGAACGACGTCCACGTGTTTCATGAATTTGGTTTTGTCGTGAATCATCTGGAAGTAGCGGGAAGGTTCGGTCAAAAATTCCGTCTTGGGTAAACACGGTCGTTGTGCCATTTTTCCCCACAAGCAATTTAACATCACTTTGGCAAACGATCGCCTGCCTTCGTCTTTCTCGATGTGGTCTAAAGAGATGCCTTCTTGTGTCCAGTATTTCTCTTTGAATGTCTTTTAGTCTTCGGGAGTGTGACACCAGGAAGGATAGCCGCTGGCTTCTTGCTTCAGTTTCAAAAAGGCATCCACGTAGTCTGCGAAAATGCCTTTCTGCGTGGGGTCACCCTTGTGGTATTGTTCTGTCTTGGGAAAGTGAAAAATTTCGTACACTTCTAACAGTTGGTATCTCATGTCCAGAGCTTTGAACAATTCTACGCTGACCCACGTCCCCGTCAAGGCCCGTTCTGCCTGGGTGTGCTGACAAGGTTGGTCTTGGTTGCACGTTTCGGCACAAGTACGGCACAAAGGAAACATCAGTTTGCCTTGGCAATGGTGAGGTAAGACGGGATGGTATAGGTTCTTGGGAGGCAAAACTTTACACTTGATCAAGCCTTCGTATTGTCGAATGTTTTTCAGGTCGATGTGTTCCGTTAGCAATTGCAGGTGCCCTGCAGGAAAGCGACAATATTTGCACACGTAGGGATACAGCGAACACACGTCCAAGTATTTGATTTCTTCTCCTTTCTCTTCGTCCGCTTGGTACAGCAAACAGGTGGCATTGGTCCTTCCTCCGTACAAACTATCCTTCGGGTTCAAGGGGTCCATCAACTGGTAACTTTCCACGAGGCGTTTAAACTCGGGATCGGTTTTCAAACGGTCATCGTACTCGTGTTCCCACATTTCCACCACTTGGTATCCTTCCTGTTCTAACTTTAGGCGTCGCTGACAAGTGGCCTGGTACAAGTCTTCCATGGTTCTTTGTAAAAACTGATTTTTAGTGCCGCGGTCAGGGTAACATGATTTCTTATCCATGAGATAAGCAACCGTTAAACTCGTACACGATCTTGGGGTTTTCTAAGTCCCAGCCATCGACCGAATGCGTTCCGATGGTCTTTTCGCCCCCTCCGTTGCGGGCATGCTGAATCCATTTGTTTTCCTTGTCGTACAAGTAATGTAACTAGCGTAGGGCTTTGACCGAGTATTGACGTTTGACATAGTTGGTCGTTTGAGGACTGATGACAGCCACGGTGTTTTCAGGCATGAATCGTTGCCGGTACACTAAGGAACACGCTTTGGCAATGGTGCAAGCTTCTTTCAAAGGATCGACCCCTCCGTGTTCCATAAACAGTTCTCGAAATTTTCCACAGCAACGTCGTAAAATGTCCACGTCGGAACGACAATACTTTAACAGTTCTTCCTGAAAGTCGAAAGGGTCAGAGGCGTGAGCCTGGTACCAAGCGTAGAAGGCTTCTCGTTGTTCAGTACGCATGTTGTCGGGGTCCTAATAGTGAGCCTATGGCAAATGGGGTAGAACGGCGTGTTGATTGGCTTCCGTATTGAAAAAGTGTGGAAAGTACCCTTTAGCCATTTCTGGCATTCCAAACGTTTTAGGCATTCGACTCAAAGGCATGGCCAAATAGCTCATCGAATCTTTAAACTGTACTTGTCCCACTTGCATGAAAATGATTTTGGCTCCGTTCAAAGTCACTTTAGGACGCTCGGTACCATGTTCCGTATAGTATCTGAGAAAAAACTGTCCATCGTATCCGGAGAAATTGTCAGTCATCGCCGTGGCATGACGATGACAATCCCCGCAACGTTCGATGTCCTCTCCACGTCTCGTCGATGGGGTCTAAGACCCATCGGGCAAAATCGTCTAGCGTGTTTGGTCCTCGAAAGATTTTTTCACGTCCTCCAGGAATCTTACTGCAGTGAGGGCAATGACTGAAAATAGGTTCTTGAATGCACTTCTCGCACGCTGGATGAGCCACGCAGAATCTAGGAATGTGAATGCCGGTCTCTTGCATGCATTCGAAATCGAAAAAGATGAAATTGCCTTTCTTCTTGTGTCCATCCTCTTTCTCCGGTTAGGGTTGGTATTTTTGCACGTAGCATTGGTGTTCCAAATCCACGATGTGGTGACAAATGTGACATTTTTTCTTTCCTGAACATACGTGTGCCTTGGTACTATTGGTACGTAGACCTTGTCCACACGTAGGGCACAATCTCAGCAGTTGACAAGCACATTTCTGTGAACATTGCATCTTCAAATGTTGTTGGTAATAGGCAGGGCTGACAAACGTGCGCAGACAAGCTGGACAATGCATTGGTTCTTGCCCTTCTTTCAAACAGGGTGGAGAGGCCAAACATCCTGAGCATTTTGATCCACAATGCTTGTGTTGTTCTCGATTGTTATAGCCATAGTCACATTTCTCACAATAATAAACGTATCCCAGGAATCCGGTGATACTGGTAATGGTATCGAAATGTTCATCGTGATGATAGACATGAACGTATTTTCCATCCTTAAAGTCTTTCCCTCGAAACAACAGAGGCCCACGCATTTCTTGAGGGTGCACTTTCAAGGTGTAGCGTGGAGCTAGGACATCTTGCAATGTTTGCATTTCAGGAATGCCACAGGGTGTGTCTTTGGACAGGCCGGCTTGTTGTAACAGGAGTTCTGCTTCGTTTCGTTGTTTGGCTCGGTCCGATTGTTGAATAGTTTTCCAGGCTCTTTTCCATTCTGCCGTGTCGTTCTTGTTGGCATAGGTTCGTCCCACCACGATAGCCCTGACTAAACACATCTGGTCTTGAGGGTTGTGAATTCGGACGAGACTCTTTTTGGTGCTGCGAAGGTCGTTCACCAATAAGACTTTTTTGCTGCCAGTCCCTTGAGGAGGAGAGACGTGGGTCATGTCCAGTGTGGCTTTTCCATCGGTGATGTCAAACTGGCCATTGGATTGTTGCACGTGTTGAATCTTGTCCATGACTTTGGAAGCGGTCAATTCTGCAGGGCTGCTAAACTCGATCCAAACAGGGGATTTCAAGCCGTCGTGTTGTATGGAAAGTCTTAAGCGATCGTCTTCTATGGGTTGACATTGTCGCTTAAGTGCGGTGAGCAAAGAATCCCACATCTCGGTGATGAACCCTTCTGCTTTCTCTAACGGTACTTCGGACTTGAAATCTTTAAACTTCACCGTGTATTTGTAAGCCGTGGTTCTAAATTTTCTAGAGGGACGCTTTTCCGTCTCTTGAATGGAATAGTACTTTTCAGGGTTGACTAAGGGTGGTGAACTGTGTTTAGAGGGTTTGGATTCTGGTTCACTCATGTCCTCTTCAGAATCACTGGCATGAATTTGTGCCAAGACTTCAGCCCTGGTACGAGGCGATAGATCACGTTTCTGCCTCTTGCTTTCTTCTTCTTTGTTCTCAAAAATGAATTGGATCGTTTCATCTTGATAGCAAAACGTCAAATGACTGAAGTTTAAACACCATGGACTAATTTATAGTCATGGCAGACCAGCGTATATAAAAGGGTGTTTGTCTTGTCCTTTCACTATTCATTTCACTCTCAAACCGAGCACAACGATGGAAGAGACTACACAAATCGAACGTTTCATCAGAGCTTTGGAAGGGGTCATTAGAAAATTCTCTTCAGACCAGCCGACGAACTACTCTCCTTCCTTGCGAGATAAAAGTCAAGATACTTGCTATATCTGTCAGAAGAAAGGGCATTGGTCTTCAGAGTGTCCAGACCGTCAAAAAAGCAAAAAAAGGGGTTAGAAAACACAAAAGTCAAGATACCTGTTATTATTGTCAAGAAAAAGGACATTGGTCTCGAGATTGCCCCAAAAAGAAATAAGAGGAGTCAGAAGAAGAGAGGGATTCTTCAGAGGAAGAAGAAGAGGAGGAAGATAGCAGACAGGTGAAGAAAAAGAAACAGGAGAAGAAAACAAGAAGGGAAGAAAGTGAGGAGGAAGAGGAAGAAAAGACTGTGACGGTGAAGAAATTCAAAAAAACAGAGAGACTAAACAATGAGACAGAAGAAGTCTATGAACTTTTTAAAGTGCTCTGTTGTGAACTGTGAATTGGATTGTAAATATTTATAAAAGAATAAATTAGGTATAAACAGGTAAGTGTCTTTGGGTTTTGATTTTAAAATAAGAACGTACACTCACACATTCATACACACGTACTATAGGGGTAAAATGGGTTGGTTTTTTTGAGTTATTGGCAATTGAAAGTCTATCTCTTTTCGAGAGACGTGGGTGGCCCTGAAAAGGGCCTTTTTTGGTGTAGGGGTAAGTTTAAGCAATCAACTTTAACTGTCTTAAGCCTTTGCCACGGCCAAGGCCTACTTCTGGACTGCGTACTGTTGATGATGATGATGATTTAGTTGAAATCACTAAGGGTGGCACGGTAGGCTTAGTCACAGGGTTGGAGAGTTTAGGTCGGGAAGGTCGTATTCTCTTCGGTCGTAATAAAGAAGTCTGATACATTTGTTTCAGACTTCTTAACTCCGCTAAAATGTCTAACAGTACCGTGACCGTTTGATTTTCACACCCTTGTTTCTTTGCTGCTTCTTCTTCTTCTTCTTCTTGTATTTTTCTTACCTCTTCTTCTTGCTGTTGTTGCTGTAGAAGAAAAGCTTGTTCCGCTTCTTTTTGCTGTTGTATAAATTTCTCCAATTCTTTTTTCTCTCTCTGTCTAAAATTCTCCACGTGTGGTAATGAAGGTGACGAAGGTTCCGGAACAAATTCTTGCGAGGTAAGAAAATCCACAAAATCCCAATTCACCTCTTCTGAAAGTAAGTCCGGGTTCCCTTGGGTGGTCTCCACTGCTGGTGCACCTCAATTTATCCTTTTCTGAGTTTTCGTCATGTTGAATAGCTGTCGCATGAATTGACTGCGTACAGGCGCTAGCGAATCTATATAGACCACGTGACGTCACAGACTGCTCTCTTCGGATTGGATGCGGCTGACTGAATTTTGTAACGCGTGTTTGGATTAGTCAACAAACTCAATCCGTTTCAATCCTTTCTCTCCCTATAAATAAGTGCAGTTCACTGCATTCCTTCACTTGTTCTTGGCGCCTCAACATGTGGACCGATGTGCAATCTTCTACGCTTGTGTCAACGATGATGTTCAGGACGGACATACCGATGTATGTCCGATCAGAGTGGACAGTTGTCCATAGGACCCCCACAAGTATATGGATACGTAGGATTTACGTGGAGAGGGAAGGATGCCTCAAAAGAGTTTTAGTCTATGGACCTACCATTAGACGAAGCCTAAGACGAAGAAGATGTTGCAGATGCCCTTTATGTTAAGGGCATATTAACATAAACCCAAAGGCCCTTTTCAGGGCCACTCCAATCTCTCGAAAAGAGATAGACTTTCAATTGCCTACCCCTTTTTTTATTTTTTTATTTTTTTAAAAAAAAAAAGAGACCTTCTCCCTGTTTCAATTTTTTCCCCTGTTCCATTTCCATAGACCCATCAGGTCGGGACCTTATTAAAATAGGGTCCCGACCCTGTTCCATTTCCCCTTGACGCTCAACAGACATACAATTTATTCCCATGTTAATTTCCCATTGACGCCAAAGTGACCCAGGGGTTTTCGTAATGTTAAATTTCCCTTGGCGCTAAAGTGACCCAGGGGTTTTCGTAATGTCAAATTTCCCATGGACGCCAAAGTGACCCAGGGTGTTTTTAATGCTAATTCCCCTTGACGCTAAAGTGACCCCATTCACTACTTTAGGGTTTTAAGACGGGAAGCGATTGTTCGCATATCAAAGTATCCCGTAAGAATAATGGGACAGTCACGTTATGAGTAGACACGTCACGTAACGTAATTATTAACGTTATGGAGGCCGAAACTAAGATAATATGAGATTCTTATATGCATCGACTTCAGGTTAAGAAGCCAGGAAGGAAGCTCGTTTTCGTTATCTATAAAGCAACATGAAAACCACCTGCTTTGTATAGATTTTCGTTGAGAATTAGAAATAAACATGAGTCTTGTAGACAACATATTTTAAAGCGAGCACAGTCAAAACAAACTAGTTACTGGGAGTGCGTGTTTCTGACACACACAAATAACAAGTGAAAAAGCGAGACGTTCAAGATAATGTTGAAGTTACTATTATAACAAATAGGCTAGGTGCGAAAAGCCTGAATAAGGCTCTACATGACTACTGCAATGTTAAAGGTGATAATGGAAATAATTGATTTATCTTACACGCATAGGCAATCGGCAGAGCTTGAGAAGAATATGGAGTGCCTATACTAATCTATGGAAAACCAGAACACGAACAGCAAAGGGGACGGTTGTTATCAACACTGTAAATATTAATTTATATATCGCCACCCACATCCCTTATGCGTCGCCATTGTTTAAGCTTTTTCAGTCTTGGTATGATTCGTGCAAGAGATATAGTGTTAAAGGTAAAATGTTATATCGATGATATAATTCGGAACTGTGACCACTTGGAATTGGTTTCAAGATTTCTTGCCAATCTGATCTTTACCGAGCTCTTCAGGGTGCCGGCAGTTGGATTTTAAATCATAGGAGACAATGTACTATAGTTTTTTTACAAAATCCTCGTAGCATGCAAAAAGCCAGGGTCCATTTTCCGAAAGGAAATCCTATAATTCCTGTTTGATTTTAAATCGAAGCTATAAAGTGCGCTATCGCGATTCACATGAAAGATGTAGTCTACTATTTTAGTTGAGTGAAGCATGAAGTCGACCTCTTGTAATTGTCTGTGTGCTCCTAACTTTTGATTTCATGGCAGTGTCGGTGCCGCTACACGAACTTGCATATATTCGAGGACATTTCTTCTCCAAATTGTTCTGAATTTAAAATATTGCCTCCCAAGTACCTGTAAATGTTTAGTCATTATATCGATCCTCATAAATAAAATCAAACGTGAAAAGCCTGGGATTTTTTCATCTTGATCTTAACATCTACAAAGTTACCGCCATTTTGCAAATGGCAATCTTATATCTATATACATATAACACATTTTTAATTTAAATATATTCCACAAGATGTCTTTTTTAACTAATGGAGACAGGATCCACGATGGGTCAGTGGTAAGAGTGCCGTGCTCGTGACTAAGAGAATGCAGCTCTTAATCACACATACAGCTCAGCCCGAGTAGTCTACCATATATTTGCTTTGTGTTAAAATACGAGCAAATAGTTTACAAAATTCCAAAATTGTTGTTTTCCGCGATAGATTAAGTCAACCCAATCCTATTGCTCTCTTAAGTGAATGATATATATATGATCAACCTATGAGATTGAGGCGAATTTTAAAAAAGGAAACAAAGGAAGAGGTGTTATTCCCCCCCCCTCCACATTGCCAGTTACTATTTTTGTTAGGTGTGCAATGTTCCTCCCTTTTTAAAGCCTAAACTTATTTATAATGTGCTCAACATGCTGTTATCAAGCATACACCGCACAGTTTTTTGAAATAGTCGGATGTACCGACTTCAGTGAACAACAATGTCAACACATTATATCAACTTTCATCCATATCAATATTACATTACAAGCTATGCTTCATGTTGCCATAATTTAAAAAAACTTCGTACACTTTCTCTTCATTTCTGCTAATTTAACACGGCAAGGTATAACGATGAGAACATACTGATTTCAGATGTCAAAAAAGTAGAAAGGCATTTGAGCAATCTGACCTGTTATAGCCTTCTCTGAAGATTCTGAATGCTTTAGATGTATGTAGTTATTCAGTTTACGTTTGTCTATTATGCACCCATTTCCATGATAAATGACAAAATATGCAAGGACAGAATGCATAGAATAAGAGATAATGACAAAAGCAGGACCACTATTCTTTAAAAATATTTTTCATCAATTGTATATCAGCCTTCGAAGAAAATTTGTTTTCCAAAATGCACGGTACCTTCAGTCTTTGAGACCAAGGTATGGTCTCAAGGAAAGTTTTGTATTCATAGAAATAACCAGGCTTTTTAATGTTGTATCGATTATTTCACAAATTATCTCACCGTCTTTGAGTTTTGATTTTGACATCCCGGAGACTTGACTACACTGTGTGCCTGGAGTCCATTACTTATATCGACAAAAAAGAGGAAGAAAACCTAGAGCTCTTTCCATTGGTTGACAAATGACAGCCCTCTTTAATAAACATATCCTTGCGACCCCACAACGACACATTGATCGTAACCCAAAACTTGTTATATATATATATATATATATATATATATATATATATATATATATATATATATATATATATATATATATATATATATATATAGAGAGAGAGAGAGAGAGAGAGAGAGAGAGAGAGAGAATAAAAATCTCAAAGGGTCACCGGGGTAGGGGTTCAATCACCGTATCGCTCTCGCAGATGATTACCCTATGGGCAACCAATATGATAACTTTGATGAATTTACAGTAGGCTCTTTTGTATCAGATGTGGTTACGGACAGACAGAGGGATTAAGAGGCACAGAAGCAGAGGTTATATTTATCATGATTGCCCTCTTTCATGTGGGCCATTAAGTAGAAACCAGTCTGTATTTGCCTTTCTAGGGTCAGATCAATTTTCATTTTTAGCAGTTATAATATATCGACCAGAACGTTGCCCGAGTGTTTGACATTACTGCCACACTGCAGAAATCGTAGCAATATGACTGAACTATTTTTAAAGCTGCGTTGAAAAAGCCAAATCACACACACACACACACACACACACAAAAGCATTACCCACATTACACACACACAAACGAGTCTATCGTTTTCAGACAACATACGTGCTTTCACGAAGCTCTGAATAACTCCTAAATATCATTTCCTTTGGGAGTTACAGCCCTTTGAAAATATGCACATACGAGTTGAACAGTTATTTTCTTCAATTCATTTTTTTTTGTTTGTTTAATATTTAAACCAGAAATTGTAAATATTGCTCAGAAAGTGTAACTTCTCTTTTTTCCAGTCATGTTTGTCTATTAATTAATTCTTTACCAAACCAATGATTTGAAATGAATTCGACTCGTTTATTAATCTTTCCTGGTGTTAGAATTCGTAGAATCAAGATTGCTTGCATGAAGGCATGAATCTGTGGCATAAATCTGATGAAAGACATGTACAGTACAATATTTGCATTCGACAATGACAACTTTGTTTGCCATATATATGGCTTAGTGCTCAAGGTCTTAGTTAGTTTGTTTTAATAAACCAGGATTAATGCTGTGTCGATCTACTTCAGCATTGAATCCTAGCAAAGCTCTTCTACGATGTTTCTGTTAAACATGCTTTTGTATGTGCAGATGTTAATTTAGAAACAATTTTTTAACATCTCGCTCTCGTGCTAACCTACGGGATTTGCCATTGAAACACAAATAACATCAATGCTCGTACTTTTTCTGACAAGCAAGCTGCCCTACAAATTGAGCATATAATATGTTAGTCTGTTATGTGATGAATGTACAGTGGCAGCCAAAACCAATTTCTCATCGCGGCTAATTTCGCACAAACAATTGAAATGAGTCGTTTTAAACGCTTTGATGAAAAGACGTAGGCACAAAAAAAAATTTTGCGGCTAAGAAGAGAGAGCCACAGAAGTAGACACACTGAACACAACTGAAATCAAAAGACCTTTGGAAAAAATGAAACAACACCCATCTTTACTAATCCCAATAAACGATGACAGAACCAAACAAAGAAAGGCAATAACAAAACCAATACTAGAACATAACGCCACTGATCATACCTACACAACAAGAAGCGAGCGCAAATTTCAGATGGAATCACAGACGCCCCACCCCACAAAAAATCAACTAAATGAAACACAGACAACTGGGAAAAAGAAGAAGAAAGTGAAACAAACATATAAACAATAAACCCTACTTTCAATAGTACAAATCCCAAAATACGAAAACGCAGAAAGATAATATAACTAAAATAATGACAACAAATATGCATATTATCCCAATCTCACCATTGCAGAATGAACTCATGTTTACCTTCAATTTCAAACCCCTCATGGAAAAGCTGCAAGGTGAGCTATCTCATATAGAAATCATGAGGTGGAAACAATTTCATAATGCATATTCATCCTGGTCACCATCATCCCGAATGAAATTATAAAACTACAGCAGTAATTTTCTTAACTTTGAAGATACAGGGACAGGATTCTCTGGGTATTTAAGCCATCTAAGAATGTGCACTCTTAGGAGAAACTACCATTGGGAACTCTGTTCCTGGCAAGTGTAATTATACACATTTATCTTTTGGTGCAATACTCAAACACAAAGTAATTTGACAACAGTATGCAAAGGTATATAGTTCCACTTAAACACAAATAGTAAAACGCAAAACATGCACTCACAAATCAAAATAAATGCACATATACACCTTACTATTTTCAATACTAGATATTTTCATTCGGCTTAAAATATTCATTCTTTTTACACAAATAGGTATAGATAAGGAAAACAACCATAGAAAATTTGATCTAGATAGAGCCGTCCTAACAACAAAAGGGTAACCACTACAACAAGCACTCACTATCGCACAATACCAGGACAGAACTGACTTTGGCAGAGTCACACAAATGTAACAAACAAAGCGGATCAAGGGAGAGGAACCCCACCCTGGGACTTAATGGTCCTAAGACAGGGTAGTACTATCCTAAGTTCGAAGCAAGGGAGGTTTGAGACCAGGCCCACTGCCAGCCCAGGCAAAGGGAAGAGAGTATTACCACCCAAGCTTTTACTGGATAACTAAAAACTGTATAATTTGGTGAACAAAACAAAGAATAACCCTGACGACATTACAATTATATTATAAAATAATAGCATTCTTATTTAACAACAATACAACTAACACCAATTGGGAGGACAGGAAAACCATGCATCACATCACATTTTTGGAAAATCAGGGTGTCACTTCTAAGTCCTAACCAGCTATATATGCTGGGACGGGGCTAAGAGGTGTCACCAAATACTTTAAGGACTTGCACATCTTCAGCTGTAGAGGTTTGTGAGTTATTTATTAATTTATTGTGTATACATTATAACTATTGTACTACCACGTTTTATTTTTATATACTTTCTATGTAGCTTCGGCTTACGTCGTTTAATGCAAATATTTTATATTCTTGTTTGTGACTTAACAAGAGATTTACATTAACAATATAAAGTTTCAATTTTAAGAAACGTTTAGTACCGTAGGATTCTTGTCGGCGCCGTTAGGTTCACTTCTAAACTTGTGTATTTTGTAATTATTGTGCCGATAATGTAATCTGTGTAGCTTACCGTATATAACGTGATTACGTTTTATCGTATATGCCCGTGCCATGCATAGTGCACAGTGTTAGATGTAGTTTCAGAGTGACCAGAGTGATCGGAGTGGTCGGACTGACCAGAGTGACCAGAGTGATCAGAATGATCAGAATTATCGGTCTTCGTGGTACAAGCTGTAGAGCAAATCATAGGATTTGACAGTAGTAGCTGTGATGCTGAACCATATCTTCTCCAATTGTCCTTAGCGGAAAGGACCAGTCCAGAGAGTCGCGGTGGTCATTGAAGGCAGATGGTCGATAGATGGAAAAAACTCGATGTTTCCCAGCAGGAAAGCAGTGTATGATCCAGTGGTGCATGCAGAGATCGGCCGCGATGCGATCCAATCGATCGGCACGTGTATTTTCCCCGAGGAAAATGGTACCGACGGCAAATGGTACTGCCAACGGAAAAGAAGTGATCATTTTACGAGACACAGGATACACTTGTGTAATCATGAAACGGAGCCTCGTCCGCGATGACCAGTTGCTTGGGTTTAAATCGCCTAGTATGATACTGGACCAATCAATCGACCACGTTTCTGTCGCAAGGATAGACATCTAAACACCTTTCTTGACCGGAACCGTGGAAGCGTTGTGCATAGCCAACCCGATATACGAACTTACGATTCCCGATCATCGAAGCAGTGCAAACCAGAGCACAGATACAGGAAGATAACAAACCTCTACGTAAGTCAAAAATACCGGAAGCCATTACTGATATCTCCCGGGAAGAATTTCTGAATTAACACGAACGTTACGTGTCTTTACACGCAACTGCGGAGAAAGTTTTTTTCCGGTACCGTGAAGTGCTATACGAACGGGAGGGGGTCCTCTAGATTTCTATATCGTAATGGTTTCATGTATAGAGAGTATACTAAACCTGATGGTAGGACGTTCTTGCAGCTACTTGTTCCCCAGAAATTTAGTTCGCATATACTCAACGTGGCGCACGAGTCGAGTACTGCAGGCCATTTGTGTAAGAATAAATCAACGGTTAAAGTATTACGGGAATGGTATTGGCCCAAGGTTAACAGTGACGTAGCATGATTGTGTCGTTCGTGCAAGGTTTGTCAGAAGATGGCCTCGAAGAAATGGACTCTTTTTTATTGACATGGAACGTAGGTTCAATTTGCAGAAACGTTACGAAGAAAGACCCAGTCAAACAATTGATGTTGGGGTCTTGAATGTAGTATGTGTAGCGTAAAGGTAATTTTCCGACTTTACTATTCTACAGTAAGTTTAAGCCATCCCTATATCTGACAAATTAGGAAAACATTGTTTTGTTATTCTAAGAAATTTTTACTTTTGCTCGAATTAGGGAATTGTGTTTTCATCACGTTTATTGATTGAAATCAGTTCTCACATAGAAAATAGTTGCATGTCAATTTAAGAAAATATTATTTTACTAGCAAAACATGCGACATCTAGCATGCACGAATACGTCATGGTTTTTATAAATAATTCTTAATCCGACAGTAGGGCCTTGACAGCTGTGCATATGTTTAACAGATTACACAACTGTTGACAGAGAAAAGCTACATTTCAGACCCTACCTACAAGAGAGGGTGAATTAATCTGAAAAATATTATCGCCCTTGCCGACCTATTCTCGTGTTTCTATGTAAATATAATTCATTGGCTTTTTGATGTATGTTATCGTTATCAAGATAAAGTATCAGAGGGTAATTATATCGTGATGAGTTATTTAGTTTTTGGAGGCTCAAACATTTAGATCCTTTTGGACTGTCGTCTTTATGTTTTCAAAGTCTGTGATTCTGGAATAATTTAATGTTACTCATACGAAATGATATACTTTAATTTAATGCTTTTTAATGCCTTTTAAGCAAAATGCATATTTGGACAGCTATGTACGGTGTTATCTTTACGTTGACCCTATGCATCTTCTCTGTAATAATGTTTGGCTGACAATTCAACCTAATTAGCACTAATGTCAACAGCAGACACTAATCTTGTTCAAGAGAAGACCATTCTTTCAGGAAGTAACAATTGGAACCCCTCTATGTCCGAAGGTGGTGAGATGTGATGTAAGATGTCCCACTCCTTCTGGTGCTTTGGTTATCGTTATCTGGGAGAATGTTTCACTTTCTCTTAGAAATATAGTTACAAAACGTTTAAGAGAAATTCAGTTAGCTGTGTTATATTGAGAGAAGAAATGTTGTCATATAATAAAATGACTGAGCGAACTCAAATTTTAGGCCTATCAGCATCACCTAGTACTTCCCATCTTTTCCTAATCACTGTTGGTGATAGGTCAGCTGTGATTATTCCTCCACCCCCATCCCGTCTCTCTCTCTCTCTCTCTCTCTCTCTCTTCCAGAACCCAACCGTCTTTGCTGTAGGCTGTGATTTTTTCCCCACTCTGCAATACAGTATGAGACTATATGTTTCTCTTGTGTCCTCCCGAGCCCTCACTAGCTTATAATATGAGGATTCCATCTAGTCATATCAAAGATTTACACAACACGGTACTAGCGGCTGCCTCGTTTGGTGCTCAGCATTAAAAGGTTAGTGTTAAGGCTGGTCGGCCTGGTATCATGATAATGTGACTGGGTGGGTCATGATGCTACATGTCTGCGACATGATGCCTCAGTGCAAGACATCACTATAAACTGCCACACTGCAGACAACGGATCGATATGACTGGAAAATTGTTAAAGCTATGTTAAAATATCCAAATCACAAACACATACACTTCTCTGGTTTCGGGTCTCACAATTTCTAAACTCATTTGTTATTTGGATGATTTATGTAACAAAAGAAAGTACTTACTAATTTGTTCCTCAGATATTTCACCCCGGCATATTATGTAAACGCTTGAATTACGCCTGGGAACACTCACAACCTCGTTTAGCTTAACCATTCAGGATTATTTACTTTTCTAGCCAAAAACTTTATCAGTCCCATCGAGATTAGAAACATCCGCTCTAATCCGCCTTCATTAATAACTATTATGGAAAATATCATTTTATGACACCTGTCTAAAATTTCCCAAGTCTTCCTAAAATTATCCCTGGTTTGTCTCAGCTGTTGCCATTTGTCGCTATTCATCTTCGTTAATATTGGCATCTTCCATGTCTCTGACGGCTATAGAGAGGACCCTAATTAAAATTCAATTCATGCCCCAAACAGCGCAGATTCCATCCCTCTCAGTCAACATTTAATGGCAAGGCTATCACATACGCGAAACGTAATGTTTACTTGTCGCGCCGACCACGACAAAAGGTATCGTGAAAAGCACCATTACACTGATCGTTTCCAGGCATACAATCTCATAGATGTACATTTAAGCTTTGTTTATTGGAATGTATAATGTTTACACAAATAACAAAATTGAATCGTTTTCATTCCTAGATTTAAATGTTTTGCTACTCTCTAGATATAAGTGGAATTTGTATTCACTCCCGTATGTCCCGTGCCTCACGCGTGTCCCGTATGTCCCGCATGAAAGGTTTGATTTCATGTCATATTTATGTGCTGCAAAATGCCTCCCGCTAGGTTAGAAACTATTTTTTGTCTTTCTTCTGAAATTGTTCATGGACAAAATTGTCCCTTTTTGTCTGAAAGATGTGCTGGTGGATGTGGGAAGATTGGTTTTTGTTGTTATGGCTGATTGATTTTAGTTGTTCTGGTTGATCGGTTTTAGGTGTTCTGGCTGATGGTCAGATTGAAGGTGTTTCTTTTAAATTTCATGTATATTTGGTAGTCATTATGGAATGCTGAAACATGTGTAACAAAACTCTATATCAATCTGAACTCAAACTAAAACTAATAGTACCATGCCAAACGGCAATATAATTAAAAGCTGAACATAAAAACACATTTCTAAGCAGGCTTGTAACTGTTTAAAGTTGATATTACTACAAAACATAATAGCAGAAATAAAACTATGTTGTGTACACAATACTAGGGGAAGTATAGATCTTTTGTTATGATCTTTCGCCACAAGACTGCACAGAAATTCGGTGTCTGAAGAGATCGAATAAATAAATTCATAAATTAAAAAGCCAATGCCCTTGAAATGTTTTTTTTGTTACATTTTAATTTATAAAAAAGCCATTAGTAAGGTTTATAGTTATTCGAGTTGCCAGAAACAAAATACGTAGAGACAAAACTATATGACATGTCTCTCGTGGTGGTGAACAAAACTTTATCATATTATTCGAAAAAATACTGGGGACTGAAACAGAGAAAATTCGTAGAAGTAACTATAATATTTGTTCATAGCCATAGAACGCGTTTTGTACCGGATACACAGCTTTGATAAATTATTTTTGTGAATTTTATATGAAATCGAATGGCACCTCACCTGCAATGTATTTTTGTTTAAAATATATAATGTAACTTGAATAAATTCCACAGAGGGTATTGCTAGATGCGTCCATTGAAGCATGACATACATATTGTATCATTAAATGATTCAACAAATAGACGATATAGGTCACCATTACCTCAGTGCACCAGTAACAGGGATTAAGATTCATATTTCAAAATGTACTAATATAAAAATACAGTCAAATCTTCTTATAGCCACCAAGTTTTTATTTCAGTCATTTTGTCGAAGTAAAGAATATGTCGTCAGAAGGTCGTGCCTTTAATATGAAAGACCCCTAGTTTTACACATGTCAGTTGATCCTTGGCTAAATGCGAATGATCAGTCAGAACTAGGGTAGGGTATCGTGGGTTTAACTCCATGTATCAGCACCTGATAGGCTATATATGGAGGACAGTTTATTTTGGCTGGAAGAATAACGCGAGAAGACTCGGAAGAGAAACACCGACCCTCTTGAAGATATCGGTAAGCTTTCTCACGTGTATGTTGATCCAAGACCCAAACGTGTGCAGACAGAGAAGAGTTGTTTAGGTGATCAATAAAGACGAATGCCTTTGACCACTTTGTCACCTGGGGCCCCGAGGTCAGAACTATAAATGTATATTGCATATATGATGTATCGCCATCATGTGCTAATCGTATAAATGGTGTCTTCAGACACTTCTCAGTAAACGTAAAATATTAGAGATAACATGTAGGTGAAATATGTATGTTTGTTTACGGGGAATGGAAACGGAGTTAGAAGCTGAATATTTCGTCATCATGATCAGTCTCGGTAACTCTGTGGTTCGAGTTCTGGCCTTCAGTGCTTGAGTAGGGTTCGATGTCCTGTCCAGCAGGGTCGACTGTAATGTTGTTGCGTTATTTAAGACACTTTGCTACCATTGCCCGACAGCAAATAAATAAGACCATAAAATAAAATATCGTGAAGCGGATCTAGTCCAATCAAATAAAACATTGTTTGTGTTCCTGATGCACACTAATCGTTAGTTAACAAGATCAAATTTAGAATTGGCTATATTTGCTTCTGTTATCTTTCTCTCTGAATCCAAAATATAGCATTGTACAGAATGTTGTGGTAACAAGACTTAATTCAATATAAACATGTTACTCTTTTAAACAAGTTATTGACATTGAAATATAATTACATTGTGCTTTTCAATGAAACTTTTTTAACAGTCGTCCGAGGCCCAAATATGTAAGTAAATACCGTATTCTATAGGCCAAATCTCGACGAACGATCAAAGAAAGAAAACGAGCATCATGGGAAAAAATGTTTTTTTTTTTAAACTGTCTTTGTTTATTATCAAAGTTTTGGACACTATCCGCAAAATAAACAGATAGAAAAAACACAAATCTCTCAGATAACGGAAACTGAACGGTAAAAGTTTTAGTTCAATACATGGCATAGAAAATATTCTTGCTGACAGTTTCTCTAAACATTCCTCATCATCTAATTATTCTAAAGCCTTCCGAAGATTAAAAAATCAAAAAGAAAAGTCACGTTTAAAATTGACATCCAACAACTCGGAATGTTATAGCTAACTGTTCTCACTATTTGAGCTTATATAGGCTTTATATAAGGCCCATGATGCATAGGCTGGGCCTGACGAGATACGCTACCAGTTTTTGAAACACCTTCCAGAATCATCTTTATTGTGAAAATCTTCAAAGATTTATGAATTAATGGTAATGTACCTAAGATCTGGAAAAAGCAACAGTAATACCAGTTCCCAAACCAGGTAAAGATAACGCAGATCCTACCAACTATCGCCATATGGCACTGACACGCTCTGTGTGCAAAACAATGGAACGAATGCTCAATTCTCGGCTTGTATGGTACTTGGAAACTAACAGTTTAATATCTCATTTCCAAAGTGTCTTTCGTTATGGCCGTAGCACCAATCATCATCTGGTAGGACTGACTGGAAACATTTATTTGCGACTCATTTGTCAAGAAGGAATATATAGTAGCGATTTTCTTTGATTTAGAAAAGGTCTATGGCACAACATGGAAGTACGGGATACTAAATGACCTGCACAATCTGGGTCAGACTCTAAAATTCCGTTTGCCATTCTTTCACATCAAACTTTCTTTCAGACGGCTCTACCCTCTCAGGTATGCACGAGCAAGAGATGGGTGTGCCCCAGGGCAGTATTCCGCCTGTGACAATTTTTAACATCGAAATCAATAGCATCACCAAATGTTTTCTCCTGGTGTGGATTGCTCCTTATACGTTGATGATTTTCTAATATGGTATCGATCAAACCACATGCATACAATTGAAAGACAACTACAACAAAATATAAACAAGATTCAAAATTGGGCCAGTACTAACGGTTTCAAATTATCGACATAAAATTTGGAATGTATGCATTTCTGTCAGTTAACAAGACATCAGGATGAACATACACTCACGTTGGACGGAAGATCTATTCCAGTTGCTGAGGAAACAAAGTTTTTAGGTATTATATTGACAGAAAACTGACTTTTATTCCGCTCCTAAAGAACTTGAAAGCTAGATGATTGAAATCTCTAGATCTACTCATTGGGGTGCTGATAGAAAAGTCATCCTCAATTTATATAGAACGTGTATTCGCTTGAAGAAGCTTGACCCAATTCATCATCAAAGAATAAGACTCGCTCTGGGAGCATTTAAGATATCCATATGCGAAAGCCATCTCGCTGAAGTGAACAAACCACCTCTTTCACATCGTAGAGAAATGCCTTCCCCACAGTATACTCACAAATTAAAATCAAACCCTCTGAACCCTGCATTTTTTGCTGTTTTTCAACCCAATTACAAAGCCTTATACGAAAATAAACCAAATGCCAAACCTTCCTTTGGCATTAGCATATTATCCTGCCTTGACAGTGACAAAATTGATCTTTCTAAAATTCAGAAAAAGTTTGTATCCGAAACACCTCTCTGGCTACTTAAACAACCAAAAGGACGTTTTACGCCTCACGATGGAAACAAAATCTGAGACAAACCCTTCCATCTTCCACAACTCTTATCATGAACTCCTCACAGAATTTGTAAAGTATACAAGAATTTATGCCAACGGATCAAAGGATGAGGAAAAAGTTGCTGGAGCCTTCGTTACTGGAAAACACACAACACAAGTTCTCTTCCCAAATGGTACATCAGTTTGTTTAGCCGAAATCAGATCAATAGACCTTGCTCTGATATATTTCGAAAACAGGCGTATTTTAAACAGCATCATCTTCTCTGACTCACTATCTGTACTTCACGCACTCACAATATAAAACTGGAGAACCCGTTATTAACCAATACTCTCGTCAAAAATACTGAACTGGGTAGCTTTCGAAATATAGTATAATATTGGTTACCTAGCCATATTGCTATTAAAGGTAATGAAAAAGCACTGCTAGAATGACCCTGTTCCAAAAAACCCTCTTATTTTAAAGTACTGTATACTGATTTTAAATCTAGTATCAAAGAGACGTTATGTCAGAAGTGGCAGGCATCGTGGAATGATGCAGTGAATAATAAACTTCACGTCATCAAGCCAACCCTAGGAAAACGGATTCCTTCCTACAGAACCATCCGTACGGAAGAGGTAGTCATTGCAAGAATTCGAGTTGGTCATACGTATATAACCCACTCCCCCATACTAAAAGGCGAAGACCCACCAGAGTGCGTTTCTTGCAATGAACCATTCACAGTTAAGCACTCTATGTAAGAGTGTTTCGACGTGGAACCTACGCGCGGTCAGTATTACAACGTAGATGACATGAAGGAACTTTTGGATACAGTGGATGTGACTTGTGTTATAGAATTTCTGAAAGAAATAAACATTTATTCTAAACTATAACATTTTTTCCATCACCTTCAGCAGTTTTATGTAATGTATATACCATCCCTTATTTTCAATACCTTTTCATTTGTCTTCATTAACATATACCATTTACATCCCCCGTTGATCAGGAAGCTTTATTTATTACCATTACCATCTTGTCGTTTTACCTTCAGCTCTTTGGTTTTATATCGCTGGTCGATGCTAATCCTTTTTACCACTTTTAAATGATCCTACATATAATCTTTGGTATGGAGCTTGATAGCCTATCAGTCCTTTTACGTCGTGAAAATATAATCAATCAATCATTAAACTGTATTATGTGTGCTGAGCAATTGATTGCAAATGCATCATTATGGATGGCTACTAATTGAATTCCAGTACCAACACTTTATTCACATGTAATTTCCACGTTAGGCAACAGTTTTAAAATGACAACTACGCTATCCTGTTATATTATCAACTTTCAGCTCTGCCATGTGGTTTGTGGGTACTTGACTTGAGTATTTACCTTTCTTAGAGATATGATAATACGGCTATTGTGTACATGTAGAAAGAAGCAATACACCGCGGCAGAGATCTCGTTTATTTATTCCTTTTCTTACGTAGCAAAGGCAAATCCTTGCTGTGGCACACTGTTGGACACACCCCTTATGTAATCTCTACGCGTGACTCTCAGTAAATCACTTTGCTTCATTATGAATGATGTTACGCAGCAGTCATACACAAGTCCATACCACCGATGTCATCTTTAATTTTATCATTATCCAATTAGCGGTTGCCATTTTAACAACAGGCTACAAATGTCACAGATGCCTATTAAATATAGAAATCATTATTTTGGATAATATCTTACCTCCTTTATCCAACAAAACTGAGATGATTTACTTAGCTTTGGCTTCTTGCGGAAATGTTACAGTGAGGACATATAAGCTGCAATATGCCACAAAATGTAACCACAACTCGTGGAATCAGTTGCATAATATGTCATAGTTCTAACGGTAAACATTTTTAACAAAAAGATCCTATCTTAGATTTTCAAAAACTCCTATCTTAGATTTCCAATAATTAGAGTTTTATGAGTTTTATGATATACATATATCTCATTTAGTGCATATATACTTGTTCGCTTATTTTTAGAAACAACGTTAAAAAACAATTTTAAGCAAGTGTGTAAAAATGTCAGAATTAAAACTCTACCAATATGAAATCCTCAAGAGGGGAATTAATGACGACGCTTTGAGCTAAGTTGGTTTCCAGTTATAAAATAATCATTTAAATAAAATGCATCATGCCAAAAATTTCCACCCGACTCACAAATTATAGAAACAATTCCCAGACTCCCTTTGTAGGTCATACAAAATACTAAAGTTAGTGAAAGAAATGCTAATATAAGTTTGGAAACAAAACATTGATTTAGAAAATTTAGAAACAGCCCGATTAAACCTTTATTTCATGATAGCGTTCTTCTTTGTAATATGAAGCTTTTTTTCTTGATCTATTTGGTTGACTCAGAGCTTTTATTACCACCTAACAAGAAAATTATAGAAAATGGGTTCTTGTTCTTTCTGGAAATGTATTGCAAATATTTTGACGGCCATGATTTCATCTACCATTTTCTTCGGATAGGGTGGATAAAATTGTTATTCTGCTCTGATCAAAGGGAGGCTGTTCTTCCTCGTTCAAGCCATATTTCACTTGATTTGTCTCTCCTTGGAATTGTTCGTATCCACGCCAGGCTATACCTGTTCTGAATTGTCAAAAAGCAAGTCTGTTTGGCCATCTTAGGTTGTCGTAAATTTTACATGCGTGGGGAATAAAGTCAAAATATCTTTATCCACTGCTATCATTCTTAATTCAATTAGCAGGCATGTATAAAGTAAAGAACAGTATACATTGTTGTTGTCGTGGGGTTTAACGCCATTTTTCAGCACAAGAACCACCGACCCACGAGAAGCTACTGGCAAGCATTCTTACATACCCACATTGGCTGAATCTGAGACTCGAACCGGCGCAGACAGAGAGGATATATCAGGGATCCGTAACGGGGAGCGCTTTAGACCACTCGGCCACTCGGGGCCCACACACACACACACACACACACACACACACACACACATATATATATATATATATATATATATATATATATATATATATATATATATTCAGTACGTTTGTTTTTGGGTAACTAATATGGTGAGGCACTATCGCCGTCACGTACTTTTAGCTGTTGCATATTGTGTCACTTTTGCCCTAAATTTGACTAGCATATAAAACATCCTTAAACAAACAATCAAAATGTATTATCTGTCAAGACACTGCTTTCAGCAAATGATTTGCACCAAATCTGGCTGTCAGGAAAGCGGAGATTTAAAAGATCACTTTATCCAGAGTGGCAATTCAGCTGATCAATAAACGGAACGTACTATAATACTAGAAAACATGAGCGAGATTTACCAATTTGATGTTTTGCTAAATTAAAGTCTGAAAAGATTTATTGTTTATCAACATTCATAATCATTCTTATCTCGATTTAGTCTCTATGTTTCGGCTGTATTTGTTCCGAATTTATCTTAAGCGAATTATAGTGCTTCTGTCTCTCTCCTTGACTTTTCATAGTGTGGCTTGTATATATGTTTTGCTTCATGCGAGCATGATGTCGGCATCTGAGGATTAAGTCCGATATATGTATTTATGATGCATCAGATATTTTAAACTTGTCTAACTGTGTACACCCTTCAAAGAACGGTAAGGGGAAACAAATACTAACACTCAGCTCAGCTGTGTAGACTACACCTCACCAAGTTGTGTCCACCTAATGTTTATTAGTTAGTGTTCTGCAATGAAATTAAAAACCAATGAACAAGATTCCGACATCTTATCACATGACTGAGTATGACAGCCATGTGATAGAAATGAGACAGATATCATTGGTCACATGAAATGGTACTGCTAAAAGAGCAGCAAACAACAGCAACCACAAAACAATCTGGAAACAGATGCAAGCACTATCAAATACAACACATTAACAAACAATAATGCAAGACGTGGAAATTATGCCAATGGATGAATCTTCATCTTCACAAGAATCACAACTAGTCGAGCAAACATCACAGACGCTTACAACACCTTCAAATCATTACCACCACTAACTAATAAAGCACCAACACAAATCACGCCATCACTAGAGCCAAAAAGGCATACAGGTGACGTGGAAACAGAAAAGACTCAAACACCGATAACTGATACAGCTTCACAAACAAAACCCAAGAAACAAAAGAAAAAAAAAGTCAATCAAGACAAAAGCGAACTCACTAAAAGATGACAAGACAATAAAAATGAGAGCTCCAGAAGAGAGAGCCACAGAAGGAGACACACTGAACACAATTGAAATCAAAAGACTTTTGGAAAAAATGAAACAACACCCATCATTACTAATCCCAATAAACGATGACAGAACCAAAACAAGAAAGGCAATAACAAAAAAATACTAGAACTTAAGGCCACTGATCGTACCTACACAACAAGAAGAGAACACAAATTTCAGACTCCACTACCTGGCCCACGCAAAAAACAAACTCATCAAATGGAATCACAGCCCCACACTACCCCCCCCCCCAATCAACTCAATGAAACACAGACAACTGGAAAAAAGAAGAAGAAAGTGAAACAAACATATAAATAATAAACTTTACTTTCAATAGTACAAACCCCAAAACCAAAAACTCAGGAAGACAGTATAACTAAAATAATGACAACTAATATACATACTTGACCAATCTCACCATTGCTGAATGAACTCACGTTACCTTAAATTTCAATTCCCTCATGGAAAAGCTGCAAGGTGAGCTATCTCATATAGAATGCATGATGTGGAAACAATTTCTTAATGCATATTCATCCTGGTCAACATTATCCCGAATGTAATCATAAAACTACAGCAGCAATTCTCTTAACTTTGAAGATACAGGGACAGGTTTCTCTGTGTATTTAAGCCATCTACGAATATGCACTCTAAGGAGAAACTACCAGATTTAACTCTGTTCCTGGCAAGTGTAATTATACATATTTATCTTTTGTTGCAAAACTCAAACACAAAGTAATATGACAACAGTATGTAAAGGTATATAGTTCAAATCAAAATACATGCGCATATACACCTTACTATTTTAAATACTAGATATTTTCATTCGGCTTAAAATATTCATTCAAACTTTTCTTTTTACACAAATAGGTATAGATAAGGAAAACAACAATAGAAACATTTATCTAGAAAGAGGCGTCCTAACAACAAAAGGGTACCAATTACAACAAGGACTCACTATCGCACAATACCAGGACAGAACTGACTTTGGCAGAGTCACACAAATGTAAGAAACAAAGTGGATCAAGGGAGAGGAACCCCACCCTGGGACTTAATGGTCCTAAGACAGGGTAGTACTATCCTAAGTTCGAAGCAAGGGAGGTTTGAGACCAGGCCCACTGCCAGCCCAAGCAAAGGGAAGAGAGTATAACCACCTAAGCTTTTACTGGTATAACTAAAAAAATAATTTGGTGAACAAAACAAAGAATAACTCTGACGAAATTTCACTTACAGTATAAAATCATAGTATTATTTAACAGCAATACAACTAACACCAATTGGGAGGACAGGAAAACCATGCATCACATCATCTTTTCGAAAAACCAGGGCTTCACATCTAAGTCCAACCAGCTATATATGCTGGGACGGGGCTAAGATGTGTCACCAAATACATTGAGGACTTGCACATCTTCAGCCGTAGAGGTTTGTGAGTTATTTATTAATTTATTGTGTATAAATTATAACTATTGTACTACCCCGTTTTATTTTTATATACTTTCTATGTAGCTTCGCCTTACGTCGTTTAATGCAAACATTTTATATTCTTGTTTGTGACTTAACAAGAGATTTACATTAACAATATAAAGTTTCAATTTTAAGAAACGTTTAGTACCGTAGGATTCTTGTCGGCGCCGTTAGGTTCACTTCTAAACTTGTGTATTTTGTAATTATTGTGCCGATACTGTAATCTGTGCACCTTACCGTATATAACGTGATTACGTTTTATCGTATATGCCCGTGCCATGCATAGTACACAGAGTTAGATGTAGTTTTAGAGTGACCAGAGTGATCGGAGTGGTCGGACTGACCAGAGTGACCAGAGTGATCAGAATGATCAGAATTATCGGTCTTCGTGGTACAAGCTGTAGAGCAAATCATAGGATTTGACAGTAGTAGCTGTGATGCTGAACCATATCTTCTCCAATTGTCCTTAGCGGAAAGGACCAGTCCAGAGAGTCGCGGTGGTCATTGAAGGCAGACGGTCGGTCGATGTAAAACTCGATGTTTCCCAGCAGGAAAGCAGTGTATAATCCATTGGTGCGTGCAGAGATCGGCCGCGATGCGATCCAATCCATCGGCACGTGTAATTTCCCCGAGGAAATGGTACCGACGGCAAATGGTACTGCCAACGGAAAAGAAGTGATCATTTTACGAGACACAGGATATACTTGTGTAGTCATGAAACGGAGCCTCGTCCGCGATGAGCAGTTGCTTGGGTTTAAATCACCTCGTATGATATTCGACCAATCAATCGACCAAGTTTCCGTCACAAGGATATACATCTAAACACCTTTCTTGACCGGAACCGTGGAAGCGTTGTGCATAGCCAACCCGATATACGAACTTACGATTCCCGATCATCGAAGCAGTGCAACCAGAGCACAGGTAAAGGATGATAACAAACCTCTACGTTAGTTAAAAATACCGGAAGCCATTACTGATATCTCCCGGGAAGAATTTCTGAATGAACACGAACGTTACGTGTCTTTACACGCAACTGCGAAGAAAGTTTTTTTCCGGTACACTGAAGTGCTATGCGAACGGGAGTGGGTCCTCTAGATTTCTATATCGTAATGGTTTCATGTATAGAGAGTATACTAAACCTGATGGTAGGAAGTTCTTGCAGCTAGTTGTTCCCCAGAAATTTAGTTCGCATGTACTCAACGTGGCGCGCGAGACGAGTACTGCAGGCCATTTGTGTATGAATAAATCAACGGTTAAAGTATTACGGGAATGGTATTGGCCCAAGGTTAACAATGACGTAGCATGATTGTGTCGTTCGTGCAAGGTGTGTCAGAAGATGGCCTCGAAGGAAATGGACACTTTTTTTATTGACATGGAACGTAGGTTCAATTTGCAGAAACGTTACGAAGAAAGACCCAGTCAAACAATTGATGTTGGGGTCTTGAATGTAGTATGTGTAGCGTAAAGGTAATTTTCCGACTTTACTATTCTACAGTAAGTTTAAGCCATCCCTAGATCTGACAAATTAGGAAAACATTGTTTTCTTATTCTAAGAAATGTTTACTTTTGCTCGAATTAGGGAATTGTGTTTTCATCACATTTATTGATTGAAATCAGTTCTCACATAGAAAATAGTTGCATGTCAATTTAAGAAAATGTTATTTTCCTGGCAAAACATGCGACATCTAGCATGCACGAATACGTAATGGTTTTTATAAATAATTCTTAATCCGACAGTAGGGCCTTGACAGCTGTGCATATGTTTAACAGATTACACAACTGTTGACAGAGAAAAACTACATTTCAGACCCTACCTACAAGAGAGGGTTTATTAACCTGAAAAATATGATCGCCCTTGCCGACCTATTCTCGTGTTTCTATGTAAACATAATTCATTGGCTTTTTGATGTATTTGATGGTTATCAAGATAAAGTATCAGAGGGTAATTATATCGTGATGAGTTATTTAATTTTTGGACGCTCAAACATTTAGATCCTTTTGGACTGTCGTCTTTATGTTTTCAGTCTGTGATTCTGGAATAATTTAATGTTACTCATACGAAATGATATACTTTAATTTAATGCTTTTTAATGCCTTTTAAGCAAAATGCACATTTGGACAGCTATGTACGGTGTTATCTTTACGTTGACCCTATGCATCTTCTCTTTAATAATGTTCGACTGACAATTCAACCTAATTAGCACTGATGTCAACAGCAGACATTAATCTTGTTCAAGAGAAGACCATTCCTTCCAGAAGTAACAATTGGAACTCCTCTATGTCCGAAGGTGGTGAAATGTGATGTAAGATGTCCCACTCCTTCTGGTGCTTTGGTTATCGTTATCTGGGAGAATGTTTCAGTTTCTCTTAGAAATATAGTTACAAAATGTTTAAGAGAAATTCAGTTAGCTGTGTTATATTGAGAGAAGAAATGTTGTCATATAATAAAATGACTGAGCGAACTCAAATTTTAGGCCTATCAGCATCACCTAGTACTTCCCATCTTTTCCTAATCACTGTTGGTGATAGGTTGGCGGTGATTATTCCTACACCCCCACCCCGTCTCTCTCTTTCTCTCTCTCTACTCTTCCAGAACCCAACCGTCTTTGCTGTAGGCTGTGATTTTTTCCCACTGTGCAATACAGTATGAGACTATATGTTTCTTTTGTGTCCTCCCGAACCCTCATAGCTTATAATATGAGGATTCCATCTAGTCATATCAAAGATTTACACAACACGGTACTAGCAGCTGCCTCGTTTGGTGCTCAGCATTAAAAGGTTAGTGTTAAGGCTGGTCGGCCTGGTATCATGATAATGTGACTGGGTGGGTCATGATGCTACATGTCTGCGACATGATGCCTCAAAGACATCACTATAAACTGCCACACTGCAGACAACGGATCGATATGACTGGAAAATTGTTAAAGCTATGTTAAAATATCCAAATCACAAACACATACACTTCTCTGGTTTCGGGTCTCACAATTTCTAAACTCATTTGTTATTTGGATGATTTATGTAACAAAAGAAAGTACTTACTAATTTGTTCCTCAGATATTTCACCCCGGCATATTATGTAAACGCTTGAATTACGCCTGGGAACACTCACATCCTCGTTTAACTTAGCCATTCAGGATTATTTACTTTTCTAGCCAAAGACTTTATCAGTCCCATCGAGATTAGAAACATCCGCTCTAATCTGCCTTTATTAATAACTATTATGGAAAATATCATTTTATGACACCTGTTTAAAATTTTCCAAGTCTTTCCAAAATTTTCCCTGCTTTGTCTCAGCTGTTGCCATTTTCCGTTATTCATCTTCCGTTAATATTGGCATCTTCCATGTCTCTGACGGTTATAGAGCGGACCCTGATTAAAATTCAGTTCATGCCCCAAACAGCGCAAATTCCATCCCTCTCAGTCAACATTTAATGGCAAGGCTATCACATACGCGAAACTTAATGTTTACTTGTCACGCCGACCACGACAAAACGTATCGTGAAAAGCACCATTACACTGATCGTTTCCAGGCATACAATCTCACAGATGTACATTTAAGCTTTGTTTATTGGAATGTATAGTGTTTACACAAATAACAAAATTGAATCGTTTTCATTCCTTAGGCTAGATTTAAACGTTTTGCTACTCTCTAGATATAAGTGGAATTTGTATTCATTCCCGTATGTCCCGTGTGTCACGCATGTCCCGTATGTCCAGCATGAAAGGTTTGATTTTATCTCATGTTTATGTGCTGCAAAATGCCTCCCCCTAGGTTAGAAACCATTTTTTTGTCGTTCTTCTGAAATTATTCATTGTGTTTGTGTGGACAAAAATGTCCATTTGGTTGTAATCTCGTTTGAAAGATGTGCTGGTGGATGTGGGAAGATTGGTTTTAGTTGTTCTGGTTGACTTTTTTAGTTGTTCTGCCTGATTGGTTTTAGGTGTTCTGGCTGATGGTCAGATTGAAGTTGTTTCTTTTAAATTTCGTGCATATTTGGTAGTCATTATGGAATCCTGAAACAAGTGTAACAAAACTCTATATCAATCAGAACTCAAACTAAAACTAATAGTACCATGCCAAACGGCAATATAAATAAAAGCTGAACATAAAACGCATTTCTAAGTAGCCTTGTAACTGTTCAAAGTTGATATTACTACAAAAACATAATAGCAGAAATAAAACTATGTCGTGTACACAATAGTAGGGGAAGTATGGATCTTTTGTTATGATCTTTCGCCACAAGATTGCACAGAAATTCGGTGTCAGAAGAGACTGAATAAATACATTCATAAATTAAAACGCTAACACCGTTGAAATGTTTTTTTTTTTTGTGTTACATTCTAATTTATAAAAAAGCCATTAGTAAGGTTTATAGTTATTCGAGTTGCCAGAAACAAAATACGTAGAGACAAAGCTATATGACACGTCTCTGTTGGTGGTGAACAAAACTGTATCATACTATTCGAAAAAATACTGGGACTGAAACAAAGAAAATTCGTAGAAGCAACTAAAATATTTGTTCATAGCCATAGAACGCGTTTTGTACCGGATACACAGCTTTGATAAATTATTTTTGTGAATTTTATATGAAATCGAATGGCACCTCACCTGCAATGTATTTTTGTTTGAAATATGTAATGTAACTTGAATAAATTCCACAGAGGGTATTGCTAGATGCGTCCATTGAAGCATGACATACATATTGTATCATTAAATGATTCAACAAATAGACGATATAGGTCACCATTACCTCAGTGCACCAGTAACAGGGATTAAGATTCATATTTCAAAATATACTAATATAAAAATACAGTCAATTCTTCTTATTGCCACCAAGTTTTTATTTCAGTCATTTTGTCGAAGTAAAGAATATGTCGTCAGAAGGTCGAGCCTTTAATATGAAAGACCCCTAGTTTTACACATGTCAGTTGATCCTTGGCTAAATGCGAATGATCAGTCAGAACTAGGGTAGGGTATCGTGGGTTTAACTCCATGTATCAGCACCTGATAGGCTATATATGGAGGACAGTTTATTTTGGCTGGAAGAATAACGCGAGAAGACTCGGAAGAGAAACACCGACCCTCTTGAAGATATCGGTAAGCTTTCTCACGTGTAGGTTGATCCAAGACCCAAACGTATGCAGACAGAGAAGAGTTGTATAAGTGATCAATAAAGACGAATGCATTTGACCACTTTGTCACCTGGAGCCCCGAGGTCAGAACTATAAATGTATATTGCATATATGATGTATCGCCATCATGTGCTAATCTTATAAATGGTGACTTCAGACACTTCTCAGTAAACGTAAAATATTAGAGATAACATGTAGGTGAAATATGCATGTTTGTTTACGGGGAATGGAAACGGAGTTAGAAGCTGAATATTTTCTTCATCATGGTGCGGTAACTCTGTGGTTCGAGTGCTGGCTTTCAGTGCAAGAGTATGCGGTTCGATGTTCTGTCCAGCAGGGTCGACTACCGTCTTGTACCCTTATTTAAGATACTTTGTTATCATTGCCCGACAGCAAGTAAATAAGACCATAAACTAAAATATCGTAAAGCGGATATAGCCCAACAAAATAAAGCAGTGTGTACGTTTCTGATGCACACTAATCGTTAGTTAACAATATGAAACTTAGATTTGGCGATATTTGCTTCTTTCATCTTTCTCTCTGAATACCAAATATATCATTGCACGGAGTGGTGTGGTAACAAGACAATTGAATATAAAGATGTTACTCTTTTACACAATTGTACGTACATTGATATGTAATTATATTGTGCGTTTCAATGAAACTTTTTTAACAATCGTCCGACGCCTAAAAATTTAAGTAAATACCGTATTCTCTCGGCCAAAGCTCGTTGCACACTCAAAGAAAGTATTTGTAAAAATCATTTAAAATTGTTTCGTCTTTCAACTCTCGTTCTTCTATTAACAATGTTTTGGACACTATCCGCAAAATAAACGGAATGAGAAAACAGAAATCTATCCGACATCTGAAACTGAATGATAACAATTGTAGTTCAATACGTGACATAGCAAATATTCTTGCTGACAGTTTCTCTAAACACTCCATATCATCTAATTATTCAGAAGCCTTCCGAAGGTTAATCAATCAAAAAGAAATGTCACGTTTAAAATTCACATCAAACACATCGGAAAGTTATAACCAACTGTTCTCACTATCCGAACTTATAGAGGATTTAGCCCGTGATACACCCACTGGGCTTGATCAAATACATTACCAGTTTTTGAAACACTATCCAGAATCATCGTTAGCATCTCTTTTGAAAATCTTTAATGATGTATAAATTATTGGTAATGTACCTAAGATCTGGAAAGAAGGAAAAGTAATGCCAGTTCCCAAACCAGGTAAAGATAGCGCAGATCCTACCAACTATCGCCCCATGTCACTGACAAGCTGTGTGTGCACAACAATGCAACGAATTATCAATAATATGTTTGTATGGTACATGGAAACTAACAATTTAATATCTCATTTCCAAAGTGGCTTTCTTTATGGCTGTAACACCAGTGATCATCTGGTAGGAATGGAAACATTTATTCGCGACGCATTTATAAAGAAGGAACATTTGGTAGCAATTTTCTTTGATTTATAAAAGGCCTATGACACAACATGGAAGTACCGGATACTAAATGACCGATCTTAGTCTAATAGGCCGTCTGCCCTCTTTCATATCAAACTTTCTCTCAGACAGGGAATTCAAGGTACGCGTGGGCTCTACCCTCTCAGATATGCACGAGGAAGAAATCTTTCTGTGACGCTTTTCAACATCAAAATCAATAACATCAACAAGTGTTTGGCTCCTGGTGTGGATTGCTCCTTATATGTTGATGATTTTCTAATATGTTATCGATCAAATCACATGCATACAATTGAAAGGTAACTACAATATAATATAAACAAGATTCAAAATTGGGCCAGTACTAACGGTTTCAAATTCTCGAAACCAAAAACGGAATTTATGCATTTCTATCAATTACGAAGACATCAGGATGAACCTAATCTCACGCTGGACGGAACACCTATTCCAGTTGTTGAGGAAACAAAGTTGTTAGCTATTGTCTTCAACAGAGAACTGACTTTTATTCCACACCTAAAGCACTCGAAAGCTAAATGCTTTAAATCTCTAGATCTACTTAAAGTAGTAGCGCACACTGACTGGGGTGCCGATAGAAAAGTCATCCTCAGTTTATATAGAACGTTTATTTGTTCTAAACTAGACTATGCTTGCGTAGTTTATGGTTCAGCTGGGAAGTCATATTTGAAGAAGCTTGACCTAATTCATCATCAAGGAATAAGACTCGCTCTGGGACTATTTAAAACATCCCCATGTGAAAGCCTTCTAGCTGAAGCGAACGAACCACCTTTATCACATCGTAGAGAAATGATTTCCGCACAGTATACTCTCAAATTATGATCAAATCATCTGAACCCTGCTTTTCGGCTGTTTTTCAACCAAAATACAAAATCTTATAAACCAAACGCCATACCTTCCTTTGGTATTAGAATACCATCCAGCCTTGACAGTATCAGAATTGATCTTTCTAAAATTCAGAAAACGTCCATTTCCGAAATGGCTACTTAAACAACCAAAAGTACGTTTTTGGCTACGGGATGGAAAAAAATCAGAGACAAATCCTTCCATCTTCCACAACTCTTATCCCGAACTCCTCACCGAATTTGAAAACTACAAAAGAATTTACACTTACGGATCAAAGGATGAGGAAAAGTCTGCTGCAGCCTTCGTTAGTGGAAAACACAACACAAGTTCGCTTACCAAATGGTACATCAATTTTTTTTCAGCCGAAATCATAGCAATAGACCTTGCTCTGCAATATATCGAAAAGAAACGTATTTTAAACAGCATCATCGTCTCCGACTCACTATCAGTACTTCAGTCACTACACAATAGAAACCCATTATTAACCAATATTCTCGTCAAACATTCTGAGCTGAGTACCTCCCACAATGTAGTATACTGCTGGTTACCTAGCCATGTTGGTATTAAAGGTAATGAAAAAGTAAATCGCGCTGCTAAAATGGCACTATCCCTAGAACCATCTGATTTTAAAATACAGTATACTGATTTTAAACCTATTATCAAAGAGTCTTTACTTCAGAAGTGGCAGTCAGCGTGGAATGATGCAGTGAATAATAAACTTCACGCCATCAAGAACTGCTCCGGTGGCCTAGTGGTTAGAACGTCCGCCTCGAATGCGGGAGGTCGTGGGTTCGATCCCTTGCCAAGTCATACCAAAGACTTACACAAATGGTACTAACAGCTGCCTCGCTTGGCGTTCAGCATTAAGAGGTTAGTGTTACGACTGGTCGGCCTGGTGTCAGGATAATGTGACTGAGTGGGACATCATGCTACATGTCTGCGGCATGATGCCCCAGTGCTAGAAACTGCCACATTGCAGACAGCGTGGCGATATGACTGAAAAATTGTTAAAGCTACGTTAAAAATCAAACTCACATCACATCACGCCATCAAGCCAACCCTAGGAGAATGGACTCCTTCGTACAGAACCATCCGTAAAGAGGAGGTAGTCATTGTATGAATTAGGATTGGTCACACTTGTATAACCCACTGCCTCATACTAAAAGGCAAAGATGCACCAGAGTGCGTGTTTTGCAATGAACCATTCACTATTATGGACTTGATGATAGACCGTTTCGACCTTCAACCTACACGCGATCTCTATTACAATGTGCTCGACAAGAAAAAACTTTTTGATACAATAAGCTTCGCTCGTATTATAGAATTCCTACAACAAGTAAACATTTACTCTAATCTAGAACTTTTATGACATCACTTTGAGCATTTTTATGTAATGTATTTACCGTCCCTTATTTTCAGTAACTTTTCATCTGTCTTTATTAACATATACCATTTACATTCCCCGTTGATCGGGAACCTTTATATGTTACCCTTACCATCTTATCGTTTTACTTTCAACTATTTGGCTTTCATATCGCTGGTCGACATGAAACCTTTTATCATTTTTAAATGATCATACATACAACCTCTGTATGGCGCTAAATAGCCTAACAGTGCTGGTGCGCCGTGAAAATATAATCAATCAATCAACAATGTAATAGTTCTATCTCAGGTACAAAAGAATATAGTTGTCCAGTGGTGTTCAGAATGTGCTGACCTGTCAGTAACCTGAAATTTGATAATGTGCTAACAGTCTTGATTTATCACAATGATATACTCCAAAATGTTCTTGAAAGAATTCACAATTGTTCTAAAATAGTTTTTAAGTCCTAAATCCATGAGCACTTTGTAATTCCAATGAATAACATAAATAAAGGTACACAGTTCTCTCAAGTGAATACAACTAAAAGACGGATTCCTCAAGACAGACGATACGACTAAGAATGAATAGATCCAGATGTGAACAACTTTATATACATCTTTGTCTGACTTATATCGCAATAATCATTGGCTGAATATACTCATTAACCTTAAAGAAATTCGTAAACAAAGTCAGGTCTATTTACTTAGATCATCAACACTTGTTTGCTATATAATATGCTGTTTACAAATAATAAGGCATGAGTCAGGTAGGCCAAAACTCCTACCCTCAATTACGGACAAAGTTCGGTCACACAATTAAATTGAAATGTACATAACATTATGACTGTACACTCTCATTACACCGATATGTTATAAATATATGCAAGGCTGCATATCTGAATTTGCGACACATCAGCTTCATTCACAATTTGTTTTCGGTTTGATGACACTAAAACACCTGCATGTTCCTTTGTACTTTCAAGACTGGACTACCGTAATGTACTCGTATATGGTTCGTTTCCTTATCTACTACAAATAGTTTATAACAGGGATGTTTGAATCATCCTTGGGGTACGAAAAACTAAGAACACCTCCCCCTGCTCTGTAACTTTATCGGATATCCGTTCGTATCTATGATAAAACATAAACGCTGTTCACTATGCTACCTTTTCGTTGACTTGTTCCAGTCCAGTAGATATATTACGTCCCCAACTTGTATACCCCATCTGGAAACTTACACTCCTATCAGACACTCGTATTCTCACTGTTTCCAGTGTTAAAATGAAGTAATACAAACAACTTTTTTACGAAGCAGTGTCCACTATACGGAACCAATTGCACATAGATCTTAAACAAATGTATACGGTCATCCCATTCAAGAGTGTTCTTAAAACTCACCTTTTTGAACTGCAATAAGAGACTTAAAGACTTCTTAATGTTTACCTCATTAATTATTGTCAGCATGTTTTTATGTTTTTAATTTCATGTTGCTTATTTTTGTAAACTTAGCGGTGTTTATGTTTCTCAGTTATCTTTCAGCACCACTCACACTTTGTCATTGTCTCCCTTCGCTACAAAATACGTAGAAAGCTGACGTTCTGCGGCATGAAATACATACTCTTCTCAGAATAAAATATTTGAAGTTGGTATACGGAAGCTTGCATTCGGAAACGGGCGACTTCAAGGCAGATTTGGTTGCTTTATTTTCATTAAATTACCCATTATTCATATGTGACTAGGCAGCTAGCAGTACAGAATGATTTCCCTAGTTTGTGTAAGCACATCATATTTCTATAATATTTGTGATATCAACGGGTTGCCAGATGCAAAAGGGTTCTACTAAATAATTTTTTAAAAATTTTCTGTGCTTTCATTTTCTCTGTTTTCTTCGAAATGCTGAATTATTTTTCTTCTTGGAAATCAGCTCTGTATTCAATCTAATAAGGCGAAACATTTCATTTAAAGACGGACAATCTTCGATATACACAGGGCTTTCCTTGTGTAAATGTATAGCTTGATTACGCTAACATAATCACATAACAAATCAGAATAGTACTCTAAGGTGTAAACGGCGTGAGAGTGGGTATTGATATTTTCACATTAATTTATGTGAATATAGGAGACTATGTATTACTGTCGCCGATGGTATGAAATAGTTTTAAAACATATGTACTAATGTACTCTCTTTTAAGTAAATCAGATTGCATATACAGTTTTAAAACAGTGGATACAGCAATGATTTTGTTGTATAATGGTATCATGGGATTCATCGCAAATTGCTACCGATTGAAAGTTTACGTTATCTCTCTCTCTCTCTCTCTCATTGTATAAAAGGATGGGCCCTCTATCTGTTTATTTATATGATACACACACATACTCATTCCATATTTACTCATAGTGCAACTTTAATGTTAATAAGTGAAGCTTAATAGGAATTTTTAGGATGAACAAGTAAGATGCATGGAACCATATATATATCGATAGACAAATTAAATTCCATATGCCGGCAACATAATGGTATGATATTATAAAGGGAAATATTTTTCAACAAGTAGTAGCCCTTGACTCCTTTCCAAATAATGAAGTGAGTTATCAAGGGATAAACGAAACATACTTTAAAAGAACCAAGTGTGGCTCACTATGCTTTTATTTTAATGGCAGTAAAAATAGTAATCAGCAGGTTAAACATGGTTTAGATAATTTTCTCTGCTTGCATTAAGCTCTAGGATTACCCATTTAATTTTTGGGGCGGGGGTGGGGGCGGCTGGAATATTTGAACGCCAAAGCTATACATTTCCAGCCTTATGATATCTTGTAGAAAATGTCGCTCTAATTTGTGGAAAATGAACATATTTCAATATTAGTTAAATTAAGAAACAATCTTGAAGTAATAAAGAAAACATATTTCTGGTTTGAAAATAAAAACCCTCTCGCAGAAAATAATTGCTTGATCCATTGTCAGAGAATTTCTTGTTCTCAATGCGGACGTGTCAATATGAAATATATTTGTTTTATTTGAAAGATTGCCTTAAATTACCATACTAGTTTTAGCAATATTAAAACAAGTTTCTATCTGGCTGATGCCAAAGATGCTTGTTTGTTAAGAAGGCTATGCGAATAACATTGACTAAACTAAACATCTCACATCTCACATTTCTTTAAGGTTTGACGATATTAAACGAAGTGGTTTTGAAAAAGTGTAAAAATTATGTTCCTCATCTGGCTGTCTTGGGGACGCAAATGCTCACATTTGTTTGTAGATAATGAAAGATATTTCCTCCAATACTTTGATTCAAATGCTGCCTCTGCAGTTTTGGGGGAGATTTTGAAAGCAAGTATTTTCTGACTGGTTGATAAGGAGTTTGAATGGCTACTATTGAAGCTGTCAAAAATACAATGTTTAACCAAATATCGTTATTTCTTTAAACGTCAAAGTGTACTTTTGATCCCATCGTTATGAGAACTAAACTTAGGTCAGTTCATATGTTCATACAGAACAGATGATAAATGAATAATGTATGACTCTGTGTGTGTCATATTCCACTTTCTATGACGCTCCAGCAGCTGGAAACACTCCTCATATTCTATTTCACTAATATGTCGATGTGAAGAGTTCTTTGGTAGCAACATTTGTGTCATATTGAAATAAATGGAAAGTTATTTTAAGAAAGAAATCTAACAAAAAAGCAGCAAGTCTGTATGCTTTTACCCTTTTATGCCTTATAAACCCTGTGTTGCTATAGCTGTATGGACATAAAATTGATGAAAATTCCATAGCAAATGTCAAAGCAATCACTATTTCACATTTGTGCTACACGCGTTGATAGCAAAGCATATAGAACAACCCTTTCCAAAGTAACACCCCTGATTTTAAAGATGACACCAACACAATAAGGTGTGACACAACCTCGAGGCTTTAAGTAATAAGAGTACCAAACAGCACATTCTATGCCCATTTCGTACCCTTTACCCTACCAGTGACCTTTATCTTAGAGAAACAAACCTGCCAGCTGCATCCTAATATGTGGAACTGGATGAAATTTCATTACAAATATATGAAGCATCGCCATTTTAATTCGTACATAATATGGAATCTAGATATTTGGCTCTTTGACATGCATTAAAATATCATGATTCAGAAACTTTTATGACATATAAAATATCATTCTTCTTTGTAGATATAAAGTTTGGCTTTATTTCATAGATGCTTGGTACCATGACTGACAAGGAGAACATTTGTATGTAATGATGATAGACTATTTTATATGCATGGCTTATAATTGTTCTACTTGTTTCCATATCTAACTTGTAAATATTAGATTACCAATAAAAATTAATGCTGATAAAGTTTGTACTGCTTCTTTGTGTTCACTTGTTCACTTTTCCAATAGGTCTCCACTTGTATGCGCCTTAGTTGTGATATATTTGAATATGTGATAATTTGTAGCATGATCTTCAAAAGTCAACCCACGATACAAGTTACATCACGGTTTGTTAATCAGTTTGAACACAAACTGATATGTTCTTACTCACAAAATATCAACCCAAACTCATGGCATGTATGCTTAAAATTAATACAATGACTACTGAGTAATATAAATAGGCAAAATGTCCTGACTTAGCTTAGTAGGATGTAAATGTTTATCATAGTTATCTAAAAGGATAGATGCTCCTTATAATTTACATGGTAAATGTGCTTAAGTAACATTTTCATACCCGAATACTTCATTGTACATATGTATATTTATGTTGTTTAGGAAGAGGTATCTATGTTGGTGGAGCATATGTGCAAAGATACGTTAATAAAATCCACGAGAATCCATGAACTCAAGTTCAAGGTCAAATTCCAAAAGTTTTGAATTTTCTTAGATTAACTGTAATAAAGCTAGAATCGCAGAACTTTCAGAATTTTCTCATTATGGGTTCCTTTACAAGTCTGGAAACTTTTGACAATGTAGGTATATCATAAGTATCATGTCTGATTTGGGGGTTAGAGCTTTAGAGTTTCGTGATCACAAATGTTCGTGATTTCCAGCCAAGAAAAGGTAATTATAAGTGGCTAAGGGTAATAAAATAAACTTACAGTAGAAAACTCAAAAGAAGTAAACACTATCCCACCCCGCCCAAAAAAAACAAGAATTAAATACCCGCCAATTCCACCCCCCTAAAAAAGACCCCACAACAAAACAAATGAAGAAATTAAAAGTTGATTTAAGACACGATATAAGCACACGTAACAAATAAAACATCTCTCTATACAGCCAATACCTGCAAATGATGAGGCCATTATAGGGAATTTAGACAATAATGGCTACGGTGGAAAAACTAAAGGTAGACATGAAACCCCTCTGATTCACTTAAACATTATTCAGGATTTCTGAAAATTTCTACTTGGTGCGATAAACGGTTATGGAGATATTTAAGTTTAAAAGCGCCTGTAAAAATATCTTCACCACGGCAATGTACAACTTTGTTACTTTTCGTGTTTAGAGTCCGTGTGGCGTCACAAAAGCAGCCACCTATTGCGAAGAACCATTACTCTACGTCGGTCGAATGTGAACGTTTATAGATTGTTTTCTGATTACATAATGGGGAGGAATCGTGTCTTTGGCGAATGTAACAGTACGAGTATGTCTTTGCTGTTTTAAGATCAAGAAAAATAGGATATCACTGAATAGCACTCTTTTTTATCAGCTTAGCTTAAATTAATTAAATATGTCAAATAATCGAATTCGTGTGCGCGCGATGGTGATATACAGTAATAGAGCAGTATGCAGGCGAATTGATGAGAGCGGAACAGATGAATGCGAGACAGTGTCATACTTGCATTGAAGTGATCCCTCCACAGAAATCGCACATTATTATTCATTGTTGCAATACATTTTACTAAGTATTTATGGATAATCATCAATTATCAAATTACCTCATTGCTGGGTTATAATTGGGGCTATCAAATATGACGCACCAAGTCAACGCGTAACAAAATGCTATCTTACCCAAAAGGAGTCTAAGATTATCAATTATCAATTATCAAACTTCCGTTATTAATTAATTACTGTACAACAAGTGGGGCTACTAAAACTTCGCTATATGTTGGATGGCTACTTGTTATATCAATTACACCTAAAAAGTTAGATTGATAAGCCAATATAAGACAAGCGAAGGTGATATTTATTTATTGTTGGAACGAATCACAATAACGATTCGACATAAGCTGTAATACATAAAAAATAAATCATGATTTGCAAAATATACCAGCACATCATAATACATAGATACAATGTAACAAAACACTAATGTATATATAAGCAAGCAAAGAATTTTAAGGGCAGTCATTCAAAGTGAATATAGCATTTAGGCCACAAAGAAACTACAGGTTAAGATCTCAAGGATGTTAAAATAAACCGTCTAATTAAATTAAAAGGAGTGAAGAAAACTAGACCAAATGCAATCAAGGTTGCACAAAATTTAATATTTATTTGTAATACAGATTTCAGCACTGCATGTGAGTTGGCGTTGAAGCTATACTAATTTGCATTCACTCTCTCGCAACTTATGAGCCTGGCAAGTGAACCGCGGAGCCATCGCCGCTTCCCCTAACATCTATGAAATCGACGATAAAAGAATAATTTGGTTTTAGTCACTATAGTAAACCCCTTGTTATTTTTCGTTACATTTTATACCTGAATGTAATATCATTGAGTTCCAGGGTGGTACGGTGTTTTCCTAACCCTAAATTAATTTTAATTGTTTTTATTATTCCTCAGTAGGGGGCCCCGATTGGCCGAGTGGTCTATAGCGCTCTCCGTTACGGATCACTGACATCGCACCTCTGTCTGCGTGGGTTTGAGTCTAGAATTCGGCCAATGTGAGTATGTGAGAAAGCAAGCCAGTAGCTTCTCGTGGGTCGGTGGTTCTTCCCGGGGTTTTCCCCGGGTTCTTCCTCCACCATTAATACTGGCCGCCATGCATAGTCTATCATGTGCTGAAAAATGGCGTTAAACTACACGACAACAACATTACTCAGTAAATCCACTTTTCTTACTTCATCTCAGATCTTTCCTGTATGTGCCCTTCTGACAGGTCCAGACATGAAATGTATGAGTGTATTATCTTTTATTGTGACATAGAATCAAACATTTAACATATGTTTTCTTCCACTGTGCTTTTTACATGGCATAATTTGTATCTATTTACAATTCTCTCCGTCACTGACTTAATTGCGATGTTTAGGTTACCTCCCCTTGACCATAAGTTTACCATTAGTGTAAACGTTTAAATGGTACATGTAATTTACATTTTGGTTTTATACTTAGGAGTAGAAGAGTCATTTCTCTCAAGACTAATGATATTTTGTACATCGCAGCTTTATTTAGAATGATTTTATTTTCTTACTACTGATTTGTTTTTTGTATTTTTATTTTTTTAGTTTGTTTAAATTTTGGCTTACAATACTTTCCTTCATGAATAAGTATATGCAAATTAAGAAAGAAACCGAATGCTAACACATCTTCTGTAATACTGAATAATTTTGAATTTTGATTTACCTATGTTCGGATTCATCGGAATGCAGCTTATTAGTTGCTGTTATTCAGCTTAAAAAACTTGTCCTGGACCAATAACTTATTCGACAGTACCTGGGCCTGAACCTGCTTTATCATCAACAAGATTGTATTTCCTCTAAAAGCCTTTTATATTCTGTTTTTGCTACATTTCCTGTACATATTTCTCAATTGTTAGGAGAATTATTTCCTGGTTTTCAATAGAAGGGTCGCCTATTAAAATAACCTGTGGTGTTCCTCTATACTTATGGTCCATTTTTTGACACTGCATTAGGAATGTAGTTTATGATTTGAGTCTCAAAGTATGACTGCATTATCTATATCGTACTGTTAGAATTATAGTTTGCACCGTTTAAGTTATTTCTTTACAACAAGGGAGGTTAGTATCAGCTGACCCTCAATGCAAATCTGCTGTGGCGTTTTGCTGCAGACCCGAAATTTCACAAGTGATGTAAAGCAAATTGAATCTCTTAATTACCTTGAACACTTCTTAATATTTGATTCAAGAAAAGAAAACCTGTAATTAAAAACATTTAAGGCATCCAAAATATCATCTTTGCACCATAAATTGATGAAAATAGGGGGTTGTATAATTTGATGCCTCTTATTACACAATGCCGATAATTGGCTTTATGTAATAAGGTTTATCTTGGTACACAACGCCCTATTTGCATCAGTTTGACACTTATATGATGCCGACAGATGATAAGAATGAATGATTCATTATAAGAAATGTTTACCATGTTAAAACATGAACGATGTAGATAACTTAATAAATGCATTGATTTTGGAAGTTTGTCTTGTGTCTTTCTTTATTCCCTGTGTGTATGCCAAAGTAAAATGTTACTATCGTGTGTGCTTAGAATACCAACCAAATTAGCACAGTAAATAATTGGTGTCTAATGTTGTCAGTACACAAAACGGTATAAAATTGATGTTCAATATAGGTATCTAACTATTAATTGTTTTACAGCCAGTCAACCAGTCTACGGGGGGAGTGGGATAAAAAAAGTACTAAATATTTTGAGATGCACCCATTGGCATATTAATGAATTTAAATTCTTCCATTATACATTTCATAAACTTTGATATATTTATAGTTTTTACTTTTATCTTTATATATCGTATTTCATGTCCTACTGACAAAATAGCATATGGACTCTTGGTGCAAGGCCGTGTTATTAGTTGCATACCAGAGCGTCCCTTGTTTAGCAAGCATGAGAAAATGCTGCGTAATACATTGTCAAGGCTGAAAAAATTCTGTAACTGTAATGAATGACATGAATACGTGTTTTTACACCAGAGTTGTTTTAGATGAATTTGAATATGCAGAATAATCATACTGTGCATGGATTAATTCTGAAAATTAGCTTGTTTGTAAACAGTAAACCATTTATAACCTTTGAGAATACACGTGCCAAATATCAAATAATATTTTTAGTAATTTTCATCGTCTTCTCGTTATAATGTTAAACATTTAGCGTAAGTAACATGGAGAAATATTATTTTAAAATTATTTTTGTATTGCTACACATCTGTGTCACACACTGATACTTTATATGGCTTGACGAAGTGTAAGCAGGAAACAAAGATAAACGGCAGAAATGATACGAAATCGATAGCGAAAAAGGACTGATAATTTGAAAAAAGTTTTTGTAGGAAGATTTAAGGGCAGAGGAATGATTACAGAAACATCAGCAAATTCATTGTAGTCGCAAAGTAATAAAAAGCAACAATAAATGATTTTACATAGAAAATAAAGCATAGCAAAATGAAACGTAAAGCTTTTTTAATATTTATACATGATAAAGGTAGATTTCAAATGTTAAATTTGGCTGACGAAAAGAGAAACAATAATAACTACAAAGAATTGTAAAAGATCCTGAAATGCATCCAGACCATTACTTCAATAAAGCTGCCCAAATCTTGCAAACGTTTATATTTTATGACACCATTTTGTCGATAGTTTTCAAAGTAAGTTTTACCTATATGCAAAATCCAAAGGAAAACGGCGGAAAGCAAGTTTAGAGAATTTTAATACAGCAAATACTATACAATTCTCCATTGAATAGTCAAACACATAGCCCATTACCAAGATTCTTTATTCGTCGAACTCTTAAAAATGACTACACACTGAAACTGAAATTTTGATTCCATCATGCCGGCTTTATTTCAGATTATTCTCCATATTTAACAACGTCTTGCAATTACATAAATTAAAACTTTGAAAAATCTCTTATATGTAAAACACTTTCTTCATTACAGAGAATCAAACTCTGAGTTTGAGTTTTCACTTAAGTTGACGAATTTGATGAATGGAGAACCAATTTAATTTTTGAAATATGGTACATTTTCATTTATCTGTTTTTGGTTGAGAGTAAAACAGAAATCTTGAGTGAATAACATATATAAAAAACTAAATATGTAAGTTAACGCCATATCATTGTTAGTAACTAATGTGATTCAGTGTATTTATACATTCTTACAACTAAGCTAAGAGAGTAAAAAAATAACAATAACTCTGGTACTAAATATTACTAATAAATACTACCACAGTTTCTTCTTTTGCTTACAAATAATCCACTATATTATTTTTTCAATCATATGGGGTAATATATACAGCTGGTGAAAAAAATGAGCTGTCTTTTAATGACATAGAATCAAAATTTTATTTAACTTGGATGCATTTAACGTTCTCAAACCAATATAATACACGTCTTTAATATCTTTTCAACATCTTTGTCTCAACTTATTAAAACATTTGAGCCAACTTAATCTCGCTCCATTTATATGTAAGGAACACAAAATAATGTCTTAACTTTTCTCATTGGACTCTTCTCTGGAGCACTTGGAATAGTTTCTGTCTTATATTTGTTTTCATTACCGCCCTTGTTTTCTTTCATTTTTTTCTGATCTTTCTTCTGCGTGCATCTCTATAAAGTTTGCTTGGCTCGTTCTTCTATGGGAGCTTGCATCGCGAGAAGAATTCTATTAATCCCTAGCCTGGTCGCTTGAGATACAGTATTGCAATGATGATACGGACTATCAGTAAAACTGCAAATGCCGGATATATTCGTGCCTGTGGAAAGAAAATAGGAAAATAATAGTAATGACGTAACCGTTCCAATTTATCGATAGAATAGATAAATATGTTATACACGATAGATACTGATGCTTTCCTTTAGACTATTCAAATGAATCTTTTGAGTACATGATAATACAGAAGTATTTAATAATTAGCTGATCCCATCATATCTAATTGTACTTTATTTAGTCTTATCTATTTGTATATTTGTGTGTCTATCGATTTACTTCTAACAACGTGGACACATGAATACTAAAGACCCAATAATGTTTCCTACCTTAAATATTCTCATCATGTTTATTATGTTTTCTAGTTTCATGGTGTTTGTTTTTGTAATCATATCATTTATAATTATTATTATTATTATTATTATTATTATCTGAGTCATAGAAAAGGCGGAGTATAATATATATGCCCTACATCATGTTGACAAGATACAGGTATAAAATTGTTTGGAAGTAGTTTAATTTCCGCTTGGTTCTAGTCTAACAGTTCATGGCCACTTAATAAATATAATTATATTCACACCTAGGGCACGGCATATTTTATCACTGTATGCGAAGAAGAAGAAAAAATATACAGATCACATACTATAAGAAAGACGATCAAACACTGACCTGAAAACTAATCCTTCAAAATTATTAAACAATTGTATAAGTGATCTCTTTTACTGTAGAATCAGTATTTAACCAAAACATTCATACAGAAAGTACTTTGACAAACATGTATCGTAGGTAATACTAGACGTGTTCAATGGGTAAACGTTGATGTAATCATACTAAACACTATTCCTAAATATTGACGAAACTGAGACATGTCAAACTTTTAAACGTAGCATGCAAATAATCATATGTGCTGCACAAATTGAAAGGAATGCAAAATGACATTTCAGTATACTGTAAACATGTTTGACTTGAATGTGTCAAGCATGAAAAAGTTTGATGAGTTACGTTTGACGATACTCAATCATGGAATAAACATATCAACTCGGTAGGTAGCAATATGTTTCCTTCGGGTTATTCCATTTTATTAGAATTAAACATTTTTACGCCAGAATAAGGTATTACGTATTACAATTACTTCATATTAGCACATTTAGATAGCTATTCAGATATTTGTGAATATTGTTCATCTTATTTATTAACGTCTAAAAAATGATGTGGACAGAGTCTTTGAGATGTATAATGTTCAACACATAAGGAAACTTTGTTTCAACAAGTCATATGGTTACCATTTAAAGCCTTTGTAAATTATAACGAATCAGTCTTCATAGACACATTTCAGAACAATATTTCAGCATATTATCTGTACTATCCTTTGATCCATACAATTTTTTTACAACGACTACCCATGCAACCGCACTGGAAACATGATATACTAAAATCCTTTTGACTAGAGATACTAACATACTGATCAATTAGTTATCCTTGCTTTTTATACCACTGATGCCAGTTCATTCTACCTCTAGAAGTACATTCTAAACGTCATGGAAGTATCTAGTGAAAATAATGAGCTGGATATACATGGGCAGACTAGCGGAGAATATATTAAAGAGAGTGAGGGAAATATTGCCTAATAAGGTGACTGAAAGACTGATGGAGAACATGGATAATATATTGACTGAAAAGGTGACTAAAATGTGACTGAAGAATTGCTCCCTAAACTAGTGTCTAATGTAACTACGTCCTAAGGCTGTACATGAGGTTGTAAATAGCAATTCACATGTATTATTTAAATTAATATTGAAGTAGATAACGGTGGAATGTACACATTGTGAGAAAGAATCAATGACAACTAGTATTAGCAGACACATACCAGTGGCAGTCACGACAACAGATCTAAAAACTCAACAACGAATGATGCTGACTTTGATGACTATCATGATTCTAACTATGGTAGTATGGATTAACTATTATATTGAAAGAATGATAATTCAGTATCATCCATGCAACCGATAATTAGGAATATGCTTAGATTTATTATGTAGGGCACATAAATAGTTGTCTTTGCTGTACTAATTGTGTCATACGACCCACCTCAGACCATAAATACAATGTTACATATGACCTACTGAGAAAGAATGCACGTACTTAAGCATACTGGTAAACGTGAAAAACTGAATAGTTTAACAGTAAATATGATATGTCATTTGGCTTGTAAAAAGGTCATAAAGAAGGAATTCAGTATTAGGATGATGACAATTTTATTTCAATTACAAATTAAGTAACAATAATTTCAGCTATTAAATTTGTACGTTTCTGATACATTCAGAAATACGAAAGTAAGAAGCAGCGAAGTAGGGATTTGGCCATAGCAAGTCTCCAGAAAACTTTGAATTTAAAAATAAATAACTTTTAAGTATGTAAATAGATACATGATCCAAACATTATCATATACTGCACAATATCCTTGTGGGGCCCCGAGTGGCCGAGTGGTCTAAAGCGCTCTCCGTTACGGATCACTGCCATCTCACCTCTGTCTGCGTGGGTTCGAGTCCAGGATTCGGCAAATGTGCATATGTGAGAAAGCATGCCATTAGCTTCTCGTGGGTCGGTGGTTCTTCCCGGGGTTTTGCCAGGTTCTTCCTCCACCATTAATACTGGCCGCCATGCGTAGCCTATCGTGTGCTGAAAAATGGCGTTAAACCCCACAACAACAACAACAACCACAATATCCTTGTCTAGCAACATACTTTAATGTCTGGTATTGCAAACATACTCAGAAACAAACATATACAAGATAAATAATTCAGATAGAGAACATTATACGTTCTGAAATATAACATTAATGAATCATTTAGAAGATACAGAACTCCGTGTGATATGTTCTTCTGGCAAAATCAGCTTAATTGGATTGTATGATGTGACACTTATCAAATCCGAGCATACTATAATTAGTAAAGTGTGTTTATTGATTTGAGATTTACTTTTGAAATCAGAATATTTCTATCTGAATCTTAAATAGATTTACCAGATGATCAATTTTTTTTAACTCAAATAATATAAAATATTTATCATAATCTGCAACAACTTAAATATTCCATAAACCCATAATTGGTGACACATAAAAGAGAAGAATTAATGGCTCAAAAACATATTGCAAGATAGAGAGAGAGAAATATCTGACGATAAAGCAAGTAGACAAGATATATATTAAGCATAAAAGGTAGAATAGAGGATGGTGCATACGATTAATTCATGAGTAATTTAAGTCTCAAACAAGAAAAGAAGAATTAATAGGTTGGGTATACTTCTGTGTTCAACATATCAACGGACAAACAAAAGAAGGGATAGCCAGACTATATCAAAATATTTGAGTTTATGAGATTGGCATACTGAGTACTCAAGCTTCTATATATATATATATATATATATATATATATATATATATATATATATATATATATATATATATATATATATATATATATATATATATATATATATAAAACACAAAAATGATAATAACAATTTCAATACATCTCTCAATTCCCAAACATTTTTAACAAATCATTTGATTTATTTTTCTTTCTCAAATGTATAAATCATCTCGGACATAAGTCTGCCTCAAACAGTTTTATAACATTCATATATCGTTGCTCTGCTTCTCACACCTGCTGGTTTATTTGTATCCATAGTTTGCATCTCTATTTCCTCTGGTACAGTTATCTGTTGCATATTTTTATGTGACACTAGGTTCCAGTGTTTGGCTATTTCTTAGTCTGTTTAATCTGTTTTTAGAAATTCTTGTGTTAATAATTGATGTTGGCACTAATACACATTTAGGACGCGTTTCTTCAGTGTCAGGTTCAAATGCTGAATAATCAAATATTTATCTTGTTTTGTCTTTATTTTTCAAAATGTCTTTGCAAATATTATCTCGAAAGGGTCTGCCACTAGCATTAAATTCTACGGTGCATTCCACTTAGAGATAACTTCTACCATTTATTTTATCCTCACTGAAACTTTCTGTCCTGCTCTACTCTTCGACCAAAAGTATATTTCTCCATTCTTTTTAAACGATTTTGTAAATAATATCTTTACATAAAATACAATAAGTAGAATCATACAGAAAATAAGGTTTGTAATAAAAAGATCATATAACATGGCACATATTTATCATGTTTCTTTTCTCACCAAACCCTCTGATACGGATAACATCACACTTAAAAACTACTCTCTGTTAACACCTACTTTCAAAATGTCGACAGGGCCTCAGGAGCAGTTTCTGTTGTTTTGAACAATACAGCCCTTTATAGCGTCATCCCTTTAAACACACATTTGCATGACATTTCTGTAAGCGCCACTCTACATCGAGTGATTACCTTTTGTTCTATTTACATACCATCAAACACCAACCTACTACCAAATGAATTAGACAACCTTGTTCAACAACTGCCTGTGACATTTGTTCTACTCGGTGATTTTAATGCCCATAACTTTTCATGGGGATCGAACTACATGTGCGACAGGGATACAACGGTAGAAGATCTCATTTCTGGACACGACTTGTGTCTATATAACACCCAATCTCTGACGTACTTACACCCAGGAACGGGTACATACACATGTATTGATTTGACAATTTGTTCTCCTTCACTGCTTTTGGACTATGATTGGAAAGTCGCTGATGATCTTCACAGCAGTGATCACTTTCCACTCTCCCTTGAAAATATTAACTCTGCAATTGATGACGTAATTCCACAATGGAATATAAAGAATGTCGGCTGGGCTAAGTTTCAAACACTCTGTAAAACTAGGCAGAATGAGGATATATTTTCAACGTTACTGACCCTATTCAGCATTTCACTTCTATTTTAATTGAGATTGCAGAATAATCCATTCCCATGTCCTCACCGAACTGTAAAAGAACCCCAAAACCATGGATCACTAAAGAATGTAAAGAAGCCATTAGACAACGCCAAGAAGCACTGAGAATATTTAACAATCGTACGACGCCAGAACATTTAAGTAAACACCGTGTATTCACCGGGTCAAAGTTTCCAAACAATTAAGAAAGATCGGGACACTATCCGCAATATAAACGGAAAGAGAGAACAATTCTCTCCGACATCTGAAACTAAACAATCACAGTTTTAGTTCAAAACGGGACACAGCAAATATTCCTGATGAGCGTTTCTCGAAAAATTCCGCATCATCTAATTATTCAGAAGCCTTTCGAAGATTATAAAATCAAAATGAAAAGTCACGTTTTAAATTTACATCCAATAACTCGGAAAGCTATAACCAACTGTTCTCACTATTGCAGCTTATGGAGTCTTGAGACACGGTCCATGATACATCCGCTGGGCCTGAAGAAATACGTTAACAGTTTTTTTAAACACCTTCCAAAATCATCATTAACATCTCTTTTGAAAATCTTCAATGATTTATGGTTTACTGGTAATGTACCTAAGATTGGGAAAGAAGCAACGGTAATAGCAGTTCCCAAACCGGGTAAAGATAGTGCATATCCTAGTAACTATCGACCCATTGCACTGACGAGCAGTGTGTGCAAAGTGCACAACAATGGAACGAATGATCAATTCTCGGCATGTATGGTACTTGGAAACTAACAATTTAATATCCCCTTTCCAATGTGGTTGTCGTTATGGATGTTGCACCAATTATCATCTGGTTACACTGAAAACATTTATTCAAGACTCATTTATCAAGAAGGAACAATTAGTAGCGGTTTTCGTTGATTTTGAAAACGCCTATGACACGAGATGGAAGTACGGGATACTAAATGACCTGCATGATCAGGGTCTACAAGGCTGTCTGCCCTCTTTCATATCAAACTTTCTCTCAGATAATTCAAAGCACGAGGGGGCTCCACCCTCTCTGATATGCATGAGCAAGAGATGGGAGTGCCCCAGGGTAGTATTTTATCTGTAACACTTGTCAACATCAAAATCAATAGCATCACCAAGTGTTTGGCTCCTGGCATGGATTGCTCAATATACGTCGATGATTTCCAAGTATGTTATCGATCAAAGCACATGCATGCAATTGAAAGACAACAACAGCAAAATATCAACAAGATTCAAAACTGGGCCAGTACTGACGGTTTCAAATTCTCGAAATCAAAAACGGTATGTATACATTTCTGTCAGTTACGAGGACATCATCATGATGACCTTAAACTCACACTAGACGGAACACATATTCCAGTTGTTGAGGAAACAAAGCTTTTATGTATTATCTTCGACAGAAAACTGACTTTTATTCCATATCTAAAGATTTTGAAATCTCTGGATCTACTTAAATTAATAGCGCACACTGGCTTGAGTGCTGATAGAAAAGTCATCTTCAAATTATATATATATAGAACGTTTTGATAAAATAAAGGTAACTTGTATTATAGAAGTCTTGAAAAAAGTAAACATTATTGTAAGCTGTAACTTTTATGCCATCACCTTGAGCATTTTTATGAAATGTATAAACGGTCCCTTATTTTCAACAACTTTTCATCTGTCTTTATTAACATACACCATTTAATTCCCCGTTGATCGGGAAGCATTATAAATTACCCCTACCATCTTAACGTTTTACTTTCAACTATTTGGTTTTGATATCGCTGGTCGATATGAAACCTTTTATCATTTTTAAATGATCATACATAGAACATTGTGTATGGCACTAAATGCCTAATAGTGTATTTCCAGTGAACATATAATTCGAATAAATACAATTCCGGTCTAAATAAACTTCTGGACACAACAATACTACAATTGATTCTGCTCAGATCTTAAAGCAATAATGAATAATTTCTAGAAACACAAGATTATATAGTCCTTTACTTTACCTCAGATCACAATTAGCGTTTTTTTTTTATTTAAAAAAAATAACTTTTACCCTATTAAAAAAACTGTCTAGAATGTTCCTATAGTTTACTAAATTACTATATATATATTCCTTAGACAGTTACAAGCATTTAGCATTACCACGACATTGTAATCATATTAACAATATCATCTTCCTTGACTATTTATGTTCGATGCTTGTTGACATTCCGACTGTAGAAAGTCACCTGCAACTACGGTTTCTGCTTTAAACAATCAAATACCCAACTCATTTAAATGTGGTACCAATAACTGAACCACGATCATTGCTTCTGGCTATTATTCATCGCTAGCATTCATGAACCGTCAAACCATGTCTTGACTTTCATGACTGTAAAATGATTTTTAATACTAGATTTTTAACCATTTCTGGTGTGTAGTACTTAGATGTGTAATGGCTGATAATTACCAATATTAGCATGATTACCGTAGCCCAGTATACGTATGTATTTGTAAGGTAGCTCGCGTGAAAACAAACTGACCGAGTTATTAGGTCCGACTAGATAGTTTAGAATCCCCCCTCATTATTGAAGGTTATGGACATGAACCTAATAGGGGTAATGAGCAGCATGATGATTTGTTATGATAACAGTAAACTTCCGTTGTTATTCAACGCAGTAGTGGTATCAAACCCGTTGAGAAACTATTCCCCAACCACCGTTTTATATTTGTTATATCACCTTATCTGTAACTGGTTTCTGGCATAAAGAAAGTTTATTGCAATGATTTATTATTCCCAGATTTAACAAACAAAATGACCTGTAAAGGTATTTATTGAGTACGTATCAAAAGTATTTCATAATTGTTATGTTGCAAAAAAAGTAGTTCTTTTATTGGATAGGTTCCTGATAATGATCAATTTGATAGTTCACAATGCAATGCATAAAACAAAAGTTCTGTTTTGTTACCTGTTTACTTCTTTTCTTTCCATAACGGCACATATGCGCGAAATGTTCACAGTTGTTTTTTAGAAGGTGGTAACTTTCTGTATCTTCTTTCTCTGCAAACTTATTTTGTGTTCTTTTTGCTGTTTCAGCAACTTCATGACCGTCGATAAGTCTATATAAGAAAAGAAGATCAACAGTTCCATTAATAAGCTAGTTTGCAATGTTTGTTCTATTAAAATTGGAAAAAAATCTAGAACATAAGATTTTACGAAGCTCTTGCATTAAAATTAAAGCTAAATAATTTGGAAAATAAAATGTCGATTTTTAGTACACGGATTCTCCAAACTAAACACTATTCTCCTGGAGTGCATGCCGCTCTTCTGGGCGAATATAATTTATTATAATTCAAGAAAAGAACATTTATTCCATTTAACAAATGAAACCTTCTCTAATATTTTAATTGCCTTGGTGGGCATATTATATGTCAGATTGTCATTATTTACATTTAGAATCATGTAAACATCATTTTATATATCTGTTCATGGGTGTCATAATGCTCAAGTATTCAGGAGAGGTAGTGACAACAAAAATTTTCAAAATAATCGTAGCAGCCATATTGAGTGAACGCCTGGTAGCATTTTTATGTTGGGCTAACTAAATATCGTAAGAAGTCTGTTGGTGAAAACGCATTGTGGATATAACCATTTCGATGGCATAAGTAGAGATAACACCATTGTCAAGATAAACATCATGGTTGCCAAATTTAGAGTTTGTCATTTTCATTTAGCACCAACGAGACATCCGAAGGACTACTCTGATAAATGCCCATCATCGAAATGACTTTCTATTTAAAAGGAGTAGCTTCAACAAGATTATCAAGATGGACATGTATCGTACGTCAGATCAGCAACATTCTAATTTAACATACAAAATATGACAAGAAGCCTTTAAGTGAAATATCAAAGCTGATATAACCATATAGTCAGCAGAAATTGTGAGAAGTTATTAAAGCGGGCCACTTTGGCAGCCATATTAGGTATCAGGTCGGTATCATTTTCATGTAGGACTAACGAGACATCATCACAAGCCTTCTAGTGACAACCACATGTTAGTGCTACTTTCAGTTAAACAGGAGTAACGATTCCATCCTTTATCAAGATAGCTGCTGTAGCAGCCATATGGGATCAGTACTATTGTCATTTAAGACCAAATGGAATTCATACAAAGTCTTTGAATGATAGCATCATGTTGATGCGACCATCCATTCAGGAGTAGCGATAATAAGTTTTTCAAGATGACCGATGTGTGGCGGACATATTGGATGTCAGGTAGGGACCGTATTCATTTATACCCATGTTGACAAGACTTGCTGGTCAAGAGGAGTTGTGATAACAAGATTTAGCAGCCATATTGGAAAGAGAGCGTTTGAACCACTGTGGGATCGAAGTCCATACACATTTCGCGATGTATTCAGGTTAGTTAAAGGTTGAATTCTTGTTATTACTTCGTTGATGTATCATGTAGTGGACCAATGACGAAAACATGTTGCGTAAATTCAACAAGTTGTTCCTATTACTGGATTTAGAACCAGTGGCTTTTACGTGGCTGACCTATGTCAGCAATGAAACAAGGAAGCGAACGATAATGAAGCGATTAATAAAAGAAACATCATTAACCTTGAAGACTTTTCTGTGTCATCTGCAGAAGAAAAAAAAATATATCCCGATAAATGCCCAAGCGACAATGAGTTGTTTATTGACAAAAGGTCCCATAACTCATAGGCGTTATAATTCCAATTTTTATAAATGAAACCGATTTTCTGCAATACGATTGGCTGTAAAGAGTCACGTGATACTGATCTGGAATCTTTTAACACATCGATAAATTCTGGGACTACTTTCGGTTTTTGTACTGTTTGCAATATAAATAAACATTGCAGACACGTCATTGTGAAACGACTGTTTCATCTTTTAAATTTTTTATATAGCAAATAAATATAAATTATACCCTTTTTATACTTTTTCAAATATTCATTGATTGAAGTGCATAGTTTACAATTTGGCGTTCGTCTGCTACATAGTCGCGCAAAATGTCTGATTACGGTGATTTTGCAATTTTCTGCTGAGTTTTCTGAACAATTAGATAAAAAGGAGTTAAAAGAAATAACAGTAGCGATTGAAGCAGATGAAGATGGATTTGACGATAATGTGATGTTAAAAACGCTGAAAAAGAATCAGAGCAACAGAGATTGATAAATTCCCAAACACAGCACCCCATGATCTCAGTCACCCTAGCCATACACAACTACAACAATAATAGCATGGGAACTGGGCTAGGAAATTTTGAGGCCGTTGAGGGATAACAGCCAAAATTCGAGAAATGATTTGAGGAGGACTTAAAATCTATTGAAATATATCAATACTCACAGGCTACTAAACGAAACACAAAATGGGGCATTGGTGTTTTCAATGGTAAGGTCTTTTATTTTATTTTTTTATTTTAATTTTGTTTGGTTATTTAAAAAACGTGTGTGGGTGTTGGTGGTATGGTGAATATTACCACTTACACAAAAATAAAAACAAATATTTATAAGACCATTTTTCAAAGACTGAATAAAGATATTAAATGGTAAAACTACCATCTCCAACAATGTGACTTAACACCATTGAAAAATGTATACAATAATCCATAAATGTGATTGTTTTGTTAATTTAAATTATTTTGGATGTGTAGTCATTAATTCCTTCCAGCACTCTAGCACTCAACTATGCAATTACCAAACAAAACATATGGCCAGTTTTGCGAGCAACTCTTCATTTAACAACTGCACATTTAATTTCACATCGATAACTGAAAGGGTTTTGTTATGTATTAACGCTGGTAAAAAAGATATAAAATGTGTAAAGGACATACTAAAACTAAATGGAATGTTATTTTTTTTATATGAAAAGAAATGTGCTGACACCACGGGGAACCATTGCCTAATATGTAAAGTTTGAAGTTGCCGAATAAACGTGTGTGTGTACGTGTGATATGGATTTTTAAAGTAGCTTTAACAGTTTTTCAGTCATATCGCTACGATGTCTGCAGTGTGGCAGTTTATAGTGATGTCTAGCACTGTGGCAGCATGCCGCAGACATATAGCATGATGTCCCACCCAGTCACATTATCCTGACACCACGCCGACCAGTCGTAACATTAACCTCTTAATACTGATCGCCAAGCGAGGCAGCTGTTAGTTCCATTTGTGTAAGTCTTTGGTATAACACGACCGCCTGCATCCGAGGCGAACGCTTTAACCACTGGGCCACAGGAGCGATCCGAATAAACGTAACTGTGACAGTAGTTACATTTCATTTCACAAGTATTAACGCTGTTGAGAATGATATAAAAAGTTATTCCTGTATAGAATTTATTTAATTGTTACCTTTATGTTAGTAAGGAATATCATCATCTTGTTCATATTTCCATGTTGTTCATTGATAAAATCCAATATTATTTAAGGTTTGATTGGAAATTTAATCTAGCACACTTATTCTTTCCGTATCAGCTGTTATTATGTATGGTCATGGTCAGCTGACGTAGCAGATGGGACTGACTAAAACTGAACAAGAATGTTGTAAATGAACTAAATGTGTTGAAACCATCGGTAGCCATTGCCTAAGATGTAAAGTATGAAGTTTCTGAATAAACGTAACTGTGAGAGTAGTCCGTGTGCTTCTGTACAGGTTATGTATTATGGGGCAATGTGAAGTGGCTAATGAAAGGAAAGTACGCGCTACTTAAATTGAAATGAATTGTTGAAGGAATAAGTTGATTTTACGGAATAAAGGACGGAATTGGACTTATAAGGATTACATGATTAAACGATCATGGTTGGGTATTTATCGATGTGTAAATGTTACCTAATCACTCACAAAGTTAACATAAAGTCCTTCCGACTTTATTTACTTTGTGAGTGATATGTAAAATTTACACATCGATAAACCCGACTTTATGTTAATTTTGTGAGTGATTAGGTAATATTTACACATCAATAAATATCCAACCATGATAATTTAATCCTATAAAGGTTCGAATGAGGCTGTTGTGATTAAAAAATATAAATGTGATGAAACAATCAGAAACGATTTAGAATTGTACTATGGATGGGTGTTCCTAACGCCAATAACTAATTACTGGTTTCCTTACGATCACAGCCACCACGGAGCCGTGAATGACTCTGTACTTACCGATATCTGCAGAAAGGTATTAACAGAGAATTCAAGTCAGGATACTTAACTGATCTGTATGAGCATGTTGAAATTTGAGGAAAAGACCTTTCTTCGATAGTCTCTTTACAACATTTTCAAGTACGGAGTATAGTCAACACCTAAAAGTAAGGTCTTAAACTTGTTGACTGCATGAAGGATATAGACAAGGATTCAAAATCAGCTGAATAATGGAACACTCGTGCTCTCATCCTTTTAGGCTCGATTTAACGAAGCATTTTCAAACATTATATCATTTCAATAAATTGTACGTAGGGTTGATGTTGAATGTTAATCAAAGAATACTATTGCCAGTATCCACATTTACATTACTCCAAAAGAATCATTGCTGTGTAAATAACATTCTAGGATCATTAATCAAATATACTCATTAATCAAATAAGGAAATGTACAAGCATTCATGAGAAACAGCGACTATTCTGAATGAAAGGCGGCAATTATGACGTAAATATTTGTTAATACCATAAATACTACTTTAGGACACAATAAGCGTACTTGAATAGTTAAATAGCAAAAGGATCTATGTATTGTTATATGCACTTACTTATGTATTCGTGCATGAACGTACGTATGTATGTATGTAGGTAGGTAAGTAGGTATGCATGTATTTATGTATGTATTTATGTATGTATGTATGTATGTATGCATGCATGCATGCATGCATGGATGGATGGATGGATGGATGGATGGATAGATGTATGTATTATTGTGACACTATGATATACAATAAGTAACAGAATAGAGTAAAAAGCAATAAGCTTTGTAAAATTCAACAAATAATTTATTTCCCTAGAATACAGAGTAAAAATCTGAAACGAACTTAGGGTACTACGAATTAAATCCCTAATAATCGTCGAATTACAGACATAAGTCCTTATAATTGAAGCTCTGAATAAACTTTAATGGAAATCTAACGATAGAAGATGATGATGTGCCTATGTTGGCCTGTATCCTTGTTGTACAACAGTCATTTATTGAATCAAAGCATTATATTTACAGGTTTCAATTCACTATAAATCCCAGTGTATGTATCTGTCCAGAAATGTTCTTTTTATGAATTAAATAATTTCATTAAGCAAATTCCATCCCAAATACAACAATGTTTTGGCTCAAAATATTATAACACGAATGAATTATTTTTCCTGTAATACGATTATTTAGTCTTCTACTTCACCTCAGGTCGCAATTAATATTTTCTGACAAGAAACTATTACGTAATGGAAAATAACCTTCTAGAAACTTCTCAATGTTTACGAAAGAATTAGGATGTCTAATTCTAAAATTATACTATAAAGAACATAGAAAGCACAATGTCCTTGACTGATGCAAAAATAATAACGCTAATAGTTAAAACATACTCATAGAAAAACTATTGGGTCATGTATTAGTTGTTTACAGAATAAAATAATCAGTGCTTCAGATCTAGCAGAAAATGAACTCTATTTTGGACAAGGTCAAGTCCAACAAAAAATGTTACATTGTCAATAGCATATAATGAAACATAAAAGTAAAATAAACTTATAAACCATGCAAATTAAATATTCATAACAGTATGTATGTATGTATGTATGTATGTATGCATGCATGCGTCTATGAGCTAATATATTCATCTATTTTCTCCTTTTTAACATATTCACCAATTCGTTTTAAATTCGATCATAAGGAGCAGAAACGAGCGAAAGTCAACACCTTTAGTAAAATTCAAAAAATAATTTATTTTCCTAGAATACAAAGTGAAAATTTACATAGAAATTACGTGAATTCGATCAAATCCTAAATAGTCCTAACAATTCTATCATATATCCAAAAGTATAGAGTGTTCGAAATGAATTCTAGTGTCAATAGTCTGGAATAGTGTTGTTGTGTCAGGAAAGTATTATAATGATATAGTCCAAACTATGGCTAAACGAATTCACATTCCCAATATAGTGATTTAGTCCGAAAGCATTAATGAGCTCATTGTATGTCCAATGAATAATTTAAATAAACAAATCTTCTCAAATTAAAACTGAATACAACCAAATGACTGATTCCACGTCAGATGTTAAGATAAGAATGAATAATCTTGATGTAATATAAAAACCTAAGACAAAACAAGAGGACCCAGATGAGGGTCGAAGTTCATTTCCAGAACATTCTAAGCTATAACAACGTCTGGTTACTTGCTAACTTCCAGCAAAGAAAATGGCAAACATAAGGTTGCCCAGTAACAACAAATCGCCTGAACTCAGATCCAGGTAAATATGTTTACCTAAAAGTAACAATAATCTTAAAATATAATCTACAAACATAGACAAAAATTAGCTATGTAATATGCTGCTAACAAAGTTAAAGACATGAGTCAGGTAGGCCAAAAACAACCAAACTCCTACCCTTAATTATAGTCAACATTATCTATTTATATATCTATATCTATATCTATATATATGTATGTCGTCTCAAGGTAAGGTTCTCGAACGAAATCACACTCAGGAGGCTGTTTAGGTATAGACCAAGAACACAAGAAAATTCCACCTATTTATTAAGGAGGGAGAGAGTTGTCTTTGAAGGTCAAAATATAACATCAGTTCTGAAAAATCAGGGCCCGACTCTTGGTGGCATCATTATGAACCAATGGTAATGGAGACGGCTGCTTCATAGCGCCACTGCACCAATTTATAGAATATTCTGCACTTGGCATCGTAAATCTTAGATGTCAATTGATTGCTAGCCTTGGCGATGACTTCTGCAGCCCTACTTGAAAACTGATTTGAGCAGATGATTGTTTGATATGTGAGAGCAGTGAAGGTGGAGAATCTGTGAATTATTGTAGACGATGGACATTCTGTGCTGCGACAGTAGATCTGTTCTCAGCGGTGCCTCCCTAGGATGTCTACTAACAGGGGATAAGCCAAAACAAAGACTTGTGTCAAACTGGAGTGATTATTCTAAAAGGTGGAAAGGCGTAGTCATACAGTTAGTTCTTCTTTAGCGTGAAGTCGTTCATTCCCCATAGACTCTGGTCCTGAACCTGGGAGACATAAGATGATAGCTTTATGTTCAACCCCTACAGTTGAAAATTTCTTTTTGATACCGACTGGTACGGTGACCATTTCATGAAGACGGGACATTCTTGTATTGATTGGCTTTTTGCTAGAAATTTCTTTTGCCTGGAATTTGGCGTTATTATCTCACAAGCTGTCCATCTGTGGATGATCCAGACTTTCAAGCAAATTGAATGAATATGAGTGCCTCCTTGACGTCCAAGATAAGTCACCACTGATGTGTTGTTCATGGCGACCACATTATAGTTGCGTCTTATGTGGCTGACTCATACATGTAGTGCATTAAAATCTGCTTCCATGTCTATATTGCTGACATGAAGGAAAGATAGTGTACGCGTCCTCTAAAAGACTAATTGGTCTCGCTCTAGGTGAGGACCCCATCAGACGTGTAGGAATGCATGAAAATGTGAAGTTATGTATCTCATTTCGACACTCTAGCCAGAAACGTATCCCGGTACCGTAATCATCTCACTTAGCGACAAAACGTGAAGGTCACAACAATCGGATTTGAAATGGGATCCATAAATAAACTAGATAGGTTGCTCTTTTCGGGTTCGCCAAGAAGGAGAGGTAGAGGCCAGCAGTCAATGAAGACTCCTCAATCACTGTTGCTACGATAAATATTATATGTGTGATCCTGTGTGAGGGGTTCTAGCCTTTCTGTTGGGACCCAGGCCCTTGACAGAGATCCCTACCTCAAACGATTGAAGCAGACCATCTGAATGAGATTAGCTTATGAAAGTGTGGAAACAATGGTTCGAGCTTTAAGTTTCATCTCTCCTAGCGACGTTATGGACTTACAGGTCTCGATGATATCCTTATATGGGAGGTTCCCCAATCCAAGTGAGAGACTTAAGTGGCAATACAGGCGAACGTACCTTGTAGCTAGAATCTGATTAACCCCCTTCCTTGTCTCTTTGCCTATTTGCCGAGCAAGAAATGAACGGGAGCACAAATAAATGGAGGCTTTAAACCGGACCCTTGGCTTAGAAGGGTAGCTTGCTTCTGTTCCCACCATTCTGGGAATGACAACTTTGTTATCGACGTATCAATAGGATTGACAAACCATCACATTCTGGAAATTTGTTCTTCACCGATGGCGGATGTACCGTCAGCGAAGAGAAGCATGTCTATTTCGACAAGGACTAAAGTCCGATTCCTAGTTAAACTGCTTGGTTGCCCGGTGTCCAGTGACTGGTACTAAGTGACTGGTAATCAGAGCCCAGAGCCCAACTGGATGATAAGTGACCGGAGACATACACCCTATTATCAATTTGCATCGCCTGTCATGTGACCAATGGCTAGACACATTGCCCGCTTCTCAGTGACGCTGATCGGTGACACACGGCCGCTAAGGCGAGGATTACCGCCTTGAGAAATCCCTATCCGAGGACATTGACTCTTCCTATGATATAAACACCTTGTACCTGGACGTACACAGATCGACCGAACGAGTGATGGTGTCCGCGATTTCCTCGTACCACACGGATTTCAAGTCAAAGGAGAACGATATTCCGAATAATGGAAGTGACGTGGGCATCAAAGTAGGAATATGTTTCATTTTGATCTGGCTCCAAATTGCTAGCTGTACGAGGGAGTTCATCTTTAACCGAGATTTAGCGCCGAAAAAATTAAACTCAATTTATAAAGTTTTGTTTCAAAAGGTTTCTAAAATTCCTGAAACGTCTCTGAATTGTACTTCAGCTATGCTGGAAGTTAACCATAAATTGTTGACAATAGTAATGATTGAGGTAGAATTTGTCATTACAATTTCACACTTTCTTTCAATTTATTCAAGCCATAAACATAACTAACTAATAAACTAACTTACCAAATAAATAAATAAATAAATAAATAAATAAATAAATAAACATCAGGACCTAACGCCACCTAAACTTGGAACAATGAAAGCTTCACACTAAGGTGTTATTCTTCAAATTACGTAACATGCTCTTACACTTTTCGAACTCGAAGGAGCGAGCTACGTTTGGTCAGAATTGATTTTTCTATTGATAAGTATTATTAACGTTTGATATCTCAAATGCAGATATGATATTACAGGATCTATCTTGGCTTATGCAGTTGCTTTCGGACTCAACTCCAGAAGTAATTCTCTACTGCTAACGTTTCTACACGTTAGGGATCATAATCAGATTGAAAAACGAGAGTACCAAGAGCACCGAAAGATGCACATTAAACGCCTCTTCATACTTAATAGTCATCCATGCAAATAACTACCGAAACCATATTCTTCATTCAGACATGAATATGACCTTTGAATTTTTGACCACAAGATCAATAATATATATAATATTAAGGGACACATGAGCTTCTCAGAATCGTTTGTTAGCAGATAATTGGCCTTTATTTGAGAAGTATTCTTCTGGTGAGAGTGTTCTTAGGAAGTGCAGCTTTGTTAGTATTCATTTCTGTATAGCCAATTAGACATCAGATTTAGGTTCGAGACCCGTGACTATTATAGAAGGTATTTATTCCACCTATTTAAAGTAGAGAAATATACTGCATCAGTTCTGAAAGGTCGGGTCCAATAGTTGGTGGAGACCATAAAGAGCTTAATATACTGGAATGGCTGTTCTAGAGTCATTAATGTTGGAGACGGAACAGTCTATGTTTTGAAAAGAAAGACAGAAGAAAAATAAAATCCACATTTGCAGCCAAAAAGGGGCAGATGGGATCAATGTATGGCCTACAACACCAACTATAAAATATTCTGCACTTGACACCTTTTTCATTGGATGTTAATTGCTTTCTAGCCTAGGTGATGCAGTTTCCAAACAAAACAGAAAAATAATCTTTGGTTGATATTTGACAGGCATGAAGGTGGAGAAACTGTGGATTACGGTACAGGAGGGACATTCTGTGCTGCGACTATCAAGATGTGCCGAGAAAGAAGTCCTGACTGTGAAACACTGAAGGGATTATTCTACAAGGTGGAAAGACGTGTGCATAAAGTCGGTTCCACTTTAGACTAAAGGCGTCCATTGTCTATAAACCCTGGTCCTGAACTAGAAAGACATAAAGTGGTAAGTTGTTGTTCCACCCTACCTTTAGAAAGGCCATTTTGATACCAACTGGTATAGACTATTCCGCGAAGTCCCGCCATACTTACATAGAGTCACTTCTTGCAGTATATTTCTCTTGTCTGAAATGTGGCAGACGCTGTGAGTGATTCTCTCCAGAGTTGTCCATCTGTAGAGGTTCTAAACAATCAAGCAAAAAGGAGTACGATTGTTTCAGTGACGTCAAAGGTACATAATGACAAGCGACGACAACACCGTTTCGTCTTATGAGGTTGACACCACTTGTAGTGCTATGAAATCTGCCCGCCAGAAGATCTATGTTGCCGAATGAAGAGATGATAACTGCTTTTTGAGATCACAATCTCTTTGAAGGACTACTCCATCTGGCTCTAGCTGAGCAGCACCGCAGCTAGAATCTCATGTGCAGGTATGCAAGAAAGAATAAAGTTCTGGGGCGTGTATCCGAAATCTAACCGGAAACGTATCCTGGTGTATCAGTCACCTCAGTTGGTGACGAACTTTTGGAGTCCAAAACAAAGTTAAATGGGGTCCATATGATGTCTCCAGTTTGCTAGTACCAGAGTTTGGAGAGGATTTACATGAAGTCTTCTTTATCGTAAACAATCCTCTGTTGTTTTCTAGATCTGTAGGAAAGACAGGTAGTGGCCAGCAGCCAATGAAGTCCTCTCGAACATCCTTGCTACGAGAGACGGTATATGTGTCATCCTGTCGTCGGGAATACCAATCGTCCTTTGATTTGTGGTGAAATGCAGAAACACATTAGTGACATTTTGATGATTCGCAAGTGATTTTTCCTGTTTGAGGATTAACCTCATATAAGTCAAGGTCTTCTCTGCGGCTGACATGTGTCTTATCAAGGCACGTCGGAGAACGTCCTTTATCAATTACTCATCCAAAATACTAGACGGTGGGAACCACCAACAATCTTAACTTAGCCGCTCTTATTCCCATCATCTTTTTAATGTATATAGGAAATGAAGCTATCCAAAAGAAAATGACCCGAAATTGAAATGCCTGTTTGCCCAGACAAAGCACCAAAATTTCCTATGGGGTGGGAAGATAGGGGTGTGTATATGGAGACAGCCCATTCATTCGTCAGTAAGGCTTTCAGACTGATACTGTCGTTTCCATCTTGAAGCGCCCATCCTTAATAAATCTGTTTCATGGGGAAAGACCGATAATGGTGCGAAATTTTCTACTTGCCTTCAAACCAGGAAAATCGAGTAATACAATTCCAGATTTTGAAAGTTATTGCCACATCGATTATATATTTTTGAGATGGATGTATATCTCTTCTATATGGGATTCCAATTAGGTTAGGTGAAAACAAATGGGTCCTTGATGGTGGTGGATGGTATCTGAAGCATAACTGTTAACCCTCATTCTATAGAGACCCCACGCATTATCCGCTACCTTTGTTGAAACCACGACCGCTGACAGAGACTCAATCTGTTGAAAGAGGCCAACGCCTAAAGAATAGCTTCTGAAGATATGGCACAAACGATTCAAACTTTAATCTGCGTAGCTTCAAGCGAGTATACGGATATGCAGGTCCAGGTTCTCGTCGATATCCTCACCTGTGATGTTCCAGAATCTAGGTGGGAGACTTGAGTGTCCAAGCAAGCGAATGCATCTTGTAGCTAGATGCTAATTAATATCCTCTGTTGTCTCTCTGCCTCATTGCCTCGCTTTAACTACTGCGACATGCCTTTCATCATCGGTGATTGGGAAAGAGAGATCATATTCATTTCAAACACCTAAAACATCTCATCAGTGGTTAACATAAGTGTTTTCAAAACCTTAAAAGTCATCGGACAATATATGAAAGAAGAAGGCGGTAATCAAATGCCCATACCTATTGTTTTTGTTCCATCGACTGACCAGTAGGTGTGACGGAGAAAGAGACACTAGAACGATATATAAAAGGGCCCTCCTCTAACCGAATACTGTCCACTAGTAAAGAGAGTTCATCTTCATGTCTCTAATTATGGGGAGAGACAGGACTTTCCTTTTCCCAGAACGAGATTCACTATCCCCTCTTGATGCAGGAGGAGATACGTTGTAACCGACAGACAAGTTGGGATGGGGATGGAGAGGGCCTATAGCCTGACCATTCCGCCGAGTAAAGCAGCCATGCAGAACGCATCCATGGTACATTAGATGGATAGAAGACAATTTCAGACTCACCAGTGGGTATCGAGCGACCCCATGCCCAGTACGAACTGAACGGAAACAAAATGAAAGGGATGTATCACATCGGCCCCTTTCCCAACAAGAGGTAACATGCTCGTGATCTAGGTCTGGAAATGACGATAGCGAAGAGGACTTTGTTACCGACCTATAAATAGCACATATAAGCCAGGCAATTATCGAGATTGGGTCTTCAACAATGCACAGTGACAGGTGGATGCACGGTCTATGAAGAGAGTCATTACTGTTTGGACAAGGACACAAGTCCTAGTACCAGTCAAACTGCTCGGTGCTTGGTACCGGTGACCGGTGATACACGACTGGTGATCAGAACCCGGTGCCAGTCAAATGACAAATGACCAGTGACAGACACTTGGAGATCGGTTTTCAGCACCTGTTCGGTGACGGTGGATAGACACAGTGCCCGATTACAGCTGACATATCCCGTTAAGCAAGAGATACTTCCTTCATAATCATTATCCACGTACCTGGGCTCGTCCAATGATCTTGACCCCTGTTACCTAGGTGCAGGCCTACCTGAAAGAGTGAAAATGACCATACTTTTCTCGCATCGGAAATGTGGGCCCGTTCACGGGTGCTAGAGACTTCCGCAAAGTGAGAAGTGTCCCAGATCTCTTCTGGAATCTCAGGGGTCCACTGAAGAAGAACATGAGAATTCGGCTTCTGTCGTCTAATACTATAGAAACAATGTCTTTCTCCGAGATCTCACACCTCGTCTGGCAACAAGGCAAAGAAAATATACTATATAAACTATCTCTTTCTCCTAGAACTCACACCTCGTCTAGCAAAGAAAAGACATGTCAATAATACTGCATTGAGCATAACCTGTGTGGTGAGTTTTATGAAGCCTTCTTATGGCCTTTATAGACAAGTTTCTTTGGCATGATGAAGGTCTTAACAAATACGATATGCAACAAATGGCCGGAACAAATTTGTGGGGGGGAATACTAACTTGACACTGATAAAATCGATGGGTTAAAAGTTTGACTCATCACTTAGATATAGGGTGCATAGAAACCTTCAAAGTCACAGGGTACACATATAAATATCGCACTCCTCCAGAGGATTGTGAAGTAAATGTCCAATACAACAAAGAAAGGAATGAAACTATGCAAACCGACTAGACATATCGAAAATATTCTAGCGCCCAGTGGCAAGTGTCCACCACAGTTTTTCCAAGTCAAAGAAGAACTATACTCCGAATGATGGAAGTGACTAAAGCATCAGACAAGGACTAAAGCAAGGAAACATGAACCCATTGAATAATAACAGGTAATGCAGCAACTAAAATTCGATCAGTACGATTTTGTTTCAATAGGTTTTATAAATTTCTGAAAAAATTATCATACATTTACTTCGTCTACGGTGCAATTTAATCATGAACTTTTGGCAATGGATATAATAGAAATAGAATTTGGCATCCCAATTTGGACTTTCTTCAAATTTACATAAGCCTTAAACATGACTAGCTAGCTAAAAAATTAATTAAATCAATAAATACATATCTGGAGCAGGTACCACCTAAATGTGGAGCATCAAAAGCGTCATCTTACGGATTTTATTCTGCTAAGTAAAATACTCTTACAATTTATGAACTCAAAAGTGTGATCTTTTTTTGCTCAAGCTGGTTCTCAGTATGATCTTGACAAGCATTATCGACCTGAGGACCGGTATATATGGTATCTGAGGATCTATTTTGGTTTATGAAATTACATTCGTACATACAAAAGCATAACGATTATCCTGAATTAAAAACACTTAGGGGAAAATATGTTTTCGGAAGCTATGATCCTGGTTACAAAACCTCTCCGAAATGATCTGCATTCAGAGGTGGCGCAAAAATCAATATTCTTTACCAATCAAAGTTGTGATATCTTTGTCCCAGCCTGGCTTCGAAGGAAGTTTACTTTCAAAAAGTTCTAGAATTTATAACGACACAGTATCTTCGCTAGCCGAGCCTAATTGATCCACTTTGTTCCATATCAACCCTTGTTATAGTAGTAAACCGAAAAAGTATCTACCGATCCAATGTCTCGTTTGGATGCAGCTGAAAGTATATAGTTAGGAATTATCATCGCGCGTTCAGTCAACATGACACGTCGCATGTTAGTTTTTTTTAAAATTTAACCGTTCACACACAAGAGTTTATTTCGAGTATGTAGGCATCACAGAAGTTGTCATATCGTAAATCCTCAGCATGTGTAACGACCTCCCTTATATGGCTATTAAATAAGCCTGCAACGGGCTTTAATAATTTCAACGGTAAGAGGGCATTTGCTTCATCAATTGAGATTTTAAATGGCATGTCCATATTTGTATAAAGTGAAAATTAGGCATGAAGAAGCTATCTGTAGAACAGACATTTACAGTGCTCGCTTACTGTAAATGTCATATTTGTGCTCAAGAAGTTAACAGTGCTTCGCTGTGAGGAGATATTATGTGAGAGTTGTGAAACAATCTATAGGTTTTAACCGAATTTAAATATCCTTGCAACACCAACTTAAGAACAAACGTAGAACACTGATAAAAGTTTGAAACAATTATTTGATAAAAGCCGTGTTAAACATCCTCATACTACTATGCGATGTTGTTCCTTCCCAACGATCACTGCATCCAAAAGAAAGTATATTTTTCTAGAACAATTGTTAATTTTAAATACTTCGGAAAAATTTCGAGAAATTTAAATACCAGCACTGTAAGTGTTTTATCCATCATAGATTACCCTATACTGCCTATATTGTTATAAATATTCAAGTAGAGTCCAGCTTTAATACAATGTTGCATTTTCTTCATTGTACATTTCTTCATTGCTAAAGTTGACAAGTCTAAATTCGTTCATACATGTAAAAGAATTGAAGAAAAGTTACAAATCTTTGAAAATAATAGTTCGAGCAAAGGAGAAAACCTGAAAAGCAACAGTATAATGATGGAAAGTATCTTTACAATACGAACGTTAAAAGTAAAATACTAAGTACTTTTCCACTGAGTCAGACATATACATATGTACTTAAAGTTTTAACAGAATTCTGATCAGTAGTACATGGAAGTATTGTAATCGTAATGAAACCAAAACATGAATTGTCCTCTAACCAAAGTTGATTTAGGGATACAATAAGCCCCATTGCACTTCAGCAGAGAACATAGATGACTTCTTTTGGAGTCAGCAAGGAAGAAAGCATAGCAAAACTATGTACAATCTATTCGGCTATTCGAAAACTGAAACTTTATGAATTTTGAATTTTTTTTACAATATTTGCAAAGCTTTACCAACATATTCAAAGTCAGGCAACTAGTTTTAAATGACCCTTTTGTTTACAAACAACAATACTCAAAGTGAGAGAATATTTACGAATTTTTTTAACCCCTAGACGTCAAATAAAATGACATATACAAAATTCAAAAGATTTTGAAAGCCACTAGAACGACAGGTAAAAAGTATGCACACGATATACAGGCTTTGTTAGGAAGTTTAATTGACGTTAAACAGATATTTGAGCTTTGAGGTATGTGATAAGTAGGAATTCCTCACATTTATAACTTCATGGAAAATCTATTTAACGGAAAATGTATTTATATAAGCTAGAAATAGGCAATTTGTAAAGTTTTGTACAGTGACTTGTTTGTATTGCGATTGATCCTTTTGAATTGTATTTTAGCCATGTATTTAACCGTTTGGCTCTTATGTATTTTTGTATTTCATGTCAAGTTTTACCTTTGAACAATGACTAAACGTGCATGAGAAGTATAAAATCCCTTCTCTTGTCTATGATATTTTCATAATTCTAAACATCTGCACATTTTCCTCTTCTACCTCATCTACTCTTAACGTCATTGATGAAAAGTTAGATCGTTCAAATTGGTAGCCACTGTATCATCGCCATTCCTTTAACATATTAATTCATGGACAGAGTGGTTCAGGAAAAACCGAATTTGTCAAACGTTTCATAGAGCACAAAACCCATTAAATCGATCGTCTCTCCTAATACATCGTGTGGTATTACAAAGAGTGGCAACAGGCATGCAGCCTACTTCAAGAAAGTCAAGAAGATTGTATCGTTTCTATGGAAGGCATTCCTCGCGAAGACGGCGGGAACGTCTCTGACATGAGTCAAACATATCCGGTCATCTTTGATGACATGTTAGGAGAAGACGAAGAAAAAAATTAAACATTGGTTTACACGCAAAGGGCATCATCGTAATGCCAGTGTCATTTGCATTACCCAAAATTGGTTTCAACAAAGTAAAGCCCATCCTGCCGTCAGTCTCAATGCTAAATACGTGGTCTTGGTTAAGCGTCCTAGTGATAAATCGCAAAACTAGAGACATTCAAGCCATTGTCATCAACACCGACGAGTCATCAACCAGAAACCTAAAGTGTTGCCGCCTAGTTTCTCAACGATCACAGTGTGAAGTAGTTCGATTCTTACGTATTCTTGCCTTTGGAAGATAATATCGTTGACTTTATGAAAATAAGTGCAATAACGAATCGATTCAATAATGTGAGGTTAAAAATAACGATTCCATGATGTGGACAATATTGTGTGTATGTTCTTCATCAACACGGTCATGGATATCCCTTAGAACATTTAGTGACTTGTTTTGATATAGAGTATGCTTCAAAAGATGTTAAAGTAGAAAGAGTGGTTTGTGATCATTATGGTCATCTTTTGTCTTTAGCTAGGAAGCTTAATGTGCATCGATGGCCCAATGACCTAGATGAGAGGAAGTCAAGTTTGAATCCACAACGTTTTCAACTTTGTAAATATATTGCTGTTTGAAAAATTGTTGACGTCTTGATTTGTATTTGAGTAATTTTTTGTTTTGAATAAAAAGTTGAATTTTTGAAACACTGTTGTGTCGTCTTTTTTAATGATACAGTATGAGTATATGCTCTTTCACCTTTCTCTATCCCTCCGAGTCATATTATCTATTGCGTTCCCACAAAATAATTTCGAAGTTTTCCATCATGTCCGAGCTTGAGGAGTATAAAGCGGTGGGTTCACCACTGTCTCGCGACGAGTTTAGCTAGTGAGCACTTCAGTTCATCGATGGACGAGAGCAGATCAGCAAATCAAGGCGAGGTGCCATTCAGTCCGCCGGCTACTTTCATAATACCAAGTACAGCCGTATGGGCCATTAGGACCGTAGGCAAAGCTTTAGCTAGCAGCTGCAGGCTGCGAGCGGGAGTCCACAATTACACGTTCCTTTTAACTTGGGATGAAACAAGTGTGCCAGTAAACGAGAACAACGGTTTTGTATCATGGGAGAGGAGGAAGGAAGCCAGAATACGGAAAGCCAACCACGCTGTTGCCGCAACAGGTAAACTGGTCTTTATACAAGATCCTCTCACAACCCACCCCCATCAAATTGTTGAATTGACTGGAAGTACTCCGCCCATCTTGACAACTTCACGGCAGAAAATAACTATAGATTCTGAAATTCAAACTGTTATCAGCATACCCATTATCCCGAGTACCACTAGTAAGGACCAAGCTGTTCTAGTATATCAGGAGCAAGAACGAGGAAAAGATCAAGACCAAGAATAGAAAGCAGGGGATGTTGAGGAAGAAGCACAAAGGGAAGTAGATGAGGGCGACGCAGAGCAGCAAAGATTAATTGATATGGGACTTCAAGGACGTCATAGAGGATACCAAGAAGGCCAGGAAGTTTATAAGTGCAGTAAAACGTATGGCTTGGCCATCTCTGAAGTCCGGTAAACCTGACCACAACAATGGCAGTTTGGGGTCAGAATCCTCTCGAACTGCTACCGTGAGGCTTATGAACAACGCCCCTTGTTCACACTGGTGATGTCTGCTGAACAGTTAACAACAAATCATGGGTGTGAGGCATTCCCTGAGCAGCAGTATGAGAAAAACCGGACCGCGGCAGAATGTATGGAAGATGACATCGCCCGCAAAGTTTTCAGTTTGCCGTCCTACTATTCATATGACTCATTATATATGAGTTCCAGTTTGGCTTGGATACCCGACTTGATACAACTGTAAAGAGCCTAGTTTGATCCTTTACTCAACGTTCAGAATTATGCTATTTCCTAATATTGACGCACAAATTAAGGAATCAATTTGACTTGTACATTTCATATTATTTTAGGTCATGATAGATACACCTTGTACACTAAATGCAAAATTTTATAGGAATGAATAGGTACATTTTCAACTAACATTGATTTGCCTAATTGCACAAGTGGCTTATACATTATTGGCTGTAAGGAACGCCAGTTAGGATAACTGGGCTAGATTTGACAATGAATGCGACCTTGGCATTTAGCGTCCCGACTGGCGATTAAGTTTTCCGGGCGAGCCCATTTGATACCTTCCCTAGGTCAGACTACCAAAGCGAAGTATTTGGGCCGATTCCCACTTGTCTAGTAATCATGTGCCCCGGAGACGTCACAAGAGCTGTGTCCAATCTCATACTGCTGTAGAGGATGTCAAATTAGAATGAGTGTGTGTTGGGTCTATTCCCACACATTATAGACTAGACACAGGTCGATTGGGGCTTCATTGTCCTTCGACTTGGCTGCTTAATTATATAGCACACCTTGTGTGCATAAACGCGTGAGAGGCGTGGTACATTTTACAATATCACGATCAATTAAGTAACCCGCCTTGCGGGCTTAAACCCGTCCCAATGCCCCGTTTTCGAAAGGAAAGTAAATTCCATTAAGTTAAGTAGTTAAGTCTGTCCACCCAGTTGCGTGGGGATAAAAGCTAAATAGCACATCAGCGTTGAAGATATATAAGACTACGTAACAAGACAATGTACCATACATAGCATATGCAGTTATACCAAAGCCAGCACTACATGTCATTAGGTCCTTGGTAAGGTTCTGGCGAGTAGCTGGAGCCTATGAGCTGGTGTAAAAAGAACAACAATACTATTAGTGTTGGATGAAACGAAAGAGGAAGTAGGCATTGATGGAAATTCTGGGCTATGGAATTCAACCAAAACGAGGACGAATAAGGAGCTGCACGATGGGAAGAAACAAGCACGTATTAGGGCTAGTGACCAATATGCACCTGCCTTATCAGCTTCAGTCATTGAAGAGAGACCTAACACCCGAATTTCGACCGTCGAATTGACATGTACCTCCCCTATATCCGATGCAAAGCAACGGCAGGTAACTACAACAGACCAAGAGATTCAAACGGATATAAGCATTATAACCATATTGAAAGAACAACGAAGAGCTAAGGCTGAAGCCGACGCAGAAGCTACTTATAACATTGAAGCCGAACAGCCAGAACAAGTAGAAAAGGAAGGGACCAAAAAGGTTGTGAAGAAGAGAAATGTGATCCCGACCTGAAAGGACAACAGCTATTGGACCTGGGATTAAAGGCAGCGCTGGAAGAATACACGTAAGCCAACCAATTCATCAGCGTTATCAAATACGTAGCCTGGAGGTCGCTGAGAACCAGAAAGCCAAAGGCCGCACCAATGATAGTTCGAGGTCATACTGTCGTCATATTACCTTGATATGTATCAGCTATACCTTTTGTCTAGACTGGTTGAGACAAGTGAACAATACACAGAACTCCATGGGTTAGAGGCAGCAGTTCGTAGAGTCCCGAAGTGCGGCGGACTGCAAAGAAGAAGAAGACCGCCGCAGAAACTAACCGTCTAAAAGCCCTTCTTAGGGTTACTTATCAAATGCCTCAATAAAAAGAGATTCCATTTTGGCTTGGAAATGCATTTCGATAAAACTAAACGCAAGCAAACTGATCCTTTTATTACCTTTGCAAAACAAAACTTAATTATCAAGCATGACGGAACAAATTTACGGGTCTACTTTGACTCGTACTTTCCGAATTGTGATAAGTAGGAAAGTTTAAACTACATTACATGATACTAGTTACGAATGTGGCTAACGCAGAATTGGCAATCGGGAACATAACGACGTAGTTAATTGGGCATACTTTCATTAATATTTCTCTTTGGCGTTCTAGGGGCATTCCGGTTGACGTTTAGTGTCTCCCTCCAAGTCTTTTTCCTCCTTTCCTTGCTCAAACATAGAAAGACGAGTGTGTGGGCTAATTCACACTAATCTATTCATCAGCAGCCACGAAGAGCGTGTATGCAAGGAATCGGGTGATGTAACAAGGGTAGTGTCCAATCACACCCAATGTTTTACAATGAAGTGCGGATACGGAAATGCGATGAGTGCTCGATGGTCTCGAATTCCACTCATCCAATGATTATGTATACTGGGGATTTGTTGCCAAACAAATTATTAAATAACACATTTGTGTACGTAAATACGTACGGGTGTTTGGCTCTCTTTCTCTCACGTACGATTAATTAAATAGCACACGATGTGGAAATAAACTAGTCGCACATGCTCTATGGGCACAAGCGACTCTAATGTAAGATCACTCAATCAGTCTATCCACCCATTGTTGATTCGTCAGCCAGTATCATGCCTTCCAAGTTAGCTAAGCTGAATGAGGATCACATGCATTCGCATCATGTCAGGCAAAACCTGCTTTAGAAGTCAGGATGCTAAACTTGGTGCAAGACCTGATAGAATAAATTTTCCACGAAGAAGTGAAGCAAGAAGAGGAAAAGTGAACAGAAAAGTATAGGCTGCAGATTCACCAGAGACAGCAGTAGAAAACGATGCAGTGCCAATTGCCATAACAGAGGGCCGCTGTCCTCCAGATTGAGAATTGGGATAAAGAGTTGGAGCGACAGCGCCAAGAATGGGAACCACAGCGACAACAGCTACGACCACCACAACATCCACAGGCACATCGCAGAGTATAACAGAAAAAGCCTTCCGAATCCTCTCGTTCTGAAGCCACCCATCCCTATTCAGAACTCCCAACTTTCACAGTGGCATTGGGGAATGATTAGATACTCTGGAACTAGAAATGGTAGATGCGGACATCAATTAGGTGCACCGTAGGGCAAACAGCCTTTTTCAGAGCCAACCATATTTCTAGAAAAAACTACAATGATCAAATTTGCCAAAAATTTGTTTGTTGTGTGTTTTTCTTGTGTGTATGAGTGTCCTTGTCTTTTTGTCCCTAAAAACAAAAATAATTCTCTGCTCTAATGTGTGTTTGTATGTGAGGGTTAAGTCTTGTGCTTAGAAACACTTAATAACTTTGCATGTGTGATAGTATGTTATTGGTAGGTTTAGTGGTAGTATGCAATTGTCCGAGCATGTCTTTAAAATGTTGTTCCCTTCTCCAATATGTGTTGGTATGGAGTATAGTGTGTTTTGTTTGCAAAAGTGTGTTGGTTTGTAAAAAGTGGAGAAGGTTTCTTTCAGGTCCTCGCTACCATCTCTTTTAGATGGTTTGTATGTGATATGTATTTTTGTGAGAGGTGAAAGTTTTCCTTGACGTCCGTGCTTTTAAGGCATATAAAACTATGGCCGGAACTAAAATAATAAAACACAAATAGGTCCCCCAAATTAACACACCACACAATAACGCGTCAGCAACCCCGGCCAAAATTATATTAACGAGTAACACAAACCAATCCTTTACTGATGTATTCAAATAGCACAGACGCCAATTCAAAATTCGCATCTGCGTCAAACATTCGCTCACAATAACTGGGATATTTGGGGCTCCTGCTGTGGCGTTGTGCTCCCCCTCCACGGCGCCGCCCTTTGTTTTCGCGGCCGGATGTGGCAAATAAGTAGTATGTACTGCAGACATCAACATGAGTGGATAGTGGCTCCATACATGCCTGCTCGACTAATTAAAAATCCCACCCTGTGGGAAGAAACGGGTTGCAAATGCCCTTAGGCGAAAGCGAGACAAATTCAATATGGTATCGTAACAGTGTGTATGTCTACCATCCTTGACAAGTCAACACATACTAAAATAAATTGTGTGTATGATTTGAAAGAAGCTTGTCAATTTATGGTGGAGGTGGAGTATGTTGTAGAAATGATAGAGTAATATTGGGGGGTACTCTGGCACCATAAACCATGTAACTAGACAAGTGACATCACTAAAAAGAGATAGGGGACTTGAGGAAGAGCTGAAGATAAAAGGGTTCTTGACATTTCAACAGTGTAAATTGGGAAAATTTAAGGAGACCATGGATTTGATGATAGAGGCTAGGTAGTTTCTGAAGAAGATAGAGACCCGGGGAGATTGGTGTTACCCAGCCCTAAACAGTGTGAGATGGGGAACATATGCTTTAAAGAGAGACTTGTGAGGAAAGTTATAGAGCAAGACGTAGTGAAGATAAAGGATAACTGGGAGAAGGAGAGGAAGGAAAAAGAAAATAAGAAGACACAGGAAGACTTCAACCGATTAAATAACAGCTGGATCAAGGTCCAGGAAAGGTTTAGAGCAATAGGGCATACATGCTGAATACCTAAGGACGGTTTTCCTCCAAAGACTGGGGAGATGGTGGTAGAACTACAGGGAATATAAGAAGAAAGCCAACGGCAGTTTCCATGGTCACTCACTTGCTTCGAAAAGATATACTCTTCTACTTTTGCCAAAATATTTTCGTCTGTGTTGTCTAAGTATTTGTTTGATTGTTAGTGTATGTCTTGTTTGTCCCCATACACCCTTTTGTACCATATAATCCCTACTGTCCCTCTAAACCCTTTTTTCCCTTTAAAACCCATGACCTCAACAATGCTACATTTCGATTGTCCCAAAAGTGGAATTTCACTTTGTGTATGGCTTTTCCCAATTTCCCCCAAGTGGCACAACCTATCACTACTAAGGTTCAGTTCATTTAATTTAAATAAAACTACTTGAATGTACAATATATTTTCAATAAAATCATCGTAATTAAAATAAAATACAAATACTTTTTGATACACATAAATGAGAACGATTATTTACATTTCGAGTAATTTTAAAAACTAGGTTTCTTTTCTGAAAAATCCAAAGGTTATTCTTATAGTCAATATTAAAATATACCTCTAAATAAAGGTGTTAAATGGTGTCCACATTTGTATGAAAACGTTATATCAACTGTAATGATACAACTGGTATAAATTAACATCAATTTAATAATATAAAGTTTAAATATTAATGCATTTTTTTGAAAATATCAAAAAGAGATTATCAGATATTTAATTTACACTTATCCATCTTCTTGCTGCGAAGTAAGTATTACAATTACCTGTGTTATAATATATTAAGTATATACCGAATCATTACACTAAACAAATATTAGTCAAATTAGCAAAAAATAATCTCTCCTAAAAAATTGAAAACTGTAATAGCAAAAATATCTTTCAAGGGATTTTAATGAAATGCTGAATATTGTGTGTAATAAAATGTATTCTTTATTTTTACGAAACATGTTTCCAGACTTAAGTTTCTTATTAACATTTTTTTTAATATTCCTATCGGAGAAACAACAACAGCACTGCACCATATTTTTCGATTGGAAATTGAGTTTCGTTATACCAGCATTCCGATCATTTTAAATTTTAAAGAAAAGGCGATTCGTTGAACGAGATATCTGAGATATTTACCAAATAATTAAACCACAAAACCAGCTTAAATTACCGAGTGTTTGTCTTGACTGATTCGAGTTTTAACAACTGTTCGACGAAATCTTATTTTGCCAAAGAAAAATATTTCTAACAATACTTTCATCAGGGAAATGATAATAACAGGGGAGCCCAGTATATATACATTATACTTACAACACGTGTCATGACAATCATTTCTGCGTTTAATACTAAGTTTATATTGAATTTTGCGCTGTATAGCTTCATACTATGGTCCTATGCTGTTTATATACATGGGCCTCTGAACAAGAAAGTAAACAGTTCTCAAGGCTTCATATACTCAAAATATATCATTAATTTTTCATATATTTCTATGTCATTGGACAATACGTAAGTACCCCAGATGATTAAAATCAGTGTATGTAAGGTACAAGGCTGTGGAAGTAGTCTTAGTTTTACATAGCAAGAAACAAATTAAACAAAAGCAAATATTACAGTTTCGAAACAATTTCAGTTGCCTTGGCGAGCCAGTAGGTAAATAATTGAAATTGTCTCCCTTTTCATAGCTTTTTCACCTTATGTTTCTTTTTCTTTTTAAACTTTTGTTAAAGGTCATCAGAGATCTAAATAGACATATGTAATTTGCTAGACTTGTTGCAGTAAATTATTATTAAAATACAAATGTATACCTGTTCTCTAACTCTATGTCGTTGCCATTATCAGCTCGATCATACCAGACAACAGTCCAAAATGAATCAATCCTTATCGAAGCCTTTCTTCGATTGGCGAATGTAAAACCAGCAGTTGGAACATTCCACCAATGTATTACACTCAGTGCACCTGCAATGTTGGAAAATTTAAACTTACCTGCCCCTAATACATCAATGACTAGAATACATAATTCTTTACATGCAGTATCTACCTATTTAGGTTGTTTATTACGATTTACATTATGTCAGTCGGAACATTTCATTCAGTAGAACTAGATAGTTTCAGAACGAAACTATCAACAGCTATTCTCTCAATGGTAAGATAGAAGATATGGCCAAAACAAAGATTTAATATTCAGTTAAGTTGAATGGATTTAGATACCCGACTTTCAAAACGATCAAGAAGCTAAAAGGATCTTAATTTAAAGATCGACTTAAGTGCGAAAGTGCTGTATTTACAGTTCAATATTTTAAAACGAAAAATGTTCCAGAAAGCTGAGTTCTATGAAAGACCAAGGAAGAATAATAAAAGACAAATACCACTCTATTTTCCAGTTTATTATTGGTACATTTAATAAAATGAAATGTTAATTTTTAAAAATAAATTTAATTTTTAATCAGCAATTTAAACATAATGTCCAAGGGATGAGTTAAGTTACAAAACTAATTTTTCTTTGTTTATTCATGTCTACATGGCCAAGAATTTGAAGCAATTTGTTGTATCGAAAATGTATTAATTTACACCTGCCTTCCTATAGCTTATTCCACATACGACCTATTTGTTTGCGGTATATGCTATGAAAGGTGTGATTACCTGGCACGGCAGATCGTAGGTCTTTGTTTTCCGTCACGTGCGTACACGAGATTGCGTATCTTGGTGGGCGTGTGTATTGACATTGGTGACAAGTTTCTTTGAAATGAAAGGTAAAAGGATATTAATAATGTAAACATACATAAAATAAAAACGAGAGAGCATGAAAATGGATGGTAAATAGAAAAGCTGAATCAGCGATATTAAGCTTTTCAATAACAGTGCACGAGTAGAAATACTCTCACGTTTTATTCTTTGTGTCTCTTTTTGTTTTTATCATTATATGTTCATCTTACTTTGTATCATATTAACGAACAGAAGGTAAAATAAAGTTAGAAGTACCCTGATGTGCTGACATAGAGAGTATCATTCATTTTGACTAATTTAACAACACTGAAAATCGCAAATTTGCTCGCCAAAAATATCTTCTCAAACTTACCTTAACTTTAACAATATGTTCAGCTTATAATGTGGCATTCTGAGATTAGTAAATAGCCACATATTATTTTAATGTAGACATTATGCTAATTGATTTTTTTTAAAGTTTACATTCTTTATATGCCAATATTCAATACCGTAGTTTCTGTATTATTTTCGTAAACATTATAAGGTTTCTTCAGTTTTATTCTCGGAAAAAACATACAGTACTGAGACGATCTGGTCTGCATTGAAACTATGTACTAAAATCTAGAACCTTATTAAATAAACATGAAATAAATAGAACTCGAAACCAATACCCGAACCTTCGTATCTTCCAGTGAAAACTGCATAGTGGTCGTATCCGGTCCTGAGAAACTTAACCAGATCCCCTTCTCGTAAAGAATCCAGGACAACTTTATTTTGTTGTCTAATATAAACCATTTCCGCGGGGAGTTTTGAGCTTTGCCTGAACTCTGAAATACATGTTTAGGTTAAATTTGTTTTTCACAAATAGGAATAGAGTAATAGCATAAGAACATGATTTATGTACAGTACCGCTGTACCTTTCCCAGACAAATTCGCTGAATTACAACTATTCGATAACACATTACAAAGAATGGCATTATTTTGACTGAAGGTTCTTTATTCCCATGATGAGAAACTGTTTGAGGCGAATTCATCACAATATCAAGTTTGATATTTAAAGCACTGGAAGAAAATCAAACACATTATTGCATCATTCATATGCATATACACATTGCCAGTACTTGCGTCATATGGATATCTTGATAATCGAAGCTGACTGTATCAGCATTTCATGACCTATGAAAAAGGAAATAAGGAAAGAGAACAGTAAACGAATATTGTTATTTTTACCGCTACATTGGTGATTAAATACTTATACTTATAATTTATAAAAGTTGTGAAAGATTTTGAGAATTAGGATGGACGCTTTCCAGATGACTGGAAGTATAGATTCATACTTCCTCAGACAAACCTTATCGAATATCGAGTTAAATATCATCACTATGTTCAACCACGATCAGTGATCAATATACAAAAAGATGCCAACCGATATTATGAATGACCAATTTTACGAGTGATAATACAGATGAGTCTCGAAAATACAAAGAATACCAGAATAAAACCAATTTTGGTAGGACTGAATTTCTGGCGGAAGTTACCAGTAAATTTGAACGATTCATTCCTGGTATCTCAGTCAATGCGTTTGTTATGAATAAAGGAATGCAGCCATTTGGATTATATATAGCGAGAAGTGAAACATCCATGTACGCGCATATTATTGATTTGTTATTATTAAATGAAATGATAGCTTCAGTCGTGTGGTATCATTATGTGTGGATCAAATATTTTCATGAATGGTGTACCGGAATAGCAAACAATAGGGTAAAAGGTTTCCATGCAGACGTTTCGTGCATATGTTTAACACAGAACAGTTGCTTGACGAATATAATTTTTAGTATGACTAATCTTGAGAAACCACAGCAGCCGAATATGTCAGAACCCGGCCAAACTATTTTGACATTTAATGCGCTGCAACGAAAAACAAAAGTTCAGTATGTTATCTATGCGGACTTCAAGTTCTTGAACGTTCAAGTAAGAACCGAATTTTCCAACGACCAGAAGTCGTCAAATACATTCCAGGTTGCTGCAAATGTCTTGTACTAATTTTTGTTACATTGCTGCAACGCGACGAAAGAACAGAGCCTGCAATATTGTATCGTGCAATGACACGGTAGATATATTTATAAAATCGCTCGATGTCACAACAAAATGGATACAACAACAACTTGCCTCAGCTACCGATATGATTGAGACTAATGATGGGACGCGTGAATTTTGCATGGCTGTTCAGTGTTGGATATGTGATGTAATCAATGTGACTGATAGCGAGAAAACTAAAAGTTCTAAAGTTCGCGATTGTTGCCATATCACTGGTGCGTATATAATAGAAGCACAGCACATAAAATGAACAGTTACAAATTTATCTAAAGAATTCCTGTTGTGCTTTATAACATTTGCGGGTATGATGGTAATTTAATAATGTCGGCAGTAGCAACGGCATCGAATGCACCAATAAGCGTCATTCCAAACACGATGGAATAAAATCAATAACATTTAGGCTTGGTCAGCTACTGATTTTTTGGTCAGCTATTGATTTATTACAACTCTTTAATTCCAGCCCGGAGAAACAGCGAATGACAAGGATCGATTTGAAATCACTAGTCAGTAAAGTGGTGCCAACGATGGAACAATCCGTTTAATTACATGCAAAGTAATATATTCAAAAGAGTACAGGAGTGATCAAAACAAGGTTGGTGAAACTAAGTTACTACAGATCGAGGCATTCCATACAACGTCAAGTATTAAGCACACGCCAAGAATGTGTGGTCCGCGTTTGATTGTCAAACCTTTGATGACTATCAAGACCTGTATTTGCGCACCGATGTGTTATTACTAGCGGATGTGATTGAGACGTTTCATAATAATGCCATGCTTGTGTAGAAGCTTGATCCTGCGCACTAATTTTCGTCATCGTGAATGGCTTGAGAGGGATTCACCGCCGTCAAAGGCTAAAGTAGAATTGGAACTGGTCACTAATATTGACCAAAGTCTGTTTGCTGAGCGTCGAATCCATGGAGGTATATTACTGACAACTCACGGATAAGTTCGTGAAAAGAACACAAAGATGGAGGGATATGGTCCTGCTATCCCTAACAGTTGCATCATGCATATAAGGCACGGCAATGATGACTGTTGTTGGGTGTGAGTGGATCGGTCCAACAGTCATGGAGGCCAACAAACACATCCGCGATTGGGACAGCAATATCGACGATGGATACTTCATTGAATTTGATCTGGGGTAAGCAGACTTGCTTCACAACACTTATAACAATTATCTGGCAGCTCACAAAGAGCGTTGATGATTATCCCAATATCAATATGTACTTGAGGACGAATCCAAACGCAAATTTACTGAATGCACCACACATGTTTCAAATCTTCACGCTTTATCAACTATATAGTTCACATACGAAATCTGCATTTGGAATGCAATTAGGAATGCGTATTTTGCAAAGCAATGCAGAATCCCTGCAGATGAAATGGTGTTGATCTTGTCCGTGATAGTGAATAAAATAAACTGAACCGATGAACTGCAGAAATGTCATTTCAGTCACGCAAAATATTTCACGGTCGACATGTAGGGGTTCAAGGCAGAAAAGCCGAACTGAAGCTGGCTAAATCCAATTGTGCGTGGGGTTTCATGACCTATGATTGCATGACTTATGTCAGTCGTGTTACCCACGCGTCTGATCGAACATCCTGATGCCTCATTAATAATTCTAGTGAGTACTGATGTTCGACTGATTGTTCGGCATTGTACTGTTAAATCGTTTCGCAATAGCTTTCTCACGATGGATATTAAAATGTCCAACACTAACGAGAACCTTATGCTGTGTTCACAAAGCAGCAATATATCCAAGAAATTCGTGTTTTTGATCCGTTTGCCATAGCAGTGGCCATGTTATTGGTGAACTTTCATATATACTTTTAAGTGCATATGATATATTTGCTGACTCTATTGATACCAACAGCAAAGCTTCTTTGTACGTCCATGCAAACGATCATGTGGAAGAAATACAAGTTCAACCAGATGAAGTTTGTTAGGTGTTCTTACATCAAACCAACCAGGGAAATCTTCCTTGGTACAGGTAGGCACATTTACCACAATGCTTGTGTGATCAACAATTGTCGATAAATTATACGATTAACTTTTGTTTCGCTAACGTTTCAAATGCAGCTTCACCTTTTTTGCAAGCAAGTGGACTGTATTTCATTTAGGATCAAATTAACACAGAAACCCTGTTTGCTTAATATATCCAAATATGTTACTTCTGGTGAATGAATTTTATCTATACGTAAGGGGCCTTCTAAAACAATTTTAGCCTTAAAACCGACATTTATGATCTTTCTGGCGTTACCTTTTCCGTGTGTAGGATTGATATCTTTTAAGTCATGGATGGGATATATAGCAGCATGTCATTAGATCCTTTATACGCAAGATCGTATCTGTAAACATCTGCATCAACACGATTTATATGTTATTTCCCAGGCTTATGTTGATGTTCGAATCAAGTCGTATCTCAAACGGTGTACCAGATACACTATAACTGTATCCAGGGATATCCTTTTTCCAATGATATTTACTGCACAATGTTACAGGTAATGCAGCTGCGTCATCACCGCTGATTTTGGATTATTGAATGAGCTCCATGAACTTCGGCTCTGCTATAAAGGATTGAACCCGCTTTACATGTTTGCATTATACGACTGTGTTACAACAAGAGATTTTCAGGCTAGCATTATAAAAAGAAAAAGCACTGCTTTACCATCATCGACTTAGGCAAAGCCCAAAACACGCAAGCATGTCGACATGTTTCAAAACTCATGCATTGATTATTGGCCAGGCCGGTTCACATGGAATCCAATTGTTGTTGAATATCATTTTGAGATGGGCAATGTGCAATCAGTCGTTCATAATTAAAACGTCATCGGACGATCAAACTTGTTGAGATATTCTCAAAGAGTTTAACATAGCGTTTAAGCCGTCAGTAATAAATAAATCGTGTACCATTGATACATTTTCCACAATCAAGTACCTAACTATGACGATGTTGATTCAAGTAAGGATAATCTTGATGCGTGAACACCAAGACAAAACTCAGCGAGAATAATTTGCCTTGACCGGCACAAATACACATGCGTGGTCTATGTCGCACAACAAATCGCACATGTGCCTAAATTAATCCAGGACAATTGTAACATGTTGATGCTATTTTGCGATATTGACGGACATGGTTTTTCAAACATTCATTGGGGTGAGTTTCTTCATGATTGCCAAAGTCACTCAGGACCCATATTGTCTTCTCACTATTGACTGGAACGGTGGACCACGCAAGGATCGCGAGGGTCTGAAGGCAAATGCGCAAATGAGTCTTGGAAAGGAAGGCCGTCCTTGAGGACTTCGTAGCCACAAAAGGTTCAAAACACAGGATTGAAATCCGTGTCTATAGATTAACAACTCCGAGCGTTCACTCAATAAAAATGAATTTGTCTGCGAAGCAGAATTTTACTTAACATTTTCAACATCATACACTTCGGGGAAATATAGCACACTAACAGTTGTACTAATGTCGTTGAATGTTTGTTACATGTGACCTAATAATCGATAACAACCTTATAAGGGTCGTCCGCGAATAACATGTTCGTGCTTTCAGCGAATGATGGCGCAACCTGGGATACTGTTGAACTTCCCGCTGGCTTGTTCGATATAAATAGAATCTATGTTGGGGTTTGGACTGAGACAAGGAAATCCAAGCCATATGGTTATTTACGTAACTCTTGAGAGAGTTTGGTTATAGTTCGTTCCACACAGTATCGAAAATTTTATCCTATCTGTAGCTCAGTAAACTTACCTGTCAGCGTCATTATATGTAGCAAGCAATATATAATTCGTTTCACGCGAAGTATTTAAGACTAGTTAGATAATTTTATCCACACTTTATGACTCTGACTGTAAAAGTTAGAATATGATAAATTGACCATGATGTGTGGAACGAACTAGTTTCGAGCATAATCCCAAATAGCTCGACTTCTTGTGTGTCAGTCTATTTCTCTCAAACTGTTCTGTATGGTGTGTTGTCAAAGATGGAGAGGCCTTAAGTTGCTATATAGGTTTTGGGCGTTATTTGTCTGTTTTCTTGTTGCTGCTTTGTTGTTTGATTTAAGAATAAGTATGTCAGACACAGCAGAAGCCAGGTTTATTTTTTTTAAAGTTAGTTCCTAGCGCGTGGACACCTTAACTGAGATGATATGTCTGAGGCAACCAGACTGAGATACGAAAAGTGACGTTTGCGAAACAGCTATATTTCTCTGTCGCATGGGTGAGATAATTATGAGCAATGAAATCCGACGGAGAATTTCATTGATGACCGGTAAAAATTCTAAGTTATACATATGATTGGTATTAAACCTTCGTCACTAAGAACAGTTCTAGGTTAGCAGGAAGATATTTCTGACAACAAACGATTCTTATGCATGGGGCATAATATAAGATTATTAATATCACCATCACAATACAGGAAATTTAACATGTGACGCTATAAGTGTCAGTTACAGTTCAGCAAGCGGATCTTCCACAAATGTTGCATTGTAGGGTTCCATATTATTTGGATTTTTCATAAATGTTACACGGGTTATCTGCTCACGGTTATTACCAAGCCTATACATTTTTTATGCTAAATCCTCCATTCACACATCGTCTTTTAACTCAGGTTGATCAGGACGGACACATGCTGTACCTGTGAGGGAAGACCTTAACAGTACAATTGTACATCAGAGATTAGCCTGGAGTTTAAATATATTGAGATGTATGTGGACGTGTGATCTCATGACGTGTTGTCAAAGCGATAAAAGGTGCTATATTATGGAAATGGCTTTGGTGATATTGTTCATGGATTATTCACAAAATCACAAAGGATTCTTATGGGTCTGGCCTCGCGTGTTGCACCAATTACTAAGGAAGTTACAGTGCGAGTCGATTATAGCTTCGAATACGTTGTTGCCGAACAGTTGAAAACCTGGGATTGCATGCAGTTCAATCAATTCAAAACTGACTACGACGAATAGTGACCCGAACACCCCTGGTGGAACCAAAGGCAGTTGCATTACCACCAAGAGCATTAATGCCAGTTCGGGTTATTAAAGTCATCAATAAAATCGCTCAACAACGTCTGGTTGATTCACTTATTGCAAATGAGGCAAGGTGACGCGGATTACTGTTTTCAACTAAGCGTGGATGCAAAAGCTCTATTAGAAGAACCGATAATGCATACATAACGATAGAATTTAATAATTCATCAGATCCCGCATTTGACATTGACAAACCTGTGTTAATAGATAAAAAAGTGTTCGATTATCCAATTATTGTTCGTACCAGACTAAGTCCCCAAGTATACAAAACCTTGAACATGCTTGTATTGTGCCCGTGTGAAGCTCTTTTAGAAATCGAAGGAAAACTTGTACAAGAACACGTCATTTAAACTATTTACGCCCACTTTACAAGAGTTGGGTTTGCTAACGATGACATCATAGTGTTGTTCAGCAGCGCAATATATCTCGTGAATGGAAAAGAAATTAAAGCGATTTGCATACACATGTACCAACCCCATCGATAGCTACAGAAAAGCGTTTGCTAACGTTCATCGACTCTGGAGGAAGGTCATCACAATCATTTCAAATGCTTACATCAGACTCTCATGAAGGTGAAATTCAACAGTGTTCATGGCAAATAACTATCCAGCAAGGTAAATGCGACAAATCATATATTCCTGGCGTTTCAGCCCATGACTCGTGTGAATGGTGTACATATCATTAGTACAAAGATATTGTAAAGTCAAGAGTGTCAGAGATTTCTTTGAGACTAAACGATTATCAGGCAGCCTCTGAAGAAATTCTTCTTGATTTCGCAAGCAGTTATGTGGCACGAGCATTTCACGTGTTTTGGTCCTAATGCATTGGCATGAAAATGTTGACACTGGTCTGCAGATATCCCAGTACGACTTTCCGATGTTGTACTCGATTTACTACTTTGCATTGGAACATATGATCCTATTTAAGCAATTTGTGGTTGACATTCACTTCATGCACATGTAAATCCCATTAACTGTGGTACGGTTGCTTGCTCTTGGATAAGATGCTGTTTCGGGAAAGCACACGCGGCCGGATGGGGCCTATCGAAACGCCTGTTGAAAACTAGTAAAGAGTTTGAAAAAAGTAATTGAACATTTAAGGTTTTAGAAAGTATTATCTTATAACGAAGTGAAGGATGGCCTTAGAAGAAAGCATCTTACGAAAATAAGAAGCGCAGTACGAAACAATTGCGGAGTCACTGTAATTTAACTATAGAAGACTCCTTCTCGGTGACCCAAACATAACATAATTTGTTTTATACAGCCAAAACGGAATAATACCACGGTGACATTAAAATAATCCGAGCCTGAGGTGATGCAACTGCAAAAGACTGGTGGAGAGGTAGTTGATTATTGAATCCGGGGGTGGACGACAACCACTGTTTATTCGACTGTGCCGATACAAGCTAGACATGAGGGACCATTATGTGGACATCGTGTTATTGAAGCGTTGTGTGCACTTGAACGTTCATCAACACCTCAAGCGCTTATTAATTTTACATTGTCATTTAGAAAGTAAACTTAATAATATATTAACTTTCTGTTAATTTGTCACCAAAGCGGATTTCACAGAGTTTATCAACCGAGTTTTTGCCGCGGTTGACCCGGGCGAAGATGTGATTTGTCAAGATCAATCTGTTAAATTTAAAATGTCTGACATAGTTAAAATGTTTTTCTGATGATGTGACGCTCTGCCGCAAAGAATCTAGCCTAAATCAGCAATATCTGGGTAATCAGAGTATATTGATTGCGCTTATCAAAGATCATATAATTATGTCAATGAGACTGAGCATTATGTGGGTGCAAAGGTTATCATACATAACCTCATCAATAAACATAGTAAGTTCATAGAACACAGATGAAGGACGATTAACAAATGAAGTAGAAAACAAAACTGAATGCGCAGTCAATGGTCAACTTGTTTTTGATGTTGTCGTGGATGCTTTTAATACACCTGAATCTCACATCTTGAAGGCGCGCAAGTCCGTAGCATACGTATTAAACTTAATAGGGACTAATAATGCTTGAAAATGACAAACGGCATAATGTCTACACATATCACATGTCGGCTATAGCAATGTTGCAGACTCTTTCCCATTGACATTAACACGGTCGTCGGTCGCGGCAGATTAAATTCACTTTGATGGATACAACGTCTATCCACTCAGGTACCTAACCGCCTTTTGCGTGTACGGTTAGATTTATCATTGCATATAAGTGATGAATTTAGACCACGATGATGAGATTGCGAAATCTGAGGACAGATGGCCAGCGATGTTAAAATGTATACCAATTTTGTTTCAATTGTCAACAAATAACTGCGTCAGGGTGGTGTTACCAGAACCTCGTATATGGTCAAAATAATTTACGATACGGCAACGTAGAAATAACCATTGAAACCACCACTACGTGCCACTGTCAACTCCAGGTTATACTGGAGTCATAGCATTAGCACGTGAAAACATCAGACAAAAAGATGCATCAACGTCAGGAGTGAAATCATTAAGAGACTTTCTACAATGATGAAGTGACATTCACCGCTGAATCCATCCCAGTTAGATTTCGCAGAGAATATGTTCAACCGACATTGACTTAACCATGAAGATAACGACCTCGTCTGTTTCACAAGGACGCACTTCTCCTTGTAATTTTGCTTGGACGGAAACGATCGCTAAAGGCAAAAAGAACACATGTAATCGGTATGGTTCTAATTGATCGTGGAAAACCCAAGGAAGGCACAAATTGCCAGAGACTTTAATATATCCCCGAAAGATATTTTCTGTGGTTTTATGAAAGTTGCATGGGTGTATGAGAGTGTATTGAAAGGGTCGGACCTGTGATGTGGGAACAGTTGTGCCTCTTTGAGGGTACCTCGTCCACATTTGGTCCTCACATGCACCAAGCTCTCACCTGTGGCTCTAAGAAGCTGTTAAATGCGCAGCGGCCACAACCCGGTAAAACCCTTTGGCTGGCTGACTAAAACAGGTATTGATAGCTTACGGGTCTTAAACCAGACTGGATTCGGCGGACTGCGCGGAGGCATTGATAGCTAGTCCAACGTGCAGGAAGGCGATTCCCATCAGCGCGTTGTAGAGCGTATAGAGCATGAAAAGGCACGTAGGTTGATTGATTAATTAATATTTTTATTTTCTCAGCAGTGTGAAGAGGAGAATCAGTTATACAAATACAAGGGTGAGCAATGGTAATCTCTGCGGCCACTTAAGAAAAGAAACTACGAAGTATGAAATAGAGAATGTAATTGTTAACAAGATTATGTGAACGACGCATTTGCAGCACAGAATATATGCAGATATGGACAGGTGATTCCTTATTATACGATATGAAGATCTAAAAGAAGCTAGAAGACTGTTTTACAGAAGATTATATCGTATTATGAAGCACACATTGTAAATGAGTATTAGGGGTATAAAACACATTGGATATCATGATGTTGCCCTTTCAAAGGTTTCTTGTTTACTTTTTCATCAGGGAAGCAAAAGTTGTGATACACAGGAGATGAAAATTCATAATATGATCATTGCTAATAAGAGCTAGTAAGTTTCGGGACATCATTCCCAGTAGGGTATTGACAAAATGAATATCAGACAAGTTAATATAAGTACATGTAAACGTGTACTCCGAATCGATCAATAATGTGGCACAAAAGCCTATCCCGTTTCGGTGTAAGGAAACTACATGCTCCTATGAAATGATCAGCGAAAGAAGTACACAAAGTATGACAGCGAATGCAAACGGCATCATTCGAAGATGAAACCAACTTGGATACGATATTATGAATAATTCAACATGATTAAAGAGAGGCTGGAAACTTCCTAGAACTTCCCATAATACAGTCGGGGTCAAACTGCTATCAAACAATAGCTTGTGAAATCTACTGAGTGATGCGTCTTGAGTTAGTATACACTTCAAATCAGTGTCATATGAAGTAAGGACTTTGCATTTAGCAATACGTTCCAGTCATTACTTTTGGAAGGGAATCGACCTTGACTTATGAACGATTCAATAAACCTATTTAAGTGCATGTTTTCAAGTACACTCTAAATGTCAGAAATAAACCAGTTTGTTTTGTTTTTACACTTGGATTTTGATAATTGATGAGGCAGAGTAAAAAATACTTCCTTTTGCAAAATAGGCTGCAGGCTTATGACAATGAAGTTCCCCCTGTCGAACGGAAGAAGGCATGTCACGATCGTCAGTGCCTATGCTCCAACCATGACAATCCGGAAGAAGTAAAGTGCGCATTTTATGAAGAACGCCAGACTATCATAACCTGTGTTCCCAAATCTGACGAGCTTATCATCCTTGGTGGCCTTATTGTAAGACTTGGCTCTAACAACATCTCCTGGGAAGGGAGCATGGAGAGTATGTCGTCGCCCGCTGCAACAGCAATGGTTTGTTATTCTTCAGGCCTGGGCAGAGCATGAACTGCTCATCACCAACCATCTTCCGCCTCCCTACACACGGCATGATGACATGGATGCATCCCTGATCTAATCACTGGCATCTCATTGATTACGTGATAGTCAGGAAGAGAGACAGGTAAGATGTAGGGGTGACCAAGTCCATGTGTGGCGCAGAATGTTGGACTGACCACATCCTTGTAGTCTCCAAGCTAAACTGTATCATACTTTAGATACGCCCGCAAGGTAAGAATATTCCAAAACGGCTGACTATCGCCAAGCTGAAGAACTTAAACTCCAATTCGATCCTTTTCAGCACTCTAGAAAACCGTTTTCAAACCACCCCTCTGGATATCCATAATGTGGAGTGAGACCTGGCGACCCGTAGAGAGCTTGTCTACCACACCGCTACAGAGATCATAGGGCCTTCCTCCAGAAAGCACAAGGACTGGTTTGAAGAGAATTGACAGGAGATCAAGCAGTTGTTGGCTTACAAACATCGCCTGCACAAAGCGTACCTAAATGATCCAAAGTCCATGTCATAGAAATATGCCTTCAGTAGAACCTAAGGCAAATACAGAATTCTTGTCTGAGTAGCAAAGGTGACGAGATTCAAAGCTACGTTGACAAGCATGATATGAAGAAGTTCTTTAAATCGCTGAATGAAGTCCATGGCCCCTTATCACCAGGATCATCCCCTCTCCTCAGTGCGGATAGGAACACGCTGATCACTGAAAAAGAGACAATACTCATAACGTAGAACGACCTGTTCAACTGCGTCCTTAATTACCCAATATCCATCAATCATGAAGCAATTGATCGTCTGCCAGTCAATGAATCACTGATCATGATACACTAACCCTGTTAGAGACCCATAAAGCGATACGTCTGCTCTCTAGCTGCTAACCTGCTGGTTCAGACTCAATTCCAGGAGAGATATACAAGGAAGGCGGTGTAACTCTGGCTGAAAAGCTCCATCAGTTGATGTAGAAGAATGAGACGATCATTTAGGGATTCAAGGACGTTTATATTATACACCTGTATATGAGCAAAGGAAATAATCAGGCATGTGACAACTACCGACGTATGTCTTTTCTCCCCATCGCAGATAAGATACACGCCAGAACTTTCCTATTACTATTTGCTGATGACTGCTCCGTCAGTGCTGGCTCAGGAACTTACATGGAACGCTGCGTCGACAAAGGCTCTGATGCTTGCACAAATTTCGGCCTCACGGTCAACACAAAGAAGACTGAAGTAATGTATCAGCAAGCCCCAAGAGCCCGTATGCTGAGCCATACATCAGTCAAAGGCCACACAACTACCGTAGTCATGCGCAAACTCACTTATCATTGCAGCAATCTGTCCCATAACGTCGTAATCATGACGAAGTTAATGCCAAGATTGCAAAGGCCAACGCAGTCTTCGACAGACTCAACGCCAATGTCTGGAACTGAAGAGGCATTTGTCTACAAATAAAGCTGAAGGGTGTACTGAACTATAGTACTCTCTAAGATACTATACGGCTGCGAAACCTGGACAGCGTACCATCGCTATGCAAAGAAGCTGAATCAATTCCACACAGCTTGTCTCAGAAGACCCCTCAACATCAAGTGGCTAGACAGGAATGTTCTATATTTTCTGGTTAAATATACGCTATGTAACCATTTTCTTCCAGGATTTTTGAATAAATGGGATTCCAAGACTTTGTATTTCTGCTTTTACTTTCCTAAAAAGTAACATACATACACACATACATACATACATACATACATACATACATACATACATACATACATACATACATACATACATACACATTTCTTCATTCTTCCTCTTTGTGCCACTTGTACCAACATCCAGATTTATGCTCTGATGTGATTATTTCTGTTTTTCATGGCTTTTTGTTTTTCTGTTGAGGATTCTGTGTTTCAAGAAGCAAATACTTTCTACCGTATCCCCGAAATCTTTTAATTGTACATTCATTTTAATAAACGGTTTCTAAAATAAATATGGTTTTGACCAAACATATAACCATCAATACAGATAACACAGCTTTTTATGCTTAGAAAGCTAACAATATCAAATGGGAAGGATGCAAACATTTGCTTATTTATATCAGAAAAGACATCTCATAAAAAACTTATTCCTGAAACATTAACCTTACATCCTGGACGACTGTTTATCATGACCGTGTAGACGACAACACCCCCAACCAGGCTCCTTCAGAGGCCACTTCGAGGGTTTGAAGACCCTAGGCTCTGATTAGTTTGACATTCTGAAGTAAATGGAATATCCCAAACAAGCCCATATAATTTACTATATAAGGATTTAAAAGCCAAAAAAAACGAGAGTATTCACGAGATCTAAAAATAACTTAGAAAAGCCGAGGCTTGTTAGGACTGAGGTCCGGGCCATATGGCTCTCCACCACTATAAACCGAATAGCAATATTTTAATATGGCCACCGTGGCGTCCAAAATTGAATGCAAGACTGGAATCATTTTCATTTTAAATCAAATAGACATAACAACAAATCTTTTGGTGAAAATCCAATTTCGATATGATCATCCATTCAGATTTTCAATATGGCTACCAGCCGCAAATGGTGGTAATGTCGGACATCAGATTTGCAGCAGTATCATTTAGAACCAACTCCTCACGATAAGAAGTAAGTTGGCGAAACCTCCATTTTGACAGGACTTTTTGTCCAGGTGGATTAGGCAATAAGAACTTGATATGCATATCTGCGTTCATATATAGCTGAACCGATTATATTTTCAGGCAATTTTTTTCAGGCAAATTTTAGAGTTGTTTAAACACATTTGTATTAACTTTGACTTTTTGACAAAAATTGTATGCACAATTCACCAAAGACTACCTAAGTGATAGACATATTTATATTCATATGTAGATGACCTTATTAGATTTAGAAGTTATTACTTTCGTTTAAAGTTTTGATTTTTTAAAACCCATTATTTAAAATAAAGTTTTGGACTGTTAAAACCCTCGCCTAGCACATTTTAATGAAAATCACTTGAGGCGAGGAAATAAAATTTAGTATCCATGTTAACAAGGGAAAACGAATTAATTTTACAATTAATTAATCAATTAACATGTTATATTTCTTGGGAGTCAACATAATCTGACAGTTAATATGTGAATACTGTCTCCTTCATATGACCTCTCCTTCTTTTCTAATTCGGTTAAATTCCTGTTACGATGTATGTACAGAAATAACATACTTTACTATAATATATTCTTGTATAAAATGTATGTTTAAACTTCATATATTTTTATTCGGTTAATTGATAGGAAAGGACGCAATAATGCTTTGATAAAGATAAATAAGCGTAAGAGACAACTGTGCAGTATTCAAGAAGATTACAAGTTACAAGGGAGTTGTAAAAAATGTAATAGAACTATAAGATATAATATTGACAAAGTAGATTTATTTTCATCACGCTAATAAATAGAACAGTTTAACTGTTCAAAGAGCCTGTCTGTAGGAATTGTATTCGCGTTATTCAAGAAGATTACTTTGATAACAATTCAAAATAATTTTAAAAAATAATCTCGGATTTATTTCTTTGTTCGCATATTAAAACAACGTTTTACCGGGGACAAAATGACCAGCATGATATTTCTCCGTTTGGCCTAATCAAAATCATTTTGCAAACCTTATTCCCATGAATTGTCCGCATACAAGTTTTGCCTTAATTAGTCCTTAACAGAGTCATTAAATAAAAATTACTATAATTAAAAACTATCACGCAAAGATTATCAGGAGTGTATTTCTTAAATAATGATCAGTTGGAATTGTACTTATCACATCATCTAAACATATTCAATAGGTTGGGTTTCCGCAATTCAGATAATTCAGATCAGATAATTATATCTAACCTAAGCATTTAAACTGATTGGCAATCGTCAAAGGTGACCGCTTTGGGTAACAGTCACACATTGATATATCATTGTTTTAACCCAGACTGCTAGTTTTGAACTATAACATCTAGTGATATATTTGTTGATTTACCATAAATGTGTTCCCATATATCTTCCACGTTTGCAATTGCATCCTCGTTGATATTCACATTGAGAGGCTATCAAAAGAGAGAAACACGTTATGAAAATAAATAGTTATAAAAAATTATTATATTTACTGCATGTTTAATAGCTTCATTCACAGCTTACTAATACAAATCCTCTATCAAACTGGTTACACATTTTGGCCTGAATAAAACCCTTCTAGTACAAATGCAATGTCTTTTAACTTGCCACATCCCCAGTATTGACAAAATATTTGGTTTATGAAAGTTTTACTTTGTATCAATTGAATAACGTGAAAAGATAATGTACAGAACTAGAGTGTGTGTATGCTTGACTTTGATATAAATAACACCCGTTCATTCAGATACTTGATAATACATGATAATGACCTTATTGCATTAAAAACTTAAAGGGGAATAGTGCGTCAGCTACCATACAAAGATGAATATCTAATTATGTATGAACTGATACATACTAGATATGAGAACTGTCTTCACATAGTTAACACTGGCCATTCTATAAACATTTACCTGCTGGTAGTAATGGATCCAAAACTAATATGCGTGCATGTTCTATCTATTGCTGAACGATACAAGGAATGTGATGTAAATATTTGAGATTATAATAATATTTGCACTTAAACACTTTGAGCACATTATAATAACAACCAAAAGAAGAATATATACAGATGGTAGCAGTATGTGTCGTTTTAGCTTCGTGATAAAATGTGGATAATTATCAATGAGGTTTAGTTTTTAAAATTAACGCATTTGTTTAATCATAGATATTTTGAAATATATTGGCGACATAAGGGAAAAGTGTATCTCTAACATTATAGAATGACAAGAGAAATCGAAACCTTTCTTGTGCTTCATGTGTTATGTATTAAAAGATCATTTACAAATATACATTGTACAATAAACAATGGCAGAATTAATAAGACGACAATATTCTAATCAAGATAAAAATACCAGGCAATAAATCCCCAATAAGAAAAGGAAACTGAGGTCGTAAGATGTGGTAATCCTTATTATATATGACCTAAAGTGTATTACATCTGCTTGGTTTGTGATACAACAAGAATTTCCAGACTTTGTATAACTAGTTTTGCTTTGTTTTGGTTTCCTTAAACGCGAATATATGTTTTGTTCTTGATAGTATGATGGGGCATGTTGGATATAAGTAGGGCACTGATTTTGAGGTTTAAGGAAACTATATCACTTAGAGTAAGCAGCATTAGTCTATTCCATGAATCATACCCTGTAGGCAAAAAACAGCCATCCTTGCTGCCAAGAAGTGTCCTGATCAAAATATCCTCTTTTCGATTGAATAAAGTCAGTCCCATCTATCACCTCTAAATTGTCAATCACACTCTCAAAATGCATCAACTCGTTTCTCAGTTAGTTTCTCGCAACCCACGATAAGATGTTAAGAACATGTAGGGCAGGTAGTTACACTATTTCAAATAGACCATAACGTCAGTGGAAATGCACGTACAAGAAAGAACACGTTAATTAGTTTAAAAACTAAAGTAATATTTCTGAAATGAATTAAGTCACCCTGTAATTATAGGTTCCTGCATTTGTATGAGAAAATATGAACGAGTTTTTCGGATGATATACTACACGACCTTGGGAGTGCAATATATCCATCCGACAAAACGAGTTCATATTTTCCCACACAAATGCAGTAACCTTTAATTATATGCTCATTTTCTTGTTCTACCTAAGGCTTAATTATCTAAACAAAATTACACTACAAGAAACAAAGTAATTAAATGTCTGTCGTATTCCAAATAAATGCAGAATTGCAGATAATCATTACACAACAACAACGTTATTATTGCACACATAACTCCGCCCTGATAAATTTGAAGTTAGTCGCGCGCTATACATAACTTTGGAAAGAAAATGGCATTTTGGTCTACTTAAAATTGATTTTTGGAGTCATAATGTGAAATGAATGCGCATTGCAACAACTTTTCCATTTCATCTGGAATGAATAGATTTTGGTATTTTTGACGATTCTACGAAATTTCGTGATTATGGACTGGATTTATATGTGCCAATTCTACATGACAGTACATCGGATTTCAGCGGTGTGTTGACATCTGCAAGTGTGTTTATATTCTGCCATTGAATGTCTGAAATCAAAATGTGGGAATACTATGAAGTCTTTCAATTGCAATTATCCAAAAGACGCTATGGAATATAATGTTTATTTCATTCTGAGTGCAGTAAGGAGGATATAATTGGACTTGGAATATAGTCTAAATTACAGTGCAATTTAGAAATGTGTAATAAGGCTTGAGAACCCATGACATAGCTCGTGTAATTCGGATTTGCAGATCTAAGAAAATACATTTTAAGGAAATTCAGGATGTAAAACTGTAAGTATATTTTTGCCATTCATATTACCAGCTAAAGAAGACAGTTTATGCCTTGTCACGTGCATGTTATTTGTAAGGACCCTGTCTGGCGTCTAAAGCAAGCTTAAATCCGAAACATTGTATCATAAACGTTAACGCGGAGTGTGGCAAAGCAGCTCGTATGTGGCAGTCCACGAAACACCTGCTTCAGTTCATTCATTTGGTTTACTTTTCCACAGACAAATATATTAAATCAAAAGTGCTGGTGTCTCCGTCCATTGTTTGTTTGCAATAGAAAGTAGTTCTTTTATTCACGTGAGTTCAATACGAATTCCACGCGAGTTCAATATCGTAAAATACTGCACGATTCTGACAATATAAAGTTGACAGAGAAAAAACTGAGCATATAATAATTACAGATTTGCTATCTGAACGGATTCTTTTTTACTTTGAGTAACATAAATGTGTCGATTCCAAACCCATTTTTTCTTCTGGCTGGACTCTCCTTACTGAGTAGTAAAAACAGCTTCCCATGCCATATTTCTTTGTCATTCTGTCAATCAATATCTAGTATAAAATTCGTCGTTTAAAGAATTTGTAAAATACTGACATAAATGTAGAGTAAATATCTTTTTTCCATATAGAAGAACTTTCGCCTGCGCAAAGTCTGTTGAAAATCGGTAAGTTTGCCTTATCTACATATGCTTCGTTGTCCAAAGTCTTACAGCTCTGGAAGCTGACTATGTGGGCGATTACGTGTCTGAAGTGTGTATCCTTCTTGTTACTTACCTTGACATAACTCGAGGTATTCTATCTTGGAATCTAAAAAACCTGACGAAAGTTTGCGTGCGTACAGTGCAAAATGTAGAATAATTCCTTTTAAGATTTTAAAACCTGTTCGAGGGTTCATTATACTGTGTAAGACACCAATAAACTAAAAGTAATTCAGCAGTTATTTGGCCCTTATATCAGGCTTCTTCTATATTATTATTTGATTTTAAGTTGTATATTAGGTGTTTGCCGGCAAAATGAAAATCGGGAACTTCGTCGTTCTTTCATTATTGAATTAATCAGTGCAGCTTTGCTCTGTGTTATATCTAACCTTCCACAATTTTTCATATAATTTGAAACTTTGTCAGCCAAACGCTGCATTGAATTATGTGAATTTGCCATTACATTGTTGTCGTCCTTTAATAACACAAAAGGTCGGTGAAGATCGGCAATTTTTACACAGCGCAAGGCTTGGTCCAATTCAGTGCTCATAACGTTTATCATTATGAGGATGAACCGCTATGACTAGGTGCTGTCCTCACGTAAGCTCTGCCTCAAACGAACAGTTTAGGATATTATTCCTCAATAAAATATAAAATGTCATCCTATCAAATGAGTCTTTCCTGATGAGCCAAGTCTTTCGCAAGATTCCAAGTCTGTACAATTTGTGATATAACCTAAAGTGCCAAATTGTATTGAATGCTTTCACGTTACCTAGAAACATCACATAGACCAAATCATATGTTTCCACGTGAAAACGTATCTCTTCATTGATACAGAAAACTCTGATGTAGTAGGTTTTTGAAATAGACATGTTCAGAAAAAATAGCCAGATTACTGTATATCATTCCACAGGACTTTCTGCATCTCTGGTACGATACTTACATCCTAATAATTAGTCATTGTCTTATTTGTTCTTCCCACCACTTTAAAACGGGAGGCATTACTGCACATTGTTTAAAGTGACTGGGATACTTCTATGTATGGTACACTGTTGTGAATATAATTACATTGCTTAAAATGTCCGCAAATTATAATTGCTATGTAAAATTCCAGTAGTGGCCACAGATCGTGGTTTTGTATTGTAATCTAATTGCAGAGGTGAGTTCTTCTATAGTGGGGATTTTGTCAAAACAATTATAAAAGTGGGAAAGGTTTCTTTGCTGTATTTTGTAACCTTTACTAAGACCATCTGGCAACGATTCTCGTCATACAGTTAAGTATTGTTAGGTAATGGAAACCTAAAACAATAATATCCCATAACTATTGGATACAGTCCAGGTAACGTACAATTCTGTTTACTATCGAACGTGGGAATGTTAATGTCTGCAGTCGTCTCACACCCTCTGAATTGACCTCTATCATAAATTTCTTTGGCTTTAAATTTTTCTTTTGCAAACAAATTCTTTGCTTTTTATATTTGGTGCCTTTTAGCTTACATTCACAATATCCATTCCTTATTCTTCTGTCGTATTTTTGCTTGAAACTCTTTTAATAGTTTCCAAAATGGATTTGTACGCGCGCAAAACCTCTTTATTCGCGCATTAAGCCTCGTCATGTAGTATCTTTATTGGTATTTGTCTCTCGTTAAACCGTGTATAATATTGATAAAGAACCGGTACGTGTTTTTCCTACTAATCTGTTCTGTCAAAGGTGCCTGTGTGTGTGTGTGTGTGTTTTTTTTTTTTCAGTCATATCGCTACGATGTCTGCAGTCAAAGGCTTCTTATATGAACGTCAACATTCGTTCTTGTATGTACAGCTGACCTGACTAACTAAATTTTAATTGGACAGTGATCTTAAATGTTCAACGAATGATCATATATGATATCGGCCTTAACAATTAAGGTGAATATTTGTTTTATAATATTATAGTCTGTTAAAGATTTAAATTTATGATCGGCTGTGAAAACGGTTTACTCTAATTGAGTACATACAGATTGACTATTAGGAGAAGTGCCTTTCGCACAAAAACATTTCTAAAACAGCACCTCTAGCGTTTGCTGTTAAACACTTAGATTTGAGGAAAACAATGAAATTAATTTGTCGTTGAACTCTCCCTCTCCTGTGTAAGTGCAATCTTGGTTAAACATCAAATAGATCTTCCAATTCTTATATTCGTTCAGAGTAACCTTCCGGTGAAAAGAATGGTGATGACGATAGGGCTACAAATACAAAATATGTACATTTATCGATCCATTTTACCTCTGCTCCTAAAGCTCTATTGTTACAGGCACTAGACAAAGGAATAATGCAAAGCGACAATCTATGTAGGATTGCTATTCACCCAAACCTTGTATGGGTCGGTTTTTCTTCAAACTTCACTGTTAACCTATTGTCTGAACGTGAGAAAAATTTAATATCGGGATGTACGGAGTCTAGGGAATAAAGCGGATCGGACATAAGAAAGTGATTAGCAAGTACCTCAATGTCTACTTTGTTTAATAAAGTGTACCGCACATTGCCTTTTGTACATTCCATGTCATCAGAACAGACATTTAACGGCATAAAGAAACACAAGAACACAGGAAGTTGTTGAACCGTAATCTCTGAATGTGATCTGCTTTTCGTTTCTCTAAACTTACTAATAACACATATTTTTTAATTTGACGTACTTCCTGACCAGAAAGAAAACTAAAACGCAGACCATATTAGGCACAACATATATTGAATTATTTCAAAACATTAAAACATTCATATTTATGCATTTATGTAAGACTAACACACGACAAAGATAAACTTCTAAGCGCTTTAAATTTATGATAATTTGTGAAATTGTAAAATGATGCAAGTAATGACTATTTTGAGTTCTTTGAATGAAACCAGTAAACAGATTACTCTTCTGAAAACAAACAAAGTTAATTAGAATTAGATAACCGTGTTTGTAAACATAAATAGTGCCAAAATCCACCTCGTATACATAGCTGGTTCCAATGATATCACTCTTATTTCTATTTTCTTCTTGACTAAAATTGGCGAAACTTCATTTGTGCGTCGAAGTGTCACTAGAGATAAAATTAGAAGGATGGGTCCAGTCAAATTCCTTTAAGGAGGGAAAATGTTCCATATGTGAACTTATGTGGCACACTTCTCGTGAGATTTATTTTATCTCTCGCATAATTATATACCTAGAACTCGAAATCGGCTAGACCGATTTTCTGTAAATTTGTTCTACTCTTGGAAGAAATCCCTAGCTACAAACTGCCAAAGAGGGACTAATCACATGTAAATGGTAGCTGTAGAAATATGAGCGTTGCGTCTGAAAGGAAGAAAAAAACTGTTCGACTATTTTTATCCCAATTTGACTGGGCTATATAGAAACAGGAGGTTAAGTCCTATAAGTCCATCTTAATCATCCCAAATATATAAATAACAAATAGTAAAGCTTTGAAGTAACTCAGGCGCGGATAATGTTCCCTAAAGCTTTAGCAGGCAAAGAAGACATACCGAATCATAGCTATCAATGATACGAAGGCAAAGCTCTTGCACAAAAAGTGCAATATGTTTCACTTCTTCTTCAGCTATAAGACCGTATTTAGATAAGATTATCTACGAAAGCCTCACTCAGAGGGTCTTGGCGAGGTTTAATTCACGACCAAAGAATAAAAGAAAGGTTCCACCTAGGCATTAATGAACGAAACATTGGTTTCTGGGGTTCAACATGCCCAATACCTTTTGACAGATGATCCCCCTACCCAATTGGTGAGCCCATAATACATTTAAGAATGTAAGACAGGGCTGATATATAGTCGTAAATAGTGGAAAAGGGAGAATGTGTATCCTTAGAAAACTTTTTTTTAAAAATCCATTAATTCGGCCAAAAAGTGGAAGAACAGATCAATGCGATCCGACTTACACTTACACAATCACAGTTCGCGTCGTATACTTCGGTGGATCCACTACCTCCTAGATTCACCGATGGAGTCTGCAGCCTTACTCGACTAATGATTGTGTCTGACTTCCGACCGAAGAGAAGGGTGTGAATGTATGTTTCTCTGTGGAACGCCACGAAAGATGTGCTTACGTGACGACATTAATAACTATGCTACTGAGATTGGTACATATCTGTAGCGCTGGAGAAGAAATACACATTTCTAGGTTTTTGACATGCACGTAAGATTCTTGCTTGAACCACAATGCCCGAAGGACTGCCCCCTCTGGTCGTGATGAAGATCCCATCCAGAAAGGTAGGGCACAGCTGTTCAGGAAGTAAAGATATTCTAAGGCGTGTATCAGAACTCCGATCAAAAACCTTGATTTAACCATCAGCTGATGTGGTGACTATATTTAGGGTCCTAATTGAATTCACAATGAAAGAGATTCCCTTGAATTTGCTAGCATTAGAAACTGGTCTTTCAAGGGCAACACGGTCCTCGTACTTTAGATAAAACGCCTGGAATTTCATGTTAAACTGAAAGATAGGATGTGTAGGTAAGAATCCTGAAGGCCTGGGAAGACTGGCCAATTATTCGTCCTTATAGCGTTCATGATTGCGGATGACCTCTCCACCATAAATCGCTATTTCCAAATAAAAGTGCTTAATGATGAAATCTTATATAATAAGTCAAATGTTTCCCCTGTTTTACACACCAGGTAGACATGTGAATATAACGTCGGGATTTGAGTGTTTAAACACCCTCTTCGCTTCTTCTTACTTAAAAAAGATATACATTTATCACCTTCAGGATTCAAGAATGGTGAGGAAAAAATATTTTCTTTGATATCAATGAAGATACCCGGAAGCGAAGCCGATAACCTCGTCTTAATGCGGCAAGGATACATGCATCGTTTGTTAGGTCCAACCAGGCCTTTAAAAGTGACCTAGTATGGAACCTACTTGGACGAGAAGAATAGGAGGGCTTGACAGGAGAAGGAACTACTCCACAGAGCCGGTGGAAGGAGGAGTCGATAGACATCCTTTTCGGACCCTTATGACCACCACGCTTAGCGAAAGACTTGCGAGACAGACACATACCTATCATGTATGGGTACGACTTCGCCAACTAAGTTGGGCGTAGGAACACATTCAACGAGCGGTGCTGCTGATCTCTCATATCTTCAGAGGCCACTTTTGGGATTCATCCCTCAAATAAGTATTCGGAGTCCATATACATTTGCTGTGATCCAGGAAGACGGTATATGAGGGAAGGCGGTATCCCAGCTTAGGAAGGCTGTATCCCAGCTTACGTGGGGTAGTTGGGCATATAGCGAAATTGATAGCAAGAGTGATTTTGTCTCTCTCTTGTATGCGGCAGGAGGAGACATTGACTAATCATATTAAAAGTTAAAGGGAGCTGCCCAGAGAAGCTAGGCCTATGAAGCTGTGGTAACTAGGACCAGAGCCTGAAGTTATATAGCTTCAAGCGACTATACTGATGAAAGAACAAGTACCCATTGAAGCGCAACCCTATAAAGACATAAAATACTTGCGAGTCCAGGTTAGGATGCTTAAACGGACAAGTAAGTGAGTGAACCATGTAAGTACGTTCTGAAACCGGTGGCAGAAGCGTGGTAGAGGTGGATGTGCCAGCTTATGCGCTATACTCCTAGCAGTAGTAAGGTGGGCCACTATACGTACAATGGAAATTAGCATTACGGAGACCCCTGGGTGAATATACGTACAATGGAAATTTAACATGGCGAAAAATCGTGGGTTAATATATGTACAAGGGGAATTAACATGGGAAAAAATTGTGGGCCGATATACGTACAAGGGGAATTTAACATGGGGAATAGAGTTTGGGGGTTGTTTAGGGACAAAGGGGAATTGAATATGGGATTTTTTTTATATTTTTTTTTAAATTTTTTTAAATTTAAATTTAAATTTAAATTTAAAAAAGGGTAGGCAATGGAAATGCTATCTCTTTTCGAGAAATATGGCTGGCCCTGAAAAGGGCCTTTGGGTTTATGTTAATGTATTCATTAACATAAATGGTACCGCATTGGTCTTCTTCTTGTCCTTATGCTACGTCTCACTGTTGGCCCGTAAATCAGCACTCTTTTCAGGCATCCTTGTCTTTCAACGTAGATCCTACGTATCCACAGGCTGGTGTTTGTCCTGTGGACAACGGTCCACTTGGATCGGACATACATGAGCATGTCCGTCCGGAACATCATGGAAGACACAAGCGTAGAAGATTGCACATCGGTCCACATCTTGAAGCGACGAGAACAAGTGAATCAATGCAGTGGACTGCGCTTATTTATAGGTAGAGGAAGGATTGAAACGGATTGAATTCATTCACCAATCCGAACACGCGTTACAAAATTCAGTCAGCTCGCATCCAATCCGAAGAGAGCAGTCTGTGACGTCACGTGGTCTATATAGATTCGTTAGCGCTTGTGTGCAGTCAATCTATGCGACAGTGATTCAACATGACGGAAACTCAGAAAACGATCCATTGGGGTGCACCAGCAGGGGAGACTGCCCAAGGCAACCCGGACTTACTTTCAGAAGAGGTACATTGGGATTTTGTGGATTTTCTTACCTCGCAAGAATTTGTTCCGGAACCTTCGTTACCTTCTTCATTACCGCAAGTGGAGAATTTTAGACAGAGACAGAAAGAAGAATTGGAGAAATTTATGCAACGACAAAAAGAAGCGGAACAAGCTTTTCTCCTACAGCAACAGCAACAGCAACAAGAAGAGGTAAGAAAAAAACAACAGCAACAACAGCAAGAAGAAGTAGCAGCAAAGAAACAAGAGGGTGAAAATCAAACGGCTACGGTACTGTTGGACATTTTAGCGGAGTTAAGAAGTCTGAAACAAATGTATCAGACTTCTTTATCACGACCGAAGAGAATACGACCTTCCCGAGCTAAACACGCCAACCCTGTGACTAAGCCTGTCGTACCACCCTTAGTGATTTCAACCCAATCATCAGAAGTAGGCCTTGGCCGTGGCAAAGGCTTAAGGCAGTTAAAGTTGACTGGTTAAACTCACCCCTACACCAAAATAAAAAGGCCCTTTTCAGGGCCACCCACATTTCTCGAAAAGAAATACAATTTCAATTTGCCAATAACTCAGAAATAAACCCCACCCATTTTACCCTTATAGTACGTGTCTGTGTATGAGTGCGTGAGTGTAGCTTCTTATTTTAAAATCAAAACTCAAAGACACTTACCTTATATCATTCATGTATTCTTTTCTCCATTTTTTTACAATCCAATTCACAATTCACCACAGAACACTTTAATTAAAAGTTCATTGACTTCTTCTTTCTCCTTGTTTAGTCTCTCTGTTTTTTGAATTTCTTCACCGTTTTTTCCTCATTTTCTTCCCTTCTTCTTTTCTTCTCCTGTTTCTTTGCTTCTTTTAAATAGAATTGTCTTCTTTCTTCCTCTTCTTCCTCTGAAGAATCCCTCTCTTCTTCTGAAGAATCCTTCTTTTCTTCTGACTCCTCTTGTTTCTTTTTTGGGCAATCTGGAGACCAATGTCCTTTTTCTTTACAATAATAACAGGTATCTTGACTTTTGTCTCTTTTAGTCCCTGTTTTTGTTCTTTTTTGACGGTCTGGACACTCTGAAGACCAATGCCCTTTCTTCTGACAGATATAGCAAATATATTAACTTTTATCTCGAAAGGAAGGAGAGTAGTCCGTCGGCTGGTCTGAAGAGAATTTTCTAATGACCCCTCGCAAAGCTCTGACGAAACGTTCCATCTGGGTAGTCTCTTCCATCGTTGTGCTTGGCTTGAGAGTGAAATGAATAGTGAAAGGACAAGACACACACCCTTTTTATATACGCTGGTTTGCCAAGACTATAAATTAGTCTATGGTGTTTAAACTTGAGTCATTTGACGTTTTGCACTCAAGATGAAACGATCCCATTCATTCGAGAAGAAAGAAGAAGAAGAAAGTAAGAGGCAGAAACGTGATCTATCGCCTCGTACCAGGGCTGAAATCTTGGCACAAATTCATGCCAGTGATTTTGAAGAGGACATGAGTGAACCAGAATTTGAAACCTCTAAACCAAGTTCGTCACCCTTAGTCAACCCTGAAAAATACTATTCCATTCGAGAGACGGAAAAGCGCTCCTCTAGAAAATTTAGAACCACGGCTTACACCTACACGGTGAAGTTTAAAGATTTCAAGGCCGACGTACCCTTGGAGAAAGCAGAAGGGTTCATCACCGAGATGTGGGATTCTTTGCTCACCGCACTCAAGCGACAATGTCAACCCAAAGAAGACGATCGCTTGACACTATCCATAGATCACGACGGTTTGAAATCCCCTGTTTGGATCGAGTTTAGCAGACCTGCAGAACTAACCCCTTCCAAAATCATGGACAAGATTCAACACGTACAACAATCTAATGACCAGTTTGACATCACCGATGGTAAAGCCACACTGAAAATGGCCCACGTCTCTCTTCCTGAAGGGACAGGACGCAAAAAGATGTTATTGGTGAACGAGCTTCGCAGCATTAAGCGTAGTCTTGTCCAAATTCACAATCCTCATGACCAGATGTGTTTAGCCCGTGCCATCGTGGTGGGACGAACCTATGCCAACAAGAACGACACGACAGAATGGAAAAGAACCTGGAACACTATTCAACGATCCGATCGAGCCAAACAACGAAACGAAGCAGAACTCCTGTTGCAACAAGCTGGCCTGTCCAAAGACACACCCTGTGGCATTCCTGAGATGCAAAAATTGCAAGATGCCCTAGCTCCACGCTACACCTTGAAAGTGCACCCTCAAGAAATGCGCGGGTCTCTGTTGTTTCGAGGCCAAGACTTTAAGGACGGAAAATACATTCATGTTTATCATCACGATGACCATTTCGATACCATTACCAGTATCACCGGATTCCTGGGATAAAGATATTACTGTGAGAAATGTGACTATGGTTATAATAATCGAGAGCAACACAAGCATTGTGGATGGAAATGCCCAGGATGTTTGGCCTCTCCACCCTGTCTGAGCGAAGAACCAGTGCCTTGTTCGACTTGTCTGCGCACGTTTGTCAGCCCTACCTGTTACCAACAACATTTGAAAACACAAGGTTCACAGAAGAAATGTGCTTGTCAACTCCTGAGATTGTGCCCTACGTGTAGACAAGGCATACGTACCAACAATGCCAAGGCACACGTATGTCGAGGAAAGAAAAAATGTCACATTTGTCACCACATCGTGGACTTGGAACACGAATGTTACGTGCAAAAATACCAACCCCCACCAGAGAAAGAGGACGGTCACAAGAAGAAAGGCAATTTCATCTTTTTCGATTTCGAATGCATGCAAGAGACCGGCATTCACATTCCTAATTTCTGCGTGGCTCATCGAGCCTGCGAGAAGTGCATTCAAGAACCTATCTTCCGTCATTGCCCTCACTGCAGCAAGATTCCTGGAGGACGTGAAAAAATCTTTCGGGGACCGAACACGTTAGCCGATTTTGCCCGATGGGTCTTAGACCCCATCCACAAGACGTGGAGCCAAGATGACATCGAACGTTACGGAGATTGTCATCGTCATGCCACGGTGATGGCTCACAATTTCTCCGGATACGATGGACAGTTTCTTTTGAGGTACTATGCGGAACAAGGCACCGAGCGTCCTAAAGTGACTTTGAACGGAGCCAAAATCATTTTCATGCAAGTGGGACAAGTGCAGTTTAAAGATTCGATGAGTTACTTGGCCATGCCTTTGAGTCGAATGCCTAAAACGTTTGGAATGACAGAAATGGCTAAAGGGTACTTTCCACACTTTTTCAATACGGAAGCCAATCAACACGCCGTTCTACCCCATTTACCTGAGGTTCACTATTACGACCCCGACAACATGCGTACCGAACAACGAGAAGCTTTCTACGCTTGGTACAAGGCTCATGCCTCGGACCCATTCGGCTTTCAGGAAGAAATGTTAAAGTATTGTCGTTCCGACGTGGACATTTTACGACGTTGCTGTGGAAAATTTCGAGAACTGTTCATGGAACACGGAGGGGTCGATCCTTTGAAAGAAGCTTGCACCATTGCCAAAGCGTGTTCCTTAGTGTGTACCGCCAACGATTCATGCCTGAAAACACCGTGGCTGTCATCAGTCCTCAAACGACCCACTATGTCAAGCGTCAATACTCGGTCAAAGCCCTACGTTGGTTACATTACTTGTGCGACAAGGAAGATAAATGGATTCAGCATGCCCGCAACGGAGGAGGCGAAAAGACCATCGGAACGTATTCGGTCGATGGCTGGGACTTAGAAAACCCGAAGATCGTGTACGAGTTTAGCGGTTGCTTATTTCACGGATGTCCCGTCTGCTACCCTGACCGTGACACTAAAAATCAGTTTTTGCAACGAACCATGGAAGACTTGTACCAGGACACTTGTCAGCGACGCCTAAAGTTAGAACAACAAGGATACCAAGTGGTGGAAATGTGGGAACACAAGTACGATCACCGTATGAAAACCGATCCCGAGTTTAAACGCCTCGTGGAAAGTTACCAGTTCATGGACCCGCTGAACCCGAGGGATAGTTTGTACGGAGGAAGGACCAATGCCACCTGTTTGCTGTACCAAGCCGACGAAGAGAAAGGAGAAGAAATCAAATACTTGGACGTGTGTTCGCTGTATCCCTACGTATGCAAATATTGTCGCTTTCCTGCAGGGCAACCACAATTGTTAACAGAACACATTGACCTGAAAAACATTCGACAATACGAAGGCTTGATCAAGTGCAAAGTTTTGCCTCCCACGAACCAATACCATCCCGTCTTACCTCACCATTGTCAAAGCAAACTGATGTTTCCCTTGTGCCGTACTTGTGCCGAAACGTGCAACCAGGACCAACCTTGCCATCACAGCCAGGAAGAACGTGCCTTGACGGGAACCTGGGTCAGCGTGGAATTGTTCAAAGCTCTGGACATGGGATACCAACTGTTAGAAGTGTACGAAATTTTCCACTTTCCCAAGACACAACAGTACCACAAGGGTGACCCTACTCAGAAAGGCATTTTCGCCGACTACGTGGATGCCTTTTTGAAACTGAAACAAGAAGCCAGCGGCTATCCTTCCTGGTGTCACACTCCCGAAGACCAAATACAATTCAAAGAGAAATACTATGCACAAGAAGGCATCTCTTTAGACCACATCGAAAAAAACGAAGGCAGGCGATCGTTTGCCAAAGTGATGTTAAATTGCTTGTGGGGTAAAATGGCACAACGACCGTGTTTACCCAAGACGGAATATTTGACAGAACCTTCCCGCTACTTCCAGATGATTCACGACAAAACCAAATACATGAAACACGTGGACGTCGTTCGAGAGGATTTGATCTTGGTCAATTACGAAGAAGATCTGGACTTTGTACAAGACGACCCTTTTGGAAATGTCATCATTGCGGCTTACGTGACAGCTCATGCTCACTTAAAATTGTACGAAGCTTTAGAACTGTTAGAAGAACGCGTCCTGTACTTTGACACGGACAGTTGCATTTACATCCATCACCCGATTCAACAGCACCCTGACATCGAAGGAGACCGTTTAGGAGCCTGGACAGACGAGCATCCCGACGACAAGATTCTAAGTTTCGTCAGTGGTGGTCCCAAAAATTACGGCTACGAATACCGGGACAAACAAGGAGAAGTGCACACGACGTGCAAAGTGAAAGGACTGACTCTGAATCATCGTACCAGTCGAGTGGTCAACTTTGGGGTATTGAAAGAAGCCTTGCAATCGGGAGAGGATGGAAACTTTAAAGTGACCACCTATCAACCGAACAATATTGTACGTTTACCCACTCACCACATCGTCAGTCGACCCTTGGAAAAAGTCTATCAAATTGTATGCCAGAAGCGAGTGCGACTTCCCAATCACTTCACCTTACCGTACGGTCACGTCGGTATTGGTCTGTATATGAAAAGGAACCCTAGGCAAGATCGATAGTTCATTGTTCATTGAAGTAACTTACCATGTCGTTGACGAAGAAGAAACCAGATAGGTTAGGAGTCAAATGTTGGACATCACCGAGACCAGGGTTTTGAGGCTTGGACACAAGAGGTGGCCCAGTATGCACGAGAGTTATTCAAGGAAAAAAGTTACTTTTCAACCTGTGTTAGTGACGGTGCTAGAAGAACCCGTCACCCAGGACAGGACTGTCGTGGACAGGCCTGAAAGACCCTTTCGGGAGGACACTTGTGTGACCTTACCCCCTACTATAGAACTGGTTAGAACTTTACCCAAAACATGTTGTACAGACACTTGTGTTTATTCCACGTTCATGGTTATCATCTGCCTTTTATTCTTGTACTTAAGCCTTTGGCTTTTATGTATTTTTGTCTTTCGTATTCATGTTTGAAACATTCAATAAACGTGTTCTGAAAAAGTATATAAACTCTTGTCTTGTTTGTTTTTCGTGTCACAAGTGACATTTCTCACACCATGGCTACCTCTGCTGTCTCTGCTCCCTCTTCCTCTACTGTCAAAGTCATCAACAAACACTTAGATCGTGCCAGTTGGGAGGCTTTGTATCTTCGCCATCCCTTTAACATGCTCATTGCTGGACCTAGCGGTTCAGGCAAAACCGAATTCGTCAAACGTTTGATCGAACATAAACATCATTTGATCGATCGACCCCCTCAACGAATCGTGTGGTGTTACAAAGAGTGGCAATCGGCGTACAGCCTCTTGCGAGAAAGTCAAGGCGATTCCATCGTGTTTGTGGAAGGCATTCCTAAAGAAGACGATGGCATCGTCTCTGACTCCCGTCTAACCCATTTGGTTATTTTCGACGACATGTTAGGAGAAGACGAAGAAGACATTAAACTGTGGTTCACGCGCAAAGGGCATCACCGTAATGCCAGTGTCGTTTACATCACCCAAAATTTGTTTCAACAAAGTAAAGCCCATCGCACCATCAGTCTCAATGCGCATTACGTGGTCTTGTTTAAAAGCCCTCGAGATAAATCGCAAGTGCAAGTCTTAGCCAAACAGTTAGGAACGCCTTTGCTGACTCAGGCGTACGACGATGCCACTCAAACTCCACACGCCTATTTACTCGTCGATTTGAAACCTACGACTCCCGAGGATTTGCGATTTCGTACCCACTTGTTTCACCACTGGTGCCAAGACGGAGGGCCTGTCCTGTACACGTCTCCGTCCTCGACTTCATTTCACTCCCCATCAAAAAATCTATAAAAACCTCAGACCCTTTTTCGTCTGTCTCACACAGTGTGAACATGACGTCCCTTCAGTCGCATCTTCCCGTCAAATTGATTCGTGCCTTGTATGGCATCAGTCGAGAAAAAGATCCACAAACACGAGCTCGTGTCTTAGAAGCTAGTCTCAAAGAAGTCTTACGATGGTTCACGGTGACGGCACGTCAATTACTCCAAGGAATCATTCAGATTCCTCATCAAACCCAACGCTTTTTCGATCGAAACAAAGTCGCTTTGGTCCAACTGGCCGATCCCCGCATCGACACTCAAACCAAAAAACAAATCATTTTGAAACCTGGAGGGAGCGGTACTCTAGGAGGGGTCATCATTCGCTCACTCTTAAGATGGGATCCTAATGCCCCCAAAGTTATCCCCAAGACAAAAGTCCAACGAAGCCCCAAGAAGAAAAAGACCAGGTCCCCAAGGAGAACTTCTCCAGTGGCAGGACCCTCCTCTGACCAGACACCACCACCACCCAGGAAAAAGAAAAGAAGCCCCCAGAAAAAGAAAAGTCCACAGAAAACTAGTCGCAAGAGAGGCACTTCGGCCAGGACGCAACCTTACACTCGCAAACCACGACCTGCCACAGCGGTGACTGCGTCTCCGGCAGCTTCACGTTTGTCCACTTCTCAGTTAATGACACCCAGAACTGAAGAGTACTTGGAGACGTTGATCACACCAAGAACTTCTCCGTTGATGACCCCCAAAAGAACTTCCCCAGTGGCAGGACCTTCCAATTTAGTGGCAGTGGCTGCTGCTCACAAAGTACCTTCTCCCAAAATCAAAGTTCAAGAAAGATCGGGCATGTTACAAAGTTTACTGGATTTGTCCAAGCAAGAACTGGCTCGATTTAGTCCGTTACGTACCCCTGCACGACGTGTCATGCCTGTCCTCAAACTAATACGACGTAAAGACAATCAGTGGCGAGGCGTTCCAGTATAAAAAAAGCCTGTGACCAAGTCGGGTATCAGTGTTTTTTGGTGCTCCTGAAGACTCAAAGATGTCACCCTCCAGAAAACCCCAAGGAAAGAAAAGGAAAGGACTGCCACCACATTTAGCCAAACATGGGGACATGTTATCTGTCCTGTCCAAAGCTTCTCCACCCCTACGAAAAAAACTCATTCAAACAGCCTCCAAAGAGGTCATCGATACCGTGTGCGAATGTTGTTTGAACGTTTTGAAAGGCACGATCCCTTTGTCCAAGCACCAGAAACAATGCTTAGGCAAACATCGTCACGTTCTTCGCCAAATGGTTCAAAAGAAAATTCCCATTCGTCAAAAAAAGAAGATGTTAGTGCAACGTGGAGGTATTTTACCTCTCTTGTTAGGCCCCATACTGAAAGGAGTCTTGGGAACCATGTTGGGAGGACTGGTGGGAGCAAGATAAAAAGGCCTCGGAAGTTCCAAGATCTCAGAATCGACCCCTGACAACCCCATGGAAGGACGAAAACTAGCTTTAGTGCCTTACAAACGATGGATGGAATACCATCGGTGGCAAGAACAACACACCCCGCATTTACCTCCCAATCCCCATTTGAGCGAGATGTCCCAGTTACAACACGAATTGCAGTCCTTGATGGATCGCCAAGATTTGTCCGAAACAGAAAAATCGCAAAAGTACGGTCAACTCTTGCAACGACTGCAACTCTTTCACCAGAAAGCTTTAGACGAAACAGCTCTACCCACTCTGAAAGATTTTAAGACCTTGATGAAAAGTCCAGCACCATCACCAGTACCAGTACCACCAGTACCCGTGACCAAGACAGAAAAAAGAGAAGAAGAGGAAGGGTTTCAAACTCCACCAGAAAAAGTACGCAAGTTAACAACACCACCTACCTCCAGAATTGGATGGATTAAAAAGATGATGGCCACCCCTTCTTCCTCACAAGAGAAAAAGAAAGTGAAGACAGAAGTGAAGACAGAAGTGAAACAAGAACCGATATCCCCCGCTCAGACATCCTTCTCCTCTTCGACACCTATTGGTGGCCGCACACGCAAAGCATTGCAATCCAAGAAAATACCCCAAGAGAAAAAGAGTAGCCTCCTCCAAGAGTGGGTGTCTTATTAACACAAAAAAATGGAAAAAGTCTTAGCCAGCGTTTACTACAATCCCTCCCATCCTGCAGGTTACGCAGGAGTTCAAAAATTGTATCGTGCTTCCAAAACTCGACTGAAAAGTCTCCGTTTACCTCAAGTGCAACGATGGTTACAAGAACAAGCTACCTACACTTTACACAAACCCATTCGACGCAAGTTTGCCAGAAGTCGCACCCGAGTAGAAGGCATCGATCATGAATGGCAAGCCGATTTAGCCGATGTCTCTCATTTGGCCAGCTACAATCGTGGCTACAAATATTTGTTTTGTGTCATCGACGTCTTTTCCAAATTTGCCTGGGTCGTGCCCTTGACTTCCAAATCGAGCAGCGAGTTAGTGCGAGCCCTGCAACGGGTGTTGAAACAAAGCGGTCGTCACCCTCTTCGATGGCAAACGGACAAAGGCACCGAATTTCTGAACCAAGCTTTCCAAAAAGAATTAAAGAAACGTGACATTCATTTTTTTACCACCGAGAATCCCGAAACCAAAGCCAGCATCGTGGAACGTTTTCAACGCACTTTGAAAGAACGCATGTGGAAATATTTTACGCATCACCACACTCTGAAGTACATCGACATCTTACCGCACCTGGTGCAAGCGTACAACCAATCTTACCATCGAAGCATCGGACGTGCCCCGCAAGACGTGACTCCCGACAACGAAGTGTTGGTGTTTGAGCGTCTGTTTGGTACGTCCCCGACGAGGGCTGTCCCCGAGAAAAGTGGAATGTTGGCCGTAGGAGATTGGGTGCGCATTGACAAAACCAAACGCACTTTCGACAAAGGTTACTTACCTAACTGGACGACCGAATTGTTTCGCGTCACTGGACCAGTGCATGGCCGTCATCCTGCCGTCTATAAATTGGAAGACATGAACGGAGAAGTGCTCAAAGGAACGTTTTATTTGCCCGAGTTACAACGTGTCACCAAAAAAGAAGACGACGTGTACGACATCGAAAGCATTCTCGAACGCAGAACCCGTAAAGTGGACAAACGACGTGTCAAAGAAGTCAAAGTACGTTGGAAAGGATATCCACCCAGTTTTGATTCTTGGATCGACGCTTCGCAAGTCATCGACTATAAAAAGAAGTGACCATCATGCCCTTTCACACAGCAGACGCAGCTACGTCGACCACTCCTCCTTCACCTAGTTCTTCTGTGCAAGATTTACAAAAACAACCCTTGTGGGTGTGGTGTGGAGAACGTGTGCCTAAAACGCAAATCGTCTTTTTCTGCCAAATCTTCGTGGTGTATTGTGTCATCGGGGCAGCCATTGCCAATTTGAGTTTGCAACAAGGAGACAAACAATTGTGGACCATTTTATTGAGCAGTTGCATCGGTTACCTGCTTCCTAATCCCTCCCTGAAATTCTCCTCGAACGGGAACCCCGGGAACCTTGTGTCCAGTGCCAGTGCCAGTCACCACTTCAACCACAATCAGAACCCCATTTTAGACGGAGACACTCCTCTGACGTCCAGTAATATTCCCTCGGACAGCCACAGAACTCTGGAATTATGAGTCACCAAAACCAATTTTACTTAACTTTACCCAGTGACAGTTCCATGGAGGTGTTTCGCAAGAACACGTTGTGCTGTTACACGGCCAAATTACCTCAAGCCATCCAGTTAGATCACGAAGCCCATTGGGAAGTGGCTTTAGTAGAAATGATTCACCCGACCCAAGTCCTCAATGTCCTTCCCAATCAAAATTTTTTTGATGTGGAAGTTCATGACGAGCAAATGCAACAGTGGATGGATAGCAATGTCAAATATGACAAGAAAACCCGTACACAAAAGTACACCACCTATCACTTGTTCATTCCCCCAGGTTATTATTTTAGTGGTCAACATTTGGTCAGCACCACAGCCTCCAGGTTTAATGTCGTGTTTCTGAAAGCTTTGGAGCATGTCAACAAAAGTGTCACCATGGAGTACCACAAAGCAGCTCGTCGCTTCTTGATGAAATTTGAACGAAGTAAAATCGTGTCCATTTTATTTTGTCCTGAATTGTTTGACGTGTTGGGCGGAGACATGGACATGAGAAAGGCCATGCTCAAGAAAAACGAATTACCCATCGTTTACGACAACGAGTCTTTTAGCAAGTTATTTCGTGCCCAGGTAGAACTGAACCAAGGACTGAATTTGATGTTCGTGTATTCCGATGTGGTGGAGTACAACGTGGTGGGACACACCTCCGTACCGTTACTGCGTGTCATTCCTTTCAAAGTAGATTCTGCCACGGACGCTGACGAGGAAGGTGGAAACACTTACCACGTCCACCGCGAATTTGTACATCCTCACTATTTGCCTGTCAGTAAGTCGTATTTGGACACGGTCAACATTGCTATAAAAGGAGATCTGGGACAAAATATTCCATTCACCAAAGGAAAAGTCACGGTGAAACTCCATTTTCGAAAACGGTTCTCTCACGACTCGTAAGTAAGTCATGTATCCAGTGTACCGAGGGGTTGCTCGACAGCGAGGACACGGCTTAGGAGATATGTTAAAATCGGCCTTTCGTTCGGTGGCCCCGGTGTTGAAACCGATGGTGACACGCGGATTGCACGCCTTGAAAGATGCGGCACTGACGTAAGGCAAAGAATTTCTCCAAAATGTCATCATCGACAAACAAAACCCTAAAGAAGCCTTCATGAGGGCAGGCAAAAGTGTCTTGCTGCAAACGGGCAAAGACATTTTAGGCCAACGAGAAACACCTATAAATGCCCTGCACGCTACTGAGTCAGGCATTCAGCAAGGACAAGGCAGAAAGAGACGACGAAGAAAACACCCTTTCACCAGACTTCAAGCGAGAAAGGCCAAGAAAAGAAGAACCGTTCGAGACTTAGACGTTTTCGATTATTGAGAAAAGAGACAAACAAAATGATGCACCGAGAATCTTGCGCTTGTTCCAAGACGGAACTGGATCTGTTTGCCATGCCCCCCACGATGATGACGATGCAAGAATCCCAGTGGGTGGAATTTCACCCCGTCTCCTCACTGACCGATTCCGCTCCCATCGAGTTTGAAATCAAAGGACAGCCGAAGATTACATCGATCTGAATAGCAGTTACTTCTACCTGAGAGTCAAAATTCTAGATAAGACTGGAGGTGCTATAGACGATGAAGCAGTAGCTCCCGTCAACAATTTCATGCATTCCTTGTTCAGTGGAGTGGACTTGTACTTGAATAACAAACTGGTCAGTAGCAGCATGGATACTTACCCTTATCGTGCCTACCTGGAAAATCTCTTGACGTACGGAATAGATGCCAAGAACACTCATCTCAATGCCTGTGTGGTATGGGAAGCTGACGAACCTACCAAGTTTGAAATATTGGAAACTGATGAAAAGAAAGACAACAATGATGGATTTGTAGAACGAAGAAAGAGAATCACGGGAGCCGACACAAGTTTAGAACTGATGGATCGTTTGCATTTGGACATGTGGTTGCAAGAAAAGTATTTGCTGAACGGGGTGGATGTCCGCCTGAGACTGAATCGTAGCAGTGCCGCTTTCCATTTGATGGCTGATAGTGACGGTTACAAAACCAAAATGCTAGAAGCCAGACTCTACGTACGCCGTGTGGAAGTGTTACCTAAATGGGAAACGACATCAGTCAGACGTTGAGCAGAACGACCGCCAAGTATCCCATACGACGCGTGGAAGTGAAAACCTTCACCATTCCCAAGGGACAGCGATCCATGATCGAAGATCATCTGTTCCAAGGACAGTTACCCAAACGTTTGATCGTTGGTATCGTCGAGAATACAGCCTTCAACGGAGCTGCCGAAAAAAATCCTTTCTACTTTCAACACTTTGGCGTGTCCAAAATCGAAGTCAGTCGCGATGGCAAGACCTTGTGTACCCGACCTTTCGAACCTGACTTTACCAAGAAGAATTACTTGAGATCGTACTTGTCCCTGTACGAAGCCACCGGATAGTTAGGAACCAATACCAGTCACGTTATTACGTACGAGGATTATGCAGGAGGCTACGCTTTGTGGGCTTTCGATTTCACTCCAGACCAAGGCAGCGACGAGGGACATTTCCACCCTATAAAATCCGGCCAGATTCGTGTGGAAATTCAGTTTAAAGACCGAGACCCTGATGAAACGGTGAACGTCATCCTGTATGCAGAATTCGATAATACCATAGAAATCAACAGTTTGAGAGAAGTCATCCTAGATTACTAGAAACCATGGAAGACTTTTATCCCTCTTTACCTAGTGGAGAAATTTTAAAGATGGAATGTGATGAGACTGTGGAAAAAATGTTGTGTTTTGAAAAAAAAATTGTTTGATGTTATGATGTTGGATTATTGTTAAAAATGTTAGAGTTGTTGTTTAGTGTTAAGTGATTTTTGAATAAAAAATGTTGTGTTTTGAAAAAAATTGTTTGATGTTATAATGTTGGATTATTGTTAAAAATGTTAGAGTTGTTGTTTAGTGTTAAGTGATTTTTGAATAAAAAATGTTGTGTTTTGAAAAAAATTGTTTGATGTTATCATGTTGGATTATTGTTAAAAATGTTAGAGTTGTTGTTTAGTGTTAAGTGATTTTTGAATAAAAAATGTTGTGTTTTGAAAAAAATGCCTTTGTCTTTTGTTTAGCTATAAGAATGTTGGATTGATGCTCTTTCATTTCTTACTATCCCTCTCATGACACTCACTAAACGTTGCGACTCAAAAACCGTGTGGGGGATGTTTTCCTTCACGTCCGCGCTTTGACTTTAAGAACCGGGTTGTTTCCAGTCTAACCATCCATTGTCGACTCATCCTCCTACGAAGATGTGCTCCAAACTAGCTAAACTCAACGAAGCCTACGTGAATTTGCATAGGGTCAGACACAGTCTGATACCGAAGCCAGAAGAAATAGAGAATGTGAGAATGTTAAAAATCACTGAGGACCTGATAGAAGAGCTCTTCAGAGAAGAAATGAACAGGGAAAAAGAAGAATGGACAGAGAAGTACAGACTTCAGAGACAGCAACAACAACAACAACAACAAGAGCAGCAGCAGCAACCTGAAGCTGACAGAGGCTTTGTCGATTGTCGTATCGACACCAAAGAGTTCTTCTTCTCTTTCCGAAGAAGCAGACCTATCGCCAGAAAGTCTATCCTCAGAGGACATCGCATTCTTAGTAACTAAAAAGAATGCCATAGCAAACAAAAAAACAGCCCTTTTCAGGGCTACCCAAATACTCTAGAAAAGAAATAACGATCGATTTGCCAATGTGTGTAGGTGGAGTAGTGTGAAAATAAACACTAACTCTTTTTTAAAAAGATGTGAGGGTATGTGTTTGTGTGTTTGTGTTTGTAAGTGGTTAAGTAAGTTGGTATGGATAGTAGATTAAAATGATGTCTTTTTGGTGTTTGAGGTGTATATTTGGGGTTAGATTGGATTGCTTTGCGTATGTGGATAGTCTATTGAAGTGATTTATAAAAAATTTTAAAATAGTGATGGGTAGCATAAAAAAGTGAGTGAGTGTTTCTTTTAGGTCCGAGCGTTGTTGTTTTTTGGTCATGATCTAGGTAAGATCAATTTTATGTTTTTAGGGGGGATGTTTTCCTTCACGTCCGCGCTTTCACTATAAATTGAAACTCGTTCGGCAGTCCAACTACCCTTGTTGATTGATCAACACCAAAAATGAACACGAGACTGGAGAAACTGTTGGAACTTCATGTGCATCTGGAATATGCCAGGCGCATATTAAATGAACTGGCCGCGGAAGCCATTGTGGAGGAGGGAAGGATAAGAGAGGAGGAGGAAAGAAGAAACAAAGAAGAGGAGGAGAGAAGATATAAAGAAGAAGAGGAAAGAAGATACAAAGAGGAGGAGAGAAGATACAAAGAAGAGGAGGAGGAGGAGGAGGAGGAGGAGGAAAAGGAGAGAAGAAGAAGAAATTTCAGAATCCCAGAGAGCGAAAATTGGGATTCTGAAGCGACATATCCTGCCTCTGCTCTCTCCCCCCAAAAGGTAAAAAGTAACTGAGGGATAAGATGTGTATGCGGCGCCAGGCCTGGAAGGTGCCACCATTAACCAGGTGTCCATGAAGTTCCAAACAAAAAACAGCCCTTTTCAGGGCTACCCAATACTCTAGAAAAGAAATAACCATCAATTTGCCAATGTGTAGGTAGAGTAGTGTGAATATAAACACTAACTCTTTTTTAAGATAGTGTGAGGGTATGTGTTTGTGTGTTGGTGCTTGTAAGAGCTAAGGTATGTTTGTGTGAATAGTAGATTATGGGTTTCTTTATTGTTTCTTAGCGTAGGTGAAGAGTATAGTTAGGGTTTTGTAAGCGCTCACGTACGATTGTGTGGATAGTAGATTATGGATTTTGTTTATTGTTTCTTAGCGTATGTGGAGAGTATAGTTTTGGTTCTATTATATGAAATGAGAAAGTAGGGGGATGTTTTCCTTCACGTCTGCGCGTTGTTTGGTCATGATCTATGTAAGATCAATTTTATGTTTTTTAGGGGATGTTTTCCATCACGTCCGCGCTTTCACTATAAGAACCCACAAAGTTTGATGTTGGAACCATTCTAAGGAATAACTGAGACAAAAATGACTCAAGTATCAGTTCTATTTAATTTATTGAGAGACATCTATTTCTGGATAATGGATGTAGAATATGTTTTAGGAAGAATAGAAGAGGAATGGAGGCATGGAGATATGAAAGACTTTGTAACGAGTCAAGTTCAAGGCCTAAAGACAGCAAGAGATATCATAGCAGGGATCATTGAAGAAGAAGTCAGTAAGTCAAGAGGCTTCATTAACCCACCTTACTTCAGAGTGGGAAGTTTGAAGGAAGCACTGGATCATGTCATCCAAGTCCGGTGCTTCCTAGAAAAACTATTGTACTGGACAGAGTGGAGAAATGTAAAATGGGGATTGGAAAAGGTGAAGAAAGGGGAAGATCTGATGAGAAAAGTAATGGAGGAAGAAGTAGAGAAGATTAAAGTGAAATGGAGGGAAGAAAGAAAAGATGTGGAAAGCAAAAAGAAACAGACAGAGTTTGAGAGGATGAATGAGAATTGGATCAAAGTCCAGGAAAAGTTTAGAGCCTTGGGCCATCCAGACTGGATGCCAGAGGAGAAAAAGAAGAAGAAAGGAATAATGGAAAAAGTGAGGACTTGGTGGAAGAAGTTAAGGAGTTAGAAGAAGAAGAAGAAACCCAAAGGCCCTTTTCAGGGCCAGCCATATTTCTCGAAAAGAGATAGCCTTTCCATTGCCTACCCTTTTTTTAAATTTAAATTTAAATTTAAATTTAAAAAAATTTAAAAGAAAATATAACAAAAATCCCATATTCAATTCCCCTTTGTCCCTAAACAACCCCCAAACTCTATTCCCCATGTTAAATTCCCCTTGTACTTATATCGGCACACAATTTTTTCCCATGTTAATTCCCCTTGTACATATATTAACCCACGATTTTTCGCCATGTTAAATTTCCATTGTACGTATATTCACCCAGGGGTCTCCGTAATGCTAATTTCCATTGTACGTATAGTGGCCCACCTTACTACTCCTAGCCATAGTCGTGTGGGGAAGGAACAGATGAGTCACTTTTCAGAACTTTTCTGCATGCGGGAGTGGTCGCAAAACTGTCAAGAGTCATCGTGTCCTATGACCACAAATACACAGATCTGGGGGCTCAAGCCTTTAACCACCTTGTCAGATGTCCACAAATTTTCATTTCCTGTCACCTTCTAGGTGCTAGAAGATGGGTATGTTTCCTTCCCTCTCCTCGGAGAAGTGGATTTGTTATCTTTTCGAGATGCTTGAGGAGATGTGTCATCTCCCACGCTACTTCCTTCCATAGCGAAGTTTAAAGAGGGACGATAAGAGCCTAGGTGGGGGAAGATTCCATGCTCCGTTGCTTTCCCGGGGTATCAACGACTTCTTCATAAGGAGCAGCCTTCAGGTAAATAATTTGTCCATAAAGCGTGGAAGGGACATCCGTTCATGCGAACACACTTAGTTCATGTCCAACGAAGTCTTTCCATGTCTGCATTTGCCAATGTCTGTTGGTATTACTAAAAGTCTCAATGCATATTGATAAACAACAAAAAAGAACCCATTTATGGTAAAATATTAACAACCCATAGATAACCTACCCATTATTGCTTCTGTACGGAGAATAATGATCCAACTCATAAAACTGAGACCACATTGGGAGATTTTTTCCACACTAAGTACATTATTTTACCGCTAGAATGTTGTTACTTTCCAAGATATAAACACATATAAACACTCCATAACATGAAGTTGTCAAAACATTTTAGCATATATATTGGTCAAGCTATACATGTATACGTTATAATTGGTTTCAGAAAAGGAGATGAATGGTCTATATCATATATAACATAGATCTAATGTCTTATAAAACTTGTTTTCTAATCGGCATTCCACTCGTCATCGGTATTTTGAATGCAAATTATAAATCATATATCTGCTGATAAATTTGCCGATGACAACGATGCTTATTTAAACATCATCTAGTTACACAGGAGTAATAGTAGTATTCTTCATAATGATATTGCACTACGTTAATACATAGTCCTAGATGATAGAAATTTCCTGTTTGGCTGCACCTTTTGGATCATTCCTGTTTATTTGATAATATTAAATTATATTTTAATGCTTATGAATAGTTTTAAATTGCAAGAAGTAATTGTTAATGATCAACTTTTTTAATTAATAAGCTTGGCTAATAATATACAAATTTATATTTTGATATTAAAGTAAACGCAGCATATAAAACTTTGAATATCATCCGTCTCTAAGTAATATTGAAAGATAACTCAAAATCATTGTTCACAAATGCTTTTTAATTTGCTAAAATTAATTTCAACTTTGTAACCGATCGCTATTTTCATTCATAATAATTACTGAACACCTGAACACAAGTTTTCAGAATATCCAGCACCATGCAGAGTAGCTTTTATTCGGAAAACTGTTAGAATGTAGCCATTTTTATAGAAAAATATCTTTAAGCTTCCCCTGAGATTGTTTGTCTAATAGACAAATTTTCATTCACTCACACACAGTTCCTATATAACTACCCACACTTCAAGCCTTGCTAGAAGTATATCAAGGAATTTAATTTAATTCCGGTAGTGTTTGCCCTGTCTGTATCAGTACAATTGCACGACTGGCAGACCCGTCCGAAATCTCGATGCCCATGTGCAAGACGCACACGCACTTCTAACCAATTACCCTTTCTTACTGGTACAACTGTCAGTAGTGAATGGGGCCACTGTGATACAATTATATAAAATATTTTCTTGGAAATATTTAAATTTTATGCGATTGTGCGTTCTGGTGGTCTAGAACCGTTTTATTTTAAAAACGCACCGATCATGCCTGGTCCTTTTGCATTTAATAATAACTGTTATCCGAACAAGTGTGTCCTTGTTGAATAACAGTCGAGATCCTTCTTTTCTTAACTGAGTCAATGTTGATGTAAAATATTCGTCGGTGAACTTACCCGGGTTGGCTACAGAGGTGTATACATACCACTTCGCCGTTACGAAACAATTCCGGAGTGTTTTTCCGTCTGGTTGTACGGCCGACTTTAAGGCGTTTGCTTGTGCGATGATTCCAGGCTGACCTCGATTTGGTTGTAGTATATCAAGGTGGTTCCAACCGCCAATTTCTATTTGACCGTTAACAAAATTATATTTTGGTTCATAGGAGGGTTTGGTAATACTACAGTAAAGCTTATATTTATTGTAAGTGGAACGAGATTTTTACCAATACGTTGCAACCGACGCTGGTAATGGTCATCATAGACGGGGCGGCAGGTCTATGATCCATACCAGCAGGTTGTGGGTCCACGAAAGACTCGCGTACAATTGTATGAAATGTATACGTTATGTTATCTGAGACATCGCATCCATCTTTATCAAGCAACATTGTAACACCAATTAAGTAGTATCATTTTTTTAGGTAATGTGTGCTTGGTCGTGTGTGCAGGCAAGGCGATGGGTGCCGTTTACACGCGGACGCGGGTTCTAAATTCCTTAGAGTACGAATTAAAAACTATCTAACCTGTATGATGGTATTATATGTATTAAATAAGAATTCTGCCTACTATTATCAAGCGTTCTTCAATAGAATCCAGGGATAGGACTTTACGTTCTGTCTGGTGGATATTTATAATTCTCTCTCTCTATCTTTATATATATATATATATATATATATATATATATATATATATATATATATATATATATATAATATGTCGAAAACTATCTAAGTGTTTGATGCTAATAACATTTTTGAGGGAATTTATGGAGATCTCTGCGAATAGAGTTAGTCTACGAAATGACTGGCAAATAAAACATGTAGCAGAGAAAAATTAAATCCATGTTTCGTTTGAATGCATCATATAAATTTATCTAAGATTCTGAAAAATGTTATATGTCCTTTCAGACATGCAATCCAAAGGATACTGACAAACTGATTACTTTAGGAATGATCTTACACTATAAATGGACTAAACGTGGCCAAGCTTACGAGGAGAAACAATTAAAACATTTACATACTATAGTGCAAAAAAAAGTGCCTGAAGTTGAGTTCATCTGAAGCGAGCGAGGAGACTTTAATAAGTGAATCGTCTAATGAGTTGAGCACTAATGATTATGATACTCATGAGCAAATGAATTAAATGTTTCTATGTTCTATATTTCAATGACCTCTACACTTAATAAACGACAGTATTTGTTTTACAAAATAATATACTACAACGCGGAAGCGAAAAGCAGAAGAATAAGAGGAAAGTACTGATACCATTTATACTGGCCGCAATGTATAGCCTAACTTGTGCTGAAAATTGGCGTTAAACCTTACAACAACAACACCAATAACTCTCCAGGCGTATGCATATACCGCAGAAAACTAGTTTCTGAGTGGTTACAATGGTGCCGTCTGTGAAATCATTTTCTGAATAACAGTGATTGATTTTTGTCGAATCACATTAGCTAGCTTTAATTTGATTGTTCGTGTGGCTTCGTTGTTCAATGCTGCTATGACTAATGGAAGTAGTATTACCCTTTCGTCATTCGTGTGATCGATCAGGAAGGATAACCCTGAGTGTTAGCACTTTGGGTTCCAGGCCTCATTATTAATTTCTGCGCTTGTTGCTGTCTGAATAACCGTTCTGAGAGTGTGGGATTAAATTGTTGCACAATATCTCATTCACGAAGAATGTTGACATGTCCAACACGAAATTGCAAACGGTGTTTCACTCGCAACGCAGCAAAAGATCCGATAAATTCGTTACCAGGATCCAGCTGTAACATTCGTGGTTGTGAACGTGCATAAATGCGTTCAAGTGCATATGTGACGCGCGGATTTTTTATGTCAACGGCTTAGTTTATTCGTATATGCAGGTAACATCGACAATGGCTAACGCGTAGTCGTATGTCTGCAATCCACATTATAGATCTCCCACACGATCATGTATAAGTAATAAGCTAAAATTTTCTTTGCACTGGTAGGTAAATTTGACACAATGCTTGTTTAGCCAGCCATGTTCGAGCAACCCTATCAGTGACATACCCCGCTCATGATATCTACGGCAGCTTCACGTTTCCAATGCCAACGCGGACTGTAAACTATTTTTGATAATGTCCGGATTTTTGTTTCCATGTTTGTTTATATCGTGTAATGTATAATTAATTTAATTGTCTGTCTGTAAGTTTAAATTTTTTATTTCATTACTTGTTATTGTAATGTAACATTGTTTGCTGTACATTACCTTGTCTAAAATTGATTTCATTTCTGCTTGACCTGATTGACTTTTTAATTTTTTTATTTCATTTATGTAAACAGCTAGTAATAGTTTCATTATTCTCTATGTGTATGAGCTTATTAACATAATTATATTTCAGGTAAACAAGAAGGAGTAAATATATTGATCAGGGTCAGGGATTTGGAGATTCATATGTGATTTTTATAGGCTATTGTGTTGTAAATAAACAAGGCTCATTAGATCATTCTAGAAGGTTATTTTCCATTAGGTAATGTTTGTTTTTAGAAAATGCTAAGTATGACCTGAGGTCAAGCAGATAATTATATTATCTTGTGTCTGTGAGGATTTAACCAGTCGCGTTTAATATCTAGCAATTTAAGTTGTATTATGTTGTGCTCAGTTTGGGCTGAGTTTTATTTTCTTCAAATTATTGAATTTAAGAGATTATTTTCTCTGGAAATATAAAAGTGCTATGATAAAATTATTGGATAAAGACATTCACTGGAATTTGTACTGAATTCAAACCTGGAATAATATTTCTGTGATTCAACAAAATACTGTTTTGCATCTGTTTGGGACTTGAATTGAATTTATACATGACTTTTTGTTACAAGGACCTGGGTCAATAGTTCTTGGATTATTTTTGGATTTAATTCGCAATACCGTACGTTTTTTTCTTCTCATTTTGTATTCTAAGGAAATAAATTATTTGTTAAATTTTACAAAGCTTGTTGCCTTCACTCTTTTCTGTTACTTACTTTAAGAGCATAGGATCGTAACAGAAAACTGGATGCTCGTCCTTCGGATACGAATTTCGCTAAAATATTTCACAGACCTTTGCTTTTGAAATTTAATTTCCCCTAGGTAGGGAATTTTAAAATCCCACGTTTTATTTCACATTTTAACTATATTTGGTTAAATCAACAACCTTTTCTCAATATCATCAAAAGTAGAGAATTATTTAATTCTACGTAGGAGTGGTTAAAAAATGTGTAAATGGAAATACAGTTAAAAAATTGGATTCAGAGATAAGACAGATCCAGTTTTAGATAGAAATGATACAAATGGAAAGGGAGAGGGAAGTGAGAGAAATGAAGTTTCAGAAAGAGAAAGATGAAAGACAAACGGAATTTGAGAAAGAGACAAGAGAGATAGAAAGATAAATGTATAAAGAAAAAGGCTAGTGCAAATGCAAATACAAAGAGAAAAAGGAAGAAAGAGAATTACAAATTAGACTAAAATAATTAGAACTGGCAAGGGAAAAACACTCCCCCACTTTTGACGTTTTAAGAAATATTAAGATAGTACTCCCTTTTCTGGAAAAAAGTAGTAAATCAATATTTTGTTCATTTTGAGAAAATTGCTGAAATTTTGAAGTGGCCAAGAGAGTAATGGACTCTGTTATTAGAATGTGTACTTACTGACAAAGCTCGTGATATTTACATTTCACTCTCATTACAGCAGAATGCTGATTATGATGTGCTTAAGGATTATATCTTAAAAGGCTATGAGTTGGTACGCGAGGCTTATCGACAAGGTTTTAGGAAGTCTAGAAAATCAACTGACCAAACCAATGTCGAATTGGCATGGGGAAAAGTACGACAATTTTATAGGTGGTGCTTTTTAAAAAAGGTTAATAACGTTTACGAAAATCTCAGACAACTCTTATTAGTTAAAGTGTTCAACAAATATGTCCATAGTGGCATCAAGACATATTTGGATGAGCATAAGGTCGAAACTTTAGAAAATGCTGCTCGTACTGCTGACAAGTATTCTTTAGCTCACAAAGTTTCTTTCGTAAGTAAGTTTTTCGCTCATCAGTCTTTGGTAAAAAAATATTTCAGCCTAATGCAGCCTTTCTAAATTTCAATCTGGCACATCTTTTAGAAATGAAGTTTCTGATAAGATTGATCAGAACCTTTTATCTCTTCCTACGTGTACCTATTGCTGGAAGAAAATACATGTTATTTCTGATTGCTACAAACTGAAAAATAAGCATCAGAATCAAGACAGACCTATTCAAAATACTCTTATTTTGAAGAGGTCAAGGTCACGGTCATGTATTGAAAGAAATACATTTCTTGGGTCTAATAAACCCCATTCTAGTTTTATGGAGAATTATGAATCATTCATGTCGAAAGGTTCTATATCGCTCATGGCTGATTCGGCAAATCCTATCCATATTAAAATTGTAAGGGAAATGGGAGCATCTCAGAGTCTTTTATTATCAGGTAGTTTGACTTTTTCTTAGAGGTCTTCTTCTAACGAGAATGTTCTTATTTAGGGAGTAGAATTCGGCTTTGTTATTGTTTCTCTCCATTGCGTAAATTCGTCATCAGACTTAGTCTCAGGATCAGTGCCAGTCGGATCAGTCCCTGCTTTACCCATTGAGGTCATTCATTTATTACTAGGCAATGACCTAGCTGTAGATAAGGTTGTTGTTAATCCACTTGTAACTGAAAAGCCTTTTTTGGATCAGAAAATGCATCCTATTGAAAACAAATTCCCTGATTTATACTCAGCATGTTGAGTTACTAGAGTTATGGCAAAGAAAGCTCTTGAGAATGATGTTGATCAGAAAAGTATTCATTTAGCTGACACATGTATTGGTCAGCATTTTGATGAGGTCACTTTTACTCCTTCTTTGGATCAATCAAAAGGTATTAATCCCAGTGATCCTGTTGTAACTACTCATTCTCTTTATTCTAATTATGGTGACAAACGACAATCACTTTTCGTCGAAGAGGGGAAAGATCCTGACATCTCTTGTTTATTTCAAAGGAACATTAGCAAAACTGAAGCCACAGAAGTACCCGTTCGTTATTTCATTTAAAAATGAGATTCATATGAGAAAAAGGACACCTCCAGTAGTACGTGCTGATGACGAGTGGTCAGTAAACTATCAAATTGTAGTTCCAAAATTATACAGACAGGAAATTCATAGTCTGGCCCATGAAACTCCTTTAACTGCTCCTTAGGGATTAAGACTTATCTCAAGATCTTGAATCACTTATTTTAGCCAAAAATTAAAAGTCAGGCTTTTGAATACTGCCGATCTTGTGATACCTGTCAAATGGTAGGAAAAACCAATCAGAAGATACCTAAGGCTCATCTGCAGCCTATTCCTGCCTTTGACGAACCATTTAGCAGAAGAATGGAAGATTGTGTTGGTCCCTTACCTAAGACGAAGTCAGGTAACCAATACTTGTTGACCATAATGTGTACGCAAACAAGATTCACAGAGGCACTTCCTTTGATTATTTGAAGAATATTACAACTAAAACAATAGGAAAAACTTTGATAACATTTTTCCTTACTCAATTTGGCCTTCTCAAATCTTTCCAATATGATCAGGGGTCAAATTTTATGTCTCGAATTTTCCAGCAAGTTATGTTTGAATTTGGCATTCAGCAATTCAAGTCAAAAGTGAAAATATGGTTTGACAGAACTGCAATGGAGACAACTTTTGAGTCTGGTGATAGAGTTCTGTCTCTCCTGCTCATTCATAAAAATTTCCTTCAGATTAGGTATTACGGGCCGTACCAAATTAACAAGAAAATGAGTTAGTTAAATTGTAATAACAGTATTCCTGGGATGTAAATAATTAAAGGAGTACCAGTATGGTGAGGGAGATAGCCAGGTAGTCATGCAATTAATTTAATTTTACTTGTCCTATTCAGTAATGATTTAAGCGAAAGAATGCAATCGACTCTTCTGATCTTTGAGGATCAAATCTTCTGAATTCAGAAATTATGAATAATCTGGACCATAATCTTTCACATTTGCAACAACAAGAACGGAATTAACTTAAAAAGTTATTACTTGAATAAGAGCACTTTATTTCCAGATGTTCCTACAAAAACAAAAAAATCGTCCATGACGTTGAAGTTGTAATATCCACACCTGTGAAACATCACCCGCACTAGATGACTCTCGCAAACACTAAAGCTTGAAAAAAAGAAATTCAGTATTTGCAGGAGAATGATTTTATAGATCCGAATAACAGTAACTGGAGTTCACCATGTATGGTTGTTCCGAAACCAAATAAACCTTTCCGCACGTGCACCGATTATAGAAAGGTGAACAGTGTAAGTAAATCAGAGATTTTTCCATTACCAAGAATCGATGACTGCATTGATAAAATCGGAAATGCAAAGTATGTCACCAAATTTGACCTTCTGAAAGGATTGTGGCAAATTCCACTGACGGAAAGGGCAAAGGAAATTACGGCATTCGGGATTCCAGACGGACTTTATCAATATAAAGTGATGCCGTTTGTCATGAAAGGTTCGCATAGTAATTTTTAATGTTTAATGTACCTGATTACCTCTGGTCTAGATAATTGTGATACCTACATCGATGATGTCGTCATCTACAACGACACCTGGAAAGATCATTTAGCGACAATTCCGAAATTCTTTGACAGACTCACTGATGCAAGTTTGACAATTTATCCAAAAGTGAGTTTTGCGGAGCTTGTGTAACATTTCTATCATATATTGTGGGACATGGACAAGTTAAACATATATATGCTAAGGACAAGGCTATCTCTGAATTCCTTCTGCCTATCAGTAAAAAGCAACTGTTGAATTTTTGGGTATGGCTGGATACTATCGGAAATTTTGTTCGCATTGTTCCATAATTGCTGAACTCCTGACAAATTTACTGAGCAAGAACACCAAGGTTCTTTGGTCTGAAAAATGTCAGGAGTCTTTTGATAAGTTAAAGGCCATATTAAAAAGTGTACCAGTTCTTACAGCTACAGATTTCAGCCAATCAATTAAACTGTCTGTTTTTTTGCGAATTTAGTGTGGGGATTGGAGCAGTATTGATTCCAGGAGATACAAATGGTGTTGATCATCCATTATGCTATTTTTCTAAGATATTAAATAAGCGCCAGAGAAATTATTCCACAATCAAGAAGGCATGTTTAGCTTTGATGTTGGTATTTCAACACTTTGAAGCTTACGTTAGCTTAGCTCCTTCTCCGATTATGTGATCAGTGATCATAACCCCCTTACTTTCATCGGCAAGATGAAACAACAAAAATCAGTGATTATTAAGGTTTAGTTTGTTGTTCCAGCAATATAAGATTGATATCAGACACATCAAGGGAAAATACAATTTAATAGCAGATGCACATTCACGTGTATAAAAACATATTTTTTCATGTATACTTTGTGTCATTCATAAGATTTTCTCTTATGTTTTTACCACATGTATATTTGACTTATAGCAAAAAGAAAGGTTTATTGCATAAATCTCTCTTTGTCGTTATGATAGGAAGTGATATGTATATTTAATTTAATTGTTCGTTAGCTTTAATTTTTCTAACTTTATTACATGTTATGATAATGTAACATTATTTACTGAACATGACCAGTCCATAATTGAGTTCATTTCTGCTTGACCTGATTCACTTCTGTTTTTTTTTATATTTTATTTATGTGAGCAACTAATAATAGCTTCTTTATTCTCTATGTGTATGAACTTATAAACATAATTATTATTCAGGTAAGCAAAAAGGAGTAAAGATGTTGATCAGGGTCAATGTTTTGGTTATTCGTGAGTGAATTATATAGGCTATTGTGTTGTAAATAAACAAGACTCATCATAGCATTCTAGAATGTTATTTTCCATTAGGTAATGGTTGTTTTTAGAAAATGCTAAGTGTGACCTGAGGTCAAGCAGAGAATTATATTATCTTGAGGCTGTAAGGATTTTACCAGTCGTGCTTTAATATCTAGCACTTTAAGTTGTATTATGTTGTGACCAGTTTGAGCTGAATTTTATTTTCTTCAAATTATTGAATTCAAGTGATTATTTTCTTTGGAAATACAAACGTGCTCTGATACAATTTTTGGATAAAGACATTCACTGGAATTTGTACTGAATTCAAAACTGGAATAATATTTCTGTGATTCAACAAGAGACTGTTGATACATCAGTACTTCGCAGATCATAACATACATCATCGCCTTCAGTTCTGGATCTCATCGGGACTTGAACTGAATTGTATTCAGGACATTATATTACTAAGAAATGTGTCTTTAATTCTTGGGTTAATTTTGGACTTAATAAGCAATTCCGTAAGTTCTGCTTTTCTCCTTTCATTTTTGTATTCTAGGGAAATAAATTATTTGTTAAGTTTTACAAAGCTTGTTGTCTTCACTCTTTTCTGTTACTTGTTTTAAGAGCATTGACTCGTAACAATCTTTATAATTTAGTTTTAATTAGTGGACTTTCTCCACGGGAGACAGAACCCAGTGGACTTTGTTCAGCACCTAAAACAGGTTTGTCTTTCAAAACCTCTTTTGATGATCTATCTTGCGGTTCGTTCTACGAGTGTTGGATTAATCGCATTCAAATCATGAATTTGATCCACGTCTGCGCGTATGCGTGTACGGGAAGATATATTTTAATTCTTGGTACTCAAGGTCATGTCGGTAACACGCAACATGAACACGATCTACAGGTGCTGCAATGGGTTTAAGTTGGTTGTTAGAAGTATGACGTATATCAAACCATGTACCAAGCGCACAGTAATTGTACCCAGGGATATGCTTTTCACCAGAGTATTTACTCGATGGTGTTCCTGAAAGCTTTGTTGATGAAGCGACGATATCACCGCTAACTGTGGTTTAAACCGAATCATGTGCATCGACGGCTTTTACCAATGGACCGGAAAGTTCCTATAAATGTGAACTTCTTTGCTCTAATGATCCCAGTTCGTCCATTACGTATTTCTACTCGAACGGGATTTGCGGTACGGGTTTTTACTTGACATCGCAAGCAAGATGAAAACACAATTGCATTATATACTATATTATGCAATGGCATCTCGGAAACCGAAATAAACAGATGTTATCAGAAACATAAATAATTTCAACACGACATTTACTTCTTTGCATAAGCAAGACCTAAACCGTTCAAGAGTGGTGATATATTTACAAACTCAGTTCGTCCACTGATTATTGGTCCTGCTGAATCAGAAAGAATACAACTGATGTTGAATATAATGTGACGATAGTTGAAGTAGGATCGGCGGTTTGTGACCTTACCGTGAGCTGATGTTCAACCTTGTTATGATGTTTTAAAAGATTTTCAAAAGCACTTAACAGTGGTGGCAACATGACCTTTGATTTCTTTTCTACTATCGATGGAGCGCATACCATTGACGATTTGAATACAGACGAAAACTATTTTGCAGTTCACGATGATGTGACACATGAACACTAAGTCAATCCAGCGCAAATAATTCACAAGGCCGGCACATACACACCGACGTTTTCTATTTGACTCAGCGATACTCAAATGTATCTGAGATAATCCGTGGCAACTGTAACATGTTATTGATATTTCGTGGCATTGACGACCATGGCCTTGCAAATATCTGTTGGACCTGGTATGCTGCTTATCACTCGTAAGATGAGTCACATGTCATGCTTGCGCGGATCACCACCAACCCATATAGATTTATAATCACTGATTTGAACAAAACTTTCAATCGCAGGGGTAAATATGCAGTTTTGGATGCGTCAATTTAACAATCATATCTGTTATATTATATGAAATGTCTGCCAGTGATGTCATAGGAGAGTATGAAGAATGACGCTGTAAAGCTGCTTGTAAACATCAGGAAGTGATTCGTAATACTGTAAAAGGCCGCAAAAAATATCAAAGATATTTTACAGTAGCGACAAACTGCACGAGAAGAACTTACAGGGAGCTTTGAACAAGCATTTACACCACAAATTTAGCCAACAAAGTAATTTTCAAAGGCAACAAGCGCAACTGCAGAACTATTGGATAGCAGAAGTCAGCGAAGTCAAAGAAGACGTTCTTGAAATTCGAGAACCAATTGGTGTACTTGCAAAAGGCACCAGTTGCACTTGATGAAGAAGTTAGAGAGGATATTGCCAACATAACAGACGTACCACACGAGTACAAGTCGCAGTGAAATAAAGCCTCAATTCTTTAACGAAGAAGCTCGCTTGGCGATCTTCGTAAATCGTATACTTGTTGCTGAATATATCAATGATGTGTATTACTACACTGATAAAGATTTTTAAAGCAATGGAATGAAACAGGTTATTGTAAATACAACCCAACTATCTGATCAAGGAAACCAGAATGCAGTATGACCTTGTATACACATGTTACCACTGGGGACTCACACACACTTGAAATCGCATTTGGGTCGCTGCGAGTTTATTACAATTGGCCTATATATAAAAAATTATTACAATTGGCCTAGAGGCCCCGAGTGGCCGAGTGGTCTAAAGCGCTCACCGTTCCGGATCACTGCCATCTCACCTCTGTCTGCGTGGGTCTGAGTCCAAGGCTCGGCTAGCGTGGGTACGTAGGAAGCCTGCCAGTATCTTCTCGTGGGTCGGTGGTTCTTCCCTGCGTTTTCCAGGGTTCTTCCTCCACCATTTATACTGGCCGCCATGTATAGCCTATCTTGTGCTGAAAAATGACGTTAAACCCTAGAACAACAATTGGCATAATATGCAACCAAAACCATTTGGTGTTCTGCTCGCAAAAAAACATCCTGAAACAAGTTGGGTACGAAGAACGTCTTACAGGTGCGCACGACATTACATCATTCAATGACGAGATCCGACGAAAACGTTTGGTGTTAATCGGTAAGTTACATACGTGAATATGAGCTCACATTCAACTCCATCATCGCAATTTAATCTCCGTGATATTTGGCTGAGACAAGTTCTTGGTTGACCTAACAATGTTCCTGAACAAGAATAATTTGTACGTGCAGGATCTAAAGTGAGTTCATATCATATCGCGCCTGACATCAGAATATCTCAACGACCCATATGAATTTATATTGTGACGCTATCAGTGGTAATTATGAAAGCAGGTTTTCCCCAATAGTAGAAGCGGCTGATTTGATAGCAATTACAGCCGTAGCACAAATGTGTCTTCCCTGTCATAATAATCGGTTGAAACATAATCGTTTTATCATTGCAGATCAAGCTGGGCTAATTGTAGATCGTCGAGATAAAAGATTGACGATGACCCGAGACCCTTGCATGTTGTTAACGTGAGAAAACCCGTTTACGCGAGATATTTTAGAACTGGACTCAATGACGTTACTCGTGGACTTTTCACAGGCGCACCAAAGGTACTCACATCATTGTCATTGCGAGCTACGCCAATCCTTAAACAAGTTCCGTTGCAAGTCGTTGATAGCATCCAAACATTGCTGTGCAGCGAATGAAAGACTAATTCGCTCTGAGATCGACAACAGCGATTAGAGACTCTTGCACCACCAAAACCGGTTACACTGCCATCTACAGAAGCAATTACGGCATGCAGTGGGAAATTTATTAGTGAAACCGCTCAACAACGACTCTCAGACTTGGTGACTGCAAATATGGCAATGGGAAGTGGATTATACGGTTACGAATACAAGTGGAGTAACAATGTCGGATTTTTCCGGTTACTGCTCTGCGCCACTGTATGTATCTTGCTTGGGCTACTTCACTTTCATGGATTGTTAATGCTAATAATCCATGGGTTGCATAACGTGTATGGCTTTTATGCTAAAATGGAATAAAGTCAAGGGGGATAGAAACAGTGATGTGTATAGAACAAAAATAAGGTAGTACCGCTATTACGACATTACTTGATGTAAGTCCCACACAGAGTAAAACATTCTTACATTTGGAACAAATTTATGTTTGACTGAGCGCTAGTATCATTGATTATAAACATTATCTTATGTACCAGCTTTATTGATAATGGAAGTTTGCAAACATAACAAACACCGACATCATTAATCTACCTCTGTATCGAACTGTAGGCAACATCAAATGGGTGGCTTCGGCCATTCGGAACCAAGTGCAACGAAACTCGTAATTTTCTGGAAATAACGAGTAGACAAAACCTCGAGAGATGTTCCAAATGAGCTTTGTTATAATAACTGGGGAATTTGTGGATCAGCCGCATCACTTTAAATGTTAAAGAAGCATACCACATAGTTATTTGACATACGAGACTTTATCATAAATTAAAAACTATTCTAAAGTAATACACAAATGAAGAGAGAAAAGAAGAGAAATTTCAGGCGAAACCGCAGAAGATTCTATGTTCAGAATGATGTTCTCTTTTTTGGGGATAAATCTCGATTTCCGTGAGTAGTGAAGGCGACGGAAGCTGTGAAGATCATAAAGATAGTTCACTGTGATGAGCTTGGAGGACATTTATGAATCCACAAAACGTAAGTACGGTGCGAAACTTTCGGCAATATAAGTACCTTGGGAAGCAATTTTTACAGTATCTTTAAGCTGACTGAATGGGGGCATCTGGTGCGCCCCCTCTCAAATGTGATCAAACATTATTTAGGATGACTTTCATTTCGCCACTGAAACGTAGACGACGCGAAGGGAAAACATTTTAGAAATTTCTTTAGATATTAACCTGTTGAGGTAAATTACTACCCATTTAAGTTCATGTAACATCTTTTTTTCTTTGAAATGGGCTTCCTTTGGCCATTTAATGATCATTTAAAGAGAATTCTTGAGTTGTATGTATTCGAGTTTTTGCAGTTTTCTTTTATTTTGAGGGCTACTGTGTTCGAATACCTCATCTAGTCGATCATATGATAGTGAACAAGCCATAATATAATCTAAGTGATTACCGGTTGGAAGACAGATGAGCGACGTAATCCTACTTTTCTAATATTTTAATAATTAGCCTGATTTTAGGAAAAATTCGGGTAAACTATGGATTGATTCCCTCGCTCCTTAAACACACACACACACACACACACACCTTTCAGTTAGTCTTCCATTTGCAATTGCATTCTATTGGTATGTGAAGAGTCCTCCAATTGTAATAGATTTAAAAGGTTGTTGCATTATTTAAACACACCGGTATACATTGGGGTTACGGATAGTAGAATGTGCGAAAACTTTTAATCAAGGTGTCTCTCCATTGTAGACGTGAGTTAATCAACGATACGTCTTTGATATATCTTACTGCTGATTGATTAATTAAAAAAGAAATGCGAAATATACCATTCAAACCCAAGACAAAGATGAAACCAAATTTGGATATAAATTAAAATACAGATCCTGCGTCATGCAAAAATATATGATTCTTTAAGGTGCATTCTGCAGTTAAAAAATATTCAGACTTTTAGCCATCACGGCTGTTGAAAGAAGGTGGTTCTAGGTGAGAAAGACGTTTCTCACGTTCATACAGTTTTGACATTTGTCATTTTATAGGGTGAGAAAGAATCCAGCAAAGTCTGTGTTTAGCGCTCTGCCTCCTCCACACCCCGCAAATGTAATTAAAGTGGAAACTTCCAAACAATGTACTCCGTCTCTTTGATGCCCCGGACATGCACCATTCTCAATATTCTGTATCTACTTTTGCTTTTATAATGGACATGAATGCTTTGTTTTCCATTCATATTGTGGAAATAAAAAGCAAATTTAGAGCCTGAAAATATTATTAATTTATGATCTTCCTCTTGACGAGTATGCGGTGGACGCAGAGAAGCGATCCTAAAGACATTCGCTTTACTAGGATAACTGTCATCAAAGCCCTAAAGTAAACAATTTTATTTTAAAATGACAGCTTGCTGAGCTTGTTAACGGTGACCCCTCCCCTAAAGGACCCGGTTCATTTAAAGTGTTTGCTCTGAGTCTCTGCATTAATTTATACATACACAGATGAAATTGTCAAGACTTTTGAGTAACAGAAACTGCCAGATACGGAATGCATACCGATGTACCATATATATATATATATATATATATATATATATATATATATATATATATATATATATATATATATATATATATATATAATCGGCATTTATACTGCACAGAAATGTTGAGATAGAGCGACATTTTCGCCAGTACGTTTTCGTAAAAAAGTAGTGTAAGGTGATTAAATGCATTAATGCCGTAGATACAGTACTTACATCACTTTCTCTGAACACCAAGGTGGTATAGTATAGCTATAATATCGGCTTTGACTGATACAACGTTTCGCCATCAGGCGTGAAACCTTTTCGCGGGTTTGGTAATATCGTGGGCCATTTTATCAGTCGAAACTGCATGTCCGACATCACAAATACGAGCAAATGTGCAACACACCTGCCAGAAAGGTAACCTCATCGACCAGCTTGTATTAAATGATGTTGTTGACAAAGAGCTCTCTCAAGATTAAGTATTGATATTACAGGGCGATTAAGATTAGGACAACAAGCAACTAAAGTCGTAAAGGTGCACGCAGACTAGAGGAATGCGTGTTCTTTTGAAAAGGTGGCTATAGAAAATACATGTATCAATGCTGCGAGGAGGAATGGCAAGATATGTTAACCAACAACAGCACCACCAGTCTGCATGTTTTACCCATAATTATTAAAGGAGTGTTTTGGCGTAATCAATATATCAAATATTTCCTGGCAGAAACTCTACTTTTCAAACACAGGAAAAAAGTACTGAAACATATATTGATCCAGAAGACTCCTTTAACATTTTGTTAACGTTATCAAACTGAAAACACCGTGTGACAATTTTTATTTTGTTCCTGGTTAGTAAGAATTATTTTCTAATTGCTTATGTCTTAAAAGCATATAAAATGGCTATTATTCCCCACAAAGTTTGCTTTTGTGACCAAGACAGTGATATTTTGAAATTTACCTATTTTCCAGAACACTCCAGATACATTCAGTACTGAGTAAACTTGAAGTAACTTCTAGAACTTTCTAGAACTTTCCAGTAATATAAACAGTAGTATTAATACAAGGGCCTTAAGCCCACCAGTTCAGTTTTGTTCCAGCTGCCTAAGTGGATACATATCTACATTTTTCTGAGATGGTATCAAGAGGCGCAAGCATCCGGGATTAGCATTTTGCTATGTCTAAGGCCAATTTATGAAGACAAGAGCAAAACAGAACTCATTGGAAGCATCTTATAAGATGTGTGACACCTACAAGGCATATTTCGGCATGCCTGTCGGGGATCAATACAAACCCTGGGCACCTCATTTCAGCTGCAAGCACTGAAACTCTGGAACGTAAGATGGACTATTGTTGCTCCGAATTTTGTTATAAAATTTGTTAGATTTGTTAAAATTTTAAATGTGTTTAATTTAAAAATGCTTTACAATTTTGAATGTTATTGAAAAATATATGATACATGAAAAAAGTTGCGAGAATCTCTTACACATTAGTCATTGGTGAAATAAATGTATTTTTGTAGGATGGTAGAGTAGCCGTCGTTAGAAGAGAGCAGCAAGTCAGACACCGAGGAAGACGTTTAGTATCCAGATGACAATTTCAGAGGTAGAGCTGAGGAGAGAAACCCATACTACCTCAACAAAAAGACCTCAACGACTTGATTAGTGCTCTTGGTCTCACCAAGTCCAATGACAAGCTTCTGATGTCTAGGCTCAAGCAGTGGAACTTGTTGGAAGAAACTGTGCAATTTGCTGATCAGAGGAAGCGTCACCAAGGTGTTTCCAGCTTCTTCGCATGTCCAGATGCGCTTTGCTTCTGCTACAATGTGACCAGTCTGTTCGAGGCAATCGGAATTGCCTGTAACCAGAGTGAATGGTGCCTCATCATTGACAGCTCATCCAGGAGCCTCAAAGCTGTGCTGCTATATATCAGGAACATGTACCTGTCTCTTCCCCTGGCTCAATCGGTGCACCTCAAAGAGAATTACAACAGCATCAAGACCTTGCTGGACGCCTTGAAGCATGATGAGTACGACTGGGAGGTCATAGGAGACTTCAAAATGGTGGCATTCCTGATGGGTCTCCAAGGCGATTTTACCAAGTTTCCCTGCTATCTTTGCCTTTGTGACAGTAGGGTCACAAGGCGCACTACCACAGGCGGGACTGGCCACAGCGGACCGAGTTCTCCGTGGGGAGGAACAACGTCAAATGGGAGCCACTGGTGGATATCCGGAAGTTGCTAATGCCACCACTGCACATCAAATTGGGCCTTATGAAACAATTTGTCATAGCTCTAGATAAGGAGTCGGGTTCCTTCAAGTTCCTTCAAGTCTTCTTCCCCAAGCTGTCTGAGGCAAATGTCGAAGCCAGTGTCTTCGTCGGACCACAGATAAAGAAGATCATGGAGTGCAATGAATTCCCCGAGACTCTCACTAATAAAGAGAAAGCAGCTTGGAACAGCTTTGTCGCAGTAGTTTGGGGTTTTCTGGGCAATTACAAGGCCGAAAACTATGTGGGGCTGGTTGAGACTCTGGTGAAGAACTACGGCACAATGGGCTGCAGGATGTCCCTCAAAGTCCATATCCTTGATGCTCATCTTGATAACTTTAAGGAGAACGTGTGAGCGTACTCAGAGGAGCAAGGCGAGCGCTTCCACTAGGATATACTGGACTTTGAACGCCGCTACCAAGGACAGTATAACGAGAACATGACGGAAGACTAAATTTCGGGGCTGATTCATGAAAGTGATTTACAGTATAATCGTAAATCTCAAAACACTACTCACTTCTAAATCCTTTGTGGTCATGGTTGTATTACTTTAGTATAAATATATTTTAATTTTCATATGTTGTTTTTCTGACCTTTTGTGAACGAAAAGACGCAAATTCTCCCCTTTTTTTCATAAGAAATCGGTACATTTCAAAATATCACTGTCCCGGTCACAACAGTATAGTTTATGGGGAATAATAGCCATTTTCTTTATATTTGACATTAGCAATTACGAAAAAACACTTACTACACAGGAACAAAAATTGTTTACATGGTGAAATCATACTGTACATATTTGTACTCCATTCACACAGCCAAAATATATAAAGATTATCTATGATAGCGTTCAGCATTATTATTTGAAACTGATATCGTTTTCATCTCATCTGACAGTTTTGCTCTAAAATATGCAATATGAATGATAGTTGAGGTTGAAAGATTCCCACACGACCAATGTGTAGAATATTTAAAGCAATAGGATACTAATATTTCTACGTGAAACTCTTAACTTACTTACCCCGTATTTTTCGAAGACCCACATTGCAAAATGCATACTATTGGAGAACAAACCGATGCAATCGTTTGAAGTGTTGTTTACTTTTCTCATTAAGGCCCTTGCTCCATTTACCATTTCATCCCAGTGAATGGCACTAGAAAAAATGAACAGGAAAACATGCTTTCCATTTAAGAAGACATTTAAAAGTCTATGATATACAGACTTTCACCCTCCTGGAACGCACACAGATTACGTCGTCGAAACTATAGAGAGCATCACCTCACAGACACACACACACACATATTTATACATATATAAAGGTTGATGAACTCTTCTAAAGCCCCCTGGCGTTTATTGTGAAAGGCAGAAGATCTGAATTGCTCGATGCCTATAATTCATGCGTAACTTGCTTGGAAATTGTAGACATAAAATTTGAACCTTGCTTAGATTGGACAGATTTAGTAAGATACAACTGAGCAAAACAACTTTATCATTATTACCTGTGTCAGTAAATCTATGATTATTTGGGATTTAATTCGCAATAATGTAAGTTCATTTTACATTTTCCACTTTGCTTTCTATGGAAAAGAACTATCTGTCGAATTTTTACTATTGTTTTAGCTTTTATATTCCTCAAAGGAATTGATTCTGGGAATCTTATGAACGCACACATTATGGTCAACAAATATTGGTTTCCTTACTTGCTATTAGGTAAGGGACCTACACAGTCTACCATTATTCTGCAAAATGGTTCGTTAACTGCAGGAAAGAGTTACAAATGAGCCTCCTGATTTGGTTGTCCTACCATATGAGAAATGTGACAAGATCTGCAATATTTACAAACATTATTATTAATTTTCAGCCAATAAATCTGATTAAAGATCGTGCGATAAGCCGTATTGATCCCTGAATAATAAGCCAAAAAGTTCTAAGAAGTTCCTGTCTATATGATTTTGGAACTACAATTTGATAGCTCACTGAATACTCGTCAAGAGGAGGTACATCATGTGGTTTCCATTTTCTCACAAGGACCCCATTTTTAACAAAATAACAAACATATCATTCAGTTGCTTCAGTTGTACTAATAGCCCTCTGAAATAAACAGGTGGTCTCAAGATCTTTTTCCTGTTCAACGACAAGATATTGCGTTTGTCTCAGTCACTAGAATCGAGAGAATTAGCAGTTAAAAGGGGATCACTGTGATCAACACCTGTTGAATGATCCAAACGAGGAGCAAACGTGAGCTCATCAAAAGCCCAATTAATACATTTATCAGATAAAGGAATGCTTTCTTGTTCATCATTTACAAGAGTTTTCTTTGCAATAGCCTTGGTAACTCAACAAGATGGATATACATCGGGGATTCAAGTTTCAATGGTATCAACTTTCTGATCCAAACCAGGCTTGTTGGTCACAAGTGGATTAACCAACAACCTTATCTCATGCTAGTTCACTGCCTAGTAATAAATGAATACTCTCAACCGGTAAAGAAAACACAGTTCCGACTGTCACAGGTCCTGAGACTAAGTCTGATGACAAATTTACACAATGGAGAGGAACGTTAATAACGCCGCACTCTACTCCCTGAATAACAACACTCTGATTAGAAGAAGAATTCTCAGATAAAGTCAATGTACCTGATAACGAACGACACTGAGAAGCTCATGTGTCTCTCAAAACTTCGATAGCGATAGGATTGATAGAATCACTGATGAGTTATATAGAACTGTTCGACATGAATGGTTCATAATTCTCCAAAATCAGATTAGACGGCGGTTTGTTTGCTCCCGACCGTGACCATGACAACTTAGAAATAAGAACATTTGGAATAGTTCTGTCTTTATTTTGCTGCTTATTTGTTCAATTTGTAGAAATCTGAAAAAACGTGCTCGTTCTTATTGCAATATTTGCTTCATAGGAGGAAATCAGGATTGCTGATCATTCTAATAAAAAAATTGAGTTATGAATGTTGTGCCAGTTTGAAATTTGGAAGTGCTCGTTTTAGACTAAAATATATTTTACCAGAAGACTGTTGAGTGGAAGATTTACTAATAAAAGAAACTGTATGAGCTAGGGCATTTGCGAACTCTAATTATTTTAGTCTAAATTGAAATTCTCTTTCCTTTTCTCTTTTTCTCTGTTTTCGCAACTGAATTTTCCTTTCTCTTTCCTCCGTATCTAATTTAATTTGTCTTTCTTCTTTCAAAAGCTCAAGAGTTCATGACTCTATTTCATTGTTGTATTTTAATTTTAATTCCATGCCGTTTAGATAGTCAGATGGAGACTCACTAATCAAATGGAAAAGAATTTCATCAAAAATATTCTTTTCTACCAAATTTTGGACCAGAACTATTTGTATTTCTTGCCTCGTTAAAGAAGACTCTGCCAAAGAAAGATCATATTGTTTTGCAAGCAGGAGCAATTTATCTTTCACAAGGAGTCTAAACTTCCCTGTGTAGGAGTTAAAATAAAGTTATACACTTTAGATGACGTTGTGTAAGCTTGTTTCTTTCATTACAAAATTTTGTGACCTAATGCCTGCGACTTAGAAAATTCCAAATGAAGATGAATTAGAATTTCAAAACAAAAACAAAGTTTTCTGAAATTCTTTAGATAAATTAATATCCCAATAAAGAGCGCTTTGTTTTCTATTACGGCTCTATGGTCTTAAAATAGAAAATAGAAAAGAATAAAAATCAACAAGCTTTGTCAAATTCAACAAATAATTTATTTGCCTAGAATACAAAAGTAGAAAATGTGAAACGAACGTACGCATTGAATATGAAATCCAAAATAATCCTAGAATTACTGGCACAAGTCCTAATGATTAAAATTCTGAAAACAACTTTAGTAGTAATCCAAATTAAATATAATGCTAGAGGTAATGATGTGCCTACCGTGGACCGTGTCATGCTGATGTGCGTGCAGTCTTCTGTTAGATCACAATAACACAATCAAAGAATAAATCCTTATTTGTAGTTTTACTATCAATTCAAGAATATATTTCAAAAATGTTATTTTTGATAAGCCCTTTGTATTTGCAGAGAAGAATAACTTGAATTAAATAACATGAGCAAATAAATTCCAGCCCAAATTAATTACCGGACAAAACAACAATACAAATGATTATGACAAGATCTTACAATACGAATAAATAATAATAATTAATTCAGAAATACAAATAAAAACTAAGAAATAAACAATACAATACTCTCTCTCACTCTCTCTCTCTCTCTCTTTCTCTTTATATATATATATATATATATATATATATATATATATATATATATATATATATATATATATATATATATATATATATATATATAATTTTTATTTTCTTGAATCAATACTCCACCAACCTTTACATCACTTGCATCGACATACATTTCAAATAATCGACTGAAATGACATCACTTAATGCTGAAAAGGTCCATCAGATGTTGCAGATTTCTTGTCTCTTTCCGTGAGTGGAATTTGCCAGAATTCTTTAAAACGTTACAGGGGATGATATATTTTGCTTTCCAGTTTTGTCAATACAGTATTATATTCTTTGCATCGGAAATGCATCTTTTTCGGTTACACTGTTTCGAAAGTATTATCTGTTTGTCAAACGATAATACACAGTGAACTCGAGTTACTTTCAGTTCGTTCTATATCTTCATTTTTAATTATATAAAATCAGTAAATCTTGAACTATCTTCAGCGAATTCATCCTGTAAAGATGCTCTTTCATAGATGTAGAATTTTCGATCTGTATGTTATATATTTTGTTTATTCATGTATGATCATATGGAATGAAGCGATCGTATTAACAGAAAGTCTGTTCTCGTTCACATTTTTACTGATATTGTAAACATGTAATGTCCTGATCCAGACTGGGTAATATTTCTGACTTCCGAAGATTGGTTACCAAAGTCACTACAGCCGGATCGCATGCCATCGTTTACATCGTCACTGAATGCAGCTGAGTATCTATATCAACATACTGCTTTAACATATTTATATCAGAAAGTTGTTGTTTTCTCATCCCATGGGAGTTAATTATATAATTTTTAAGTCATTTCGTTTTCATTTCAATTGTATAAGGAGCATAGTACTTAGTCTGAAGAGGAATTTAAGACATTGCTAAGAAAGCCAAAACAAAACATTAGGCTGAAAACTCGTTTCCTGTGTACTTCTGTCATACCTTAATTTCATTTTGGACTGAGTAGAGTGAAGAATACGTTTCGCTGCTTCACATGTCTCTGAAGATTTATATTGCAAACTAGAGACATATTTAAGAAGATTAATCTTAAAATATTCATTTGAAAGAAGTATGTATTTTAATAACTTCAATCGGCCACGCACATTATGTCCAACCACCGGTTGCAAACGACGAAAAGCAATTTGATTCTTGAAGTAATTCCCTAACAGAAAATACAGCAAATAAACACCTTCACCCCAATCCTTTCCTGTATCAAAGTATTATAACCAAATCCTATTTTACAACGTTTGATGAAATCTTTCCAATGCTGCTTTACTTTCCGTGTGATAGGTCGGTTTAAAGTATTGGATGTCTAATTAATGCATAGCTCATTTGAAAATTCCAGACAAAATTTAAGGCTTGATCAGGCTGGGCAGATTTGGGAAGGTCATCAAGTGTAAAACATACTTTACCAAAGCGTTAGCAAATCTTGTGGAGCACACATTATAGTCAACAATTATTGGTTGCCGAACTTGGCATTTCTCAACGGACCTAGACACTCTATTATTCTTGTGATAAATCTTTTGTTAAATTCGGAAATAGGCTACAGAGGAGCCTTAGGTTCCTTCTGATTGGGTTTTCCTCACAATTTATTAGTGTGGCGATATCTACAGTAGTTAGCGTTTAGAAACATCACTTTTAATTTTCTGCCAATGAAACTGATTCAGGAACTTATATGAGCATCCAAAGCAGCCTCATGAGATTGACCAGGAGTGTCTGGTTGATATGATCTTGAAAAAGCACCTTTACACCTCACTGATTACTCCTCACGTCATTCTGAGGTGCTCTAATACCGGTAACTGCACAAGCATGATAAGAATGAGGGATTGCGCTCTCGATATAATACAAACAAGGCTTGTCAATTACTAGTGGATTGCCCAGAACCTTATCTCCATTTAGGTCTTTAGCTCGTAATAAATGAATACTTTATATAGTCAGAGAAGGCATTGTACCAACGTTCTCGGATCCTGAGACTAAGTATGATGCCAAATTGACACACAACTTGATAAATTCCTATTTGTGATGTAACGTTCCATATAAAGGTTGCTTTTTCAATTTTATTTGCTCCAAAGGAACTAGACAACAATGATTTTAAAACAAAATAGCCGATACAGGTCAGTGACTTAGTTTATTTGGAAATGGAATATGATGTTCAGGTGTCAGAATAAGATGAAGTTTGAAACAGTCTACTCATATCGCCATATAAACTGTGACAGGCTGAACTACTTTTAACCATCAAAATACCGATGATAGCTGCATGCAATATCTTTTACACTGTATCAGTTGGTCCTAGGAGTCGTTTGACAATAGAAATTAACCCTTTTTATCATTTTTATGAATAATTAAATTCGGTAATGATTGGCCGTGTGTCAATTTCAAAGGTTAAAAACAAATAGTTTCTCTCTTTGGTATGACAATGATCAGATTGTCGTAACAAGAGAAAAAGACCAAATATGATGCTTGGGTGTTTGAAAGTCTCCAAACTGTATCATGCAGCTATAAAAGAACTAAAAATCCTTCAAAAGCATTATTACGACGAGTATGTATCACAAATATTGAATTTTATACCAAAGAGAACTATAAATGTCTTTGAAATCTATACAATGTGCAAATCAGTACGGTTCACTCCCTTAAACAATAACAGATGGAGTATCTTTAGGCAATGGAAAGTTTCTAAAACGTCTCTCTACCTCCAGTACTGTAGATTAATTACCGGATATACATGGTTGGATTCTATCCAATGCCCCTTTAACCAGTATAGACATTAAATACACTGATATGGATATAGTTTTGAGTGATCCTAATGTGAAATGTGATAAAAGCCAGTGGTTTTGATAATATCAATGATATTATTTTACAAACAAGTACTGATGAATTATGCATACCAAAAATGCACACTATTTAAAATGTACATACAGGTCACTTCTTCTAGTGATGTGTGCTTATTACCCAATGTTATTCCAATGTTTAAATCAGAGGACAGAATTTACTCTGAAATTATCGACATGTAACAATGAAACGAATCCTATCCATAATGCTTGAAACGCTTAGATAAACATGTTTCAAAGTTTTAAAACCCTACTATATGTAACGAACATCATTGTTTCACGCAAATATGTTTTACAGTAACCAATATAGCACGTTTGAATGATTTAAAAAAAATTGATATAACGTTTCAAGATCATGGAATATACTATTTTTTCAAAAATAAAAAAGGGTAAGTGGTTTAATAGAACGCCCTTGTGTGTATGCTTTAATTGCTTGTGATTCCGTCATTACTACATCTTCACAAAACCATATCGGGTACATTATACAATCACTTGCGAAAACTACCTATTGCAATAAGATTCCGTCTGGCACGGCCCGAATAAATTACCCATTGGTAGTAAGTTATATAGCCTGGTCTTTGTATGAGTGTTTGTTTGTTTGATAAATATTCAGATGTTTGAGGTTGTTGTGGTCAGTCGTAAATTATTGGCATCACAGGAAATCCGCACACAGTTCTGTTCGACGACTGATATATGTCAACGGCGTAATTGGAATCGTCGGATTCCGGCTCTGATATTTCAATGGCGGAACTAAGCGTTGGCTCATGTGTTGTGATAGCGATCTTTGATTTTTTTCGAACTTGAAAATTCATCTGTTGAATGACGTCATGGATATATAGTAAATATCCTAAATTTCGCAGCAGTATTTTTAATGGTTTTTTATTCTGATCATGTTCCTGATCCAGACAACACCGTGTATACCGCATTATAGGAGCGTCATGAATCACACCAGCTTCAATCTTTCCGAATTTATCGGGGATTCCTGCGAATGTTTTGTTAATCGTTTCGATTGACATTTTAACGCTGACTAGATCACCGAGTCGTGTGCGAATCTCAGCGAGCTTAACGTACACAACTATTGGATTCACAATTTCTGATTAAGGCGTCTTGTGATGCTGATTCTCTCCGAATAGCAGTTATATTTCCGTTCATGTTCAGTTCACGTGCCATGGTATAGCCGGTTTTCTGATTGCTGCGATTAATACGTTTGAGTCTGTAATTCTATTCTTTCACCGTCAGCAAATACCACGATGTTATCGGTGATCGCACCTAAACCTCGCAGGATAATATATACCCTTTTAATATTGATCGTCTTTAACCTTCCATGATGATCATGAAAAACAACAACCTCATCTTTGTCAATCCCGATGAGACTCAGAAGATCAGCAAGTTCATCCTTAGTCGCATATTTTGACAAATCAGTGTCTCCGGGGCTTTTGCTTCTAGCGGCATGAGATCTTCCGTAAATATCTACCTTTACAAATGATTAACCTGTTTATAAGGACCCATAGTGTACTCGTGCACGACTGTATGCGACGGTGCTGATAACTCTGATATGGCGCTAAGTGCAACAATTACTTCTGGACCGCATAGAGGTGGATCTGTTAATGTCTGCGTTGGTAATGTTGAATTCTCGATCGGTATGTTACTAGCAAATCCACTGTATTTTAAAACTTCTTTTGGTGGCGCCAATAAAAACAAATCAAAACAAACAGCAACACCGGGAACAATAACATATGCAACCCAGTGATTACCTGCACCTGAATTTCTGTCGAGACTAATGGTACTAGATTCAGCACAGTTTGGTTGTTCCGGTAACTGAGTGCGCATGAAAACTCTTCTAACGTGTGTGATGCTTAATTGCCGAACATCTCAAATAAATTAAAATTGGACATAGGGCCTTTTAGTGAAACGTTATTGGTAGTTGCAGAACAATCCGTGAACGATCCGACCGTACCAGGTACCTGGCAATCTTAGAACCCATCTCTTTTTTGAGGTCCTTAGACCCTGACTCTGACCGTTCAGGCGGCCAAATGTTAGAAAGTGCGAGTCTTATTAAAGACTTATAAAATTGGTAGTAACAGCTACATCGCTAGACTCTCATTGCTAAGAGGTTAGTGTTAGGAATGGTTGGCTTGGTGTCAGGATAATGTGACTGGGTGGGACATCATGTGGCATGATGCCTCAGTGCTAGGCATCACTATAAGCTGCCACACTGCAGACACCGTAGCGATATGGCTGAAATTGTTTTAAAGGTACGTTAAAAATCCAAATCACACTTGCACACACACACACACCCTGCCCAGTTGCTTTTTTGCAATGCCATTTCAGCAACTGCTCCAATGGCACCGAGTTCGGTAGCCTTTGCTTCAATCAGCGTTGGTATATCTGCACGAAGTGGGAATATGCCACCAGTCTTTGCTATATATATATATATATATATATATATATATATATATATATATATATATATATATATATATATATATATATATATATATATATATATATATATCAACGATGGATTGTCTGAACAAATCCAAATGTTCAGTGAGAAATAATAGATCAGACATAACGTTGTAAAATGTCGCTGAGATATCTGCAAACCAGAATCAACATTCTGACCACGCTCCATAAATGTCATCAAACGATGAAATGCACGTGCAACATGATCGTTCTCAAAATTCAGCAACACTTTTTCGGATGGTTCTTGACGTCCATTTATTCTCAGAGAAACTTCACTAACCCCGAACGTGTCAAACACTGTGGGTTTCCCATCTATGAATTTACTCAGGCGCTTTCCTGAAGCGCTATGAATATGTGTCGTGGTGCTGAAACTGCATGCTGTGATGCTATCTGCTATGTACATAAACCACAACACTACTTTGAATACTGTCTGTGACCATCGTCAACCACGACAAAGTTGCTTTGATGCCGCTATCCATAAAAGAGGGCAACCGTTGTTCTCCAGTCAACGATGGCGTCATTGTTGGCATCCACAACGAAAGTTCTTTTTTCAGTCTCACTTTTCCATCAGCAACCCCAGCAGAGTGCCAAACTGCATCGCTGTCGGTGGCTTTTCGAACATGTACAACTGTGTGTTTAGAACCAAAGATAACTTTTCTAACATTTCTGCAAAATACAAATGTACGTGATAGTTGAATTACACATGACAATTATTCTTCGCCGTTTAACATTGATCGACGTGCTGAGAATCACTGGTTGACATTTTATTTTATATATGCTACTGCATCTCCGGCAGCGTTGATTTTTATGTTAGGGTCTGAGGATGACTAATGAAATCTTTGGCGAACATCATTGACGTAGATGCTGACGGCGAATACTCGTCGGAATATCTTGCGAGAGCCTGTATCGTCGTAACCAGCGTCAAAAGTTTCGAACTTCTAACGCCATAATTCCATTGTTAACAAAACAACCCGATCTCCAATTCAATATGCTGTATCATCTGCTTTCAAAAGGTCCCCTTCGATCTCAATGAACGCGGGCAGGAAATAATTGTTTGCGTCTTGTATTTGTAGTGCGATTGGTTCACTTACGTCAGGTAAAACTGTATCATAAGATTAAAGCTGATAAGTATGCACTTATTCATCTTTGAGGACTCACGCGTCCATGTCAAATGCGTGATCAGATACACGCTTGAACGTTTTATTATATTTATTATTGTCTAAAACGACGTCGAGCCTGTCGATTTCCAACTATTAGACTTGTGGTTATATTTTTGTTCTCTCTCTCTCTCGGTGGATTGTTGTTTTGTCTATGAGAATACACCATCTAATTAGTTTATGCATTCATTTGCAGCTTGATTTATTACTTTACTGACACTTGATGAAATCACTTCAGTGCTGGGCAATTTTACTGGCTGCGGCTGCGGTTTTTGTCGTATTAATCGCGCGAGTTTAGCCTGTCCTTGACCGCTGAGAAAATTTTAGCTGCGATTTCGCTAACATTGCCAATAAGTTTATCATCAAGAACGCCGATGGCTCTCAATCCTAATTGTTTTGCAATCGGGATCGCTTTTGGGGCTATCCTTTTCAATACACCTTTAACAACATCACCAATCCCATCTCCGTAGAGGACTTTATATACTGGTAATCTTGAATATATAAACCTGACCATTACTTGCCTATGCAGGGCATTGTGTATAATCATGTTATTTTGTTATCACCGATCTAATTGTGTCATCGTTAAGCACAGTAGTGATCATCAATAATTTCATCGATAAGTGCCTGATAGACGTGTCTGTCCATGACGCCACAGGGGAATAAATGCTGACATATCGCAGTTGCTTCATTGATGAATTCGGGGAAATTATTGCCTGCTCGTCTTCCGCCAATCAGAATTTCTAGTCGATCAACATCAGCTAGGACGTTATTGTAGCACAGTTTATCGTGAATCACAAGCAATTCAGGGATTACATTACCACATTACCTTTTACGACCACAATCTGCTAGCACATCACGAGTCAGTCCCTCTTCGATTGTTTCTTCAGGTGGTATTTCGTGATGCAAATATGGCTGTGGTTCCAGAACGCGTTGTTATAGCGCCTTTGATGCAGCTTTACCTTTTTCCTTCTTAGTTTCAGATCTAGTTTTGACGCCTGCTTTTCTCCTTACTTCTACTGCATTTTCAAGTGACGCTTCATTTCTTCGTTTATTTCCCTTTCCAGTTTTATTTGTACAGCATGTTCCTATACTTATTTGTTTAAGATTTCAAAACCATTGTCTTCCCTTCTGACTTGCTGAGTATTACTAGCAAAGCGATATACATCTTGGACCCACTCGGCAGATTTTAGACTGTAAGCATAATCGAGTTTTACATATTGATTTCTACAACTGTATCTAAACTCGGCAATATCAAGTATTTAGTCTTTATCCTTGATAGCTGCAATACATTCCGCAGTAAATCTCTCTTTTATATTAGTTTTAACATTTGGTGGTGGCGGCAGTAGAACGTCGGGATGTGGATGAGCAGGTTGATGGGGTGGTGGTTGCGCCGGTTGAAGAATACCAGCAATATCAACAGGTAATGTCTCAAGAGTTTTTTGTATTGTCTCAGTTGGTGTAACATTGTTTTTAGTTGGTTCGACAATTGGTTTAAATAACTGCTTTGTACATTCTGTAACTTCCAGTTGAGCTCTCCGGACGCTGATGTGGTTGCTGTTTGACAGAATAATGGACTGGAAGATATTTCTTAATTGTCTCTGTTCTTAAAGTTAGTTTACCTGTGCGAGATTCCATCGTGAGTGCAGAATCATTCATTACTATTATTATTATTATTATTATTATTATTATTATTATTATTATTATTAAAACAACGATTTAATTACACATCAACTGTCAATGTCAATGTACTACACCAAACCGTCAACCAAGTGACTTGCGAGAGCAATTGTATTATATCTTTCTAGAAATACTAATTACCGATTACAACTTTGTTTTAAAATGCAATTCATTGTGCTGTGGATCAATGACAAGTCAATTATTTTATAACACACTTGACACCACTCCCCAGCTGCTACTATATTTTAACCTACGCGGACTTGGCCTTCAGAAGGTTTGGTTTTTATAAAAGGTCGGTTGATCCCCCTGCTGCTCCCGGAGACATCACCCAGTTGAAATGTCTGTGGTAGATAAAAGGCTCGGATCGGCGTTTTCTAACTAAAAATCTCAGCATTTTTACAAGACCCCGAATCTAGAAACAGACCCTAAAAACAGCCCAGGTGGGCCTGTTCTAAAAGAAGTCGGTTCACCAAAGCTTGTTTTTGTGAGAGATCTGGTTTTACGGCTAACACGTACCGTCGGTTTTAATGTCCATGTTAAGGTTACAGTAACCAAATCAAAGCAATTTGTTACGATGCCCTTGCAAACTCTTCGTAAATATGTATTTCAGTCATATGTACTTTGCGTCTTTGTTTAGTAAGACGTAGACTTGAATACAAGCATGAAATTTGGTTCATCACCAACCAATTTTGACTCAACGTTTGATGTTTGTGAAATTCATGTTTTAAGTCGGGTTTAGATTTTACCAGAAATCTGCAGAAATTTTAATTTACTTCCATTAGAGAGTACGAAAAAGATTTTTTTACCTCTAATCCTTTTAAAAATTTATATACAGCGTTTGCATTTAGTAAGTAAAATAGCCTTCAATGTTCCAATAGGAAATCCTTTTCTCTAGGTTCCCGCTATGACCATTATGATTATGATATTTATGTCATAGTTATCTTATTATATAAATGCATATTTGTGCTTTTTCCACTCAAAATGATTCAGAATAATATATTATGAAAGCCAGATAACTTACATATGACGCATTTACAAGAGTGTTGCTGTGTGTACACATGTAAGACATGAAAATTAAAGTAATTCTAGCTTGTGTCGTTTATTTAACTAGCTTTCACGGCCTAAGGGATAATATGATATTAAAATGCAGTAGACTTAGAGGTGTAACTGCAGTGGTAGCAGGTACAGCGGCGCTGTGGGGTACGGCCGTCCTGGGGTTCCGGCCCTAGCAGGCAAAAATTAAGTCACAGTGGGGGGGGGGCGGTACAATAAGTTTGCTGTGAGGCCCGTGGTGAGATAATTACGCCACTGAGTAGAGTACAGTATTATTTCAGCGTAAATCTCGCTAATACTGTCTGAACAATAAATGACACCTTGTCGAACCGGTTGAAACATGTTATGTCTATAATATATATAAATGTGTACTAAGACCAAGCATTAAAATAATTTTGGGTTGAAAAACCAATCACTTATCATTTAATATCATACTCGAATTAGCAGACTAGACATTGTGCCAGAAACTAATTGAATATATAAAATATACGTAAATCTGTTTTCTTACATTATTTGGCAATTAATCAGTCTCGGTAAGAAACAATATTACAGATGCAAAGCCAAATCATATGAAATTACAGCCTTATACAATTGCAGATAAAGCTTTTACTTACAATTATTCTAAATTAAAATTACAATGACATGCGTGTTTTTGACATAAACAATTTAAACATATATCATATACCTGAACATAATTCAGAGTACTGCTTGTTGTTTCCAAAGAAGATAATTTCCGAAAACATTTATTTTACACATTTAACCTGAAATGTTAGATAAAGTAATGATGTATAGTTATAATGAATCATCGATGACGTCACTGTAAATCAGTAAAGTTTTTCACTAATATTAAAATTGTGATATTTACAATAATAGCTTACCCTCCCAAATTAACACGATCAGTGTATATCATCGCCTTCCTATTCCCAGCAATTTGTTGAAACCGACCAGTCTGTATAGGAAACTCAGGATCTTCGCTCCACCAGATAAGACTTGCAACACCTAAACGCAACATACAGATCCACTGTTTAAATGTTTTGGTCTTAAATGCGTACATACTGTTAAAAGTGTAAGCGAAGTGAGACAGGAACAATAAGGTTTTTCTTCTGAAAAATAAAATGATTTCCTGTGCCAATTTTCATATCATATGTTTTCGGTTGACAAAAGATAAACAGCTGAGCTAGCTTTAATCAGTTACTATAAACTAAACGATTGCACTTTTAAAGTTGTACGAATTGTACTCACATCTATAGATACATTGGAATCGCTATGCATTTTTTCATATCTGTAACAAGTAAAACCTAATGATCTTTAAAAGAATAAGAAACAATACCACGTTGAATGTAGTATCCAAATATCCAAATTAAAGTTTTAGGTGGAATCCCCTTTTATTATTATTATTATTATATATATATATATATATATATATATATATATATATATATATATATATATATATATATATATATGGAAATTCTTTTTTTCAATCCAGTGTTTGTACTTTAAGCTAGAATGTCCAAATATGAAATATTTGACAAAATTATACAGGGCTTGATGTAAAGGCAGAAAATCAATTTATTCTGTTAGAGCCAGTCCTCTTACCCACGTCAAGTTATATAAAACAACTGTGATACCATCAGCCCCTTTGTGGCTATGAAAGTTAGGTGAATATTAGAATGCAGCACAATTGCACCAAAATTATACAAGTATTTCCTCAAACCACTCGAGCAGAAATGAGCGGAAGATTAGTCAGGGTAAAGGGAACTGTATCGAAACTGATAAAAGGAAACTAAACTTGTATGCCATCTTCCAGACAATGTAACACGTTAAAGCATAGTTTTATTCAGGTTATACATATATCTTTGCAGGAAAGATGTTTCAGAACGGAAAGGTTGTATTCATCTTAAATGTAGCATTTTGCAGAAATATAATATTTATGATTTTATTGAAAGTGATGTTAGAGACAATATATTTCCAGGATAATTATAATGGAAACACATTAAAAGATGCTACTCAAAAGTATGAAAACGGGCGCTTTACAAACTTGTGCCATACTGACATGTCCTATAACAGATAAATGTTCATGCTTTTATAAAATCCTCTAGTTTATGGCAGACTTGAAAAAGAATAAAATAATTGCAGCTAATTACACCCTTTGCAAACGTTCTGGTCGCTGTTCCAATTAATATCGTACACGTCTCTATGTATCGCAGCTATTCTTATACAGAAGTAATAATTCATGCATTTTTTGCTATCAAAGCATTGTGCGACAAATAGCAAAATGTTAGACATAGAAATAACTGTGACCTTTGTCTAGGTGTTTTCATTCATAAAATGTCAGATGAGGAATTTATTCAACATCTCCTAGGGAGGTAATTTCCCAATGGTATAGGCTTAGACGAGCCCGAAATACTAAGAAATTTTATAACGTCAGCTTCAGTGTCCCTTGCATCTGTAATACATGTATTATTCTCTTAGTAATAAAATCGATTTTCAAATTATGAATATTTGGAGACAAATCTTTCACATTCTTTGTTCTTACTACCTACAATCCAAATGGTGTTTATTAATACTGTCCCTCAGTTGTTTAATTATCATATCGCCAGAGAAAAGATAGCCATGTCGACTCTTTAATAGCATACCATATCATAAGGGTCATATTTGTGTCATTTGACAATTACACCAATATCATCTAGTATGTAAGATAAGTATATAATAAACATTTCCTATATATTTGTTGAGAAATAAAGAAGGTTTGCTCATTTAAATTTGTATCTAAAATATAGTGTTAGTCAGCTTTGCATTAATCTACAATCTCCGTCAAGTTTCTCTTTGCGCCTGTGAAAACGCAGTGACTAAAGTATTTTACAGCGTAAATATTGGGCAGCAAGGATGGGATATCGGAACGTGTTTGATTTTGACTGAATTGTTTCTTTATATGTAGGGAGCCGACGAGGATCCATCATATCTTAGCAATTACTTCATAAGGGCTAAGACCCTCCTCCTCGATCGGAGTCATTAAAGCAACGCAGCAGCAACGAGCCATACATTGTCTTTGTAGCAATTATTGTGAATGTTCATGCATTGTTGTTCTACTGTGTGCTTATCTAATCAACTGGCCGCGTATTGCAATTGCCTAATGAACTGACTAACTGCGCAATCGCTGGAATCGCATTATCAAACTATGTGGTCAGAAGGAATTTTGGAATTCAAGAGTTAACCTTTCACGCACTAGGCGACAGGATTACATAGACTACGTGCAGAGAAAACTTAGTAATGCTTAAATTTATCAAACGTAATAGATTGGCCGATTCTCTCTGGGTTTGACATAATGCAAACCAGTTGAATCTGACAAGATATTAACAGAGGTAGTGATTTTTTCAGTTTTTGAATTATTGAACTCAATTATTGCCATTTTCAGTCCTTTTATTTTGTCTCGTCGAATGCTCAAAGTAGAGAGAAATTCAACAGAAAGTTCTTGACTAACTCTGACGTGGCGTTAAAGATTAGTCTATGCACTTAAACAACATTTAGACTAGATACATTTCGATACAAAATCTAAGTATGTGGCCTTTCACTAATGGGTGGAGAATGTTGCCGGCAACTGAGTCACCATAACGTAAGATCTTGCGTTACTGGGATCGTGTATGCTACAAGAGACGCTCAGTCATTTTTGCACTCGTTAACAATTGTGAAAAATTTGAATGACGAACTGTCTTCATCAGTGTCTACATTGACAAAGGCCTGCACCTTGTAGGTAGAAATAATTGAAGGTGGAGGAGGGCATTCGGACGGAGACAATATCCTATAAATTTTCTCTATCACTGCCTTGAAATACATTCCGTCCGTACCACTGTCCGACTGGTATGTTCAGGCATTTCCGTTTTGCCCCTTCATCAACTTGGGGATTGTTCTCCTCATCTACACCCTGAGTCCAGTGAAACAGACTTCCATTTTGATGAAGTATCATCAGCATGAATCATCATTTTCCCCATTGAATATACCATCAGCAGTGATAGCATTATAAAATACCGGCACGGTGCGAAGGATTTGACTCGGTTGGACGACTCAATAAGTAATGCTTTCTCGCTATGAATTTTCATGAGAATGGTCTACCGGTCGGTCGGCCATCCTGCTTGCTGTGCGGTCTGTTTAGCGTAAGTCACCGGTACTGTCGAAACACCGGAGGGTGGCCAGCAGTCCGAGATAATAGATTCCTGACTACTGTAAACGTAAATAGCTCGTTTTTACGGACTGAGCGGTTGAATAGAGGTCAGAACGGCGTACGACAGACGATATATGCACAGCGGTCCTGCCGGATGGTTAGTCGGCCGTTGAAGTCTTAATGCAAACATATACATCACCCCTTGCATCTTGGGTGGTTCGTCCAGCCGTATTGGCCAAATTGCAAACCTCCACGTCCGGCTTGTTTCATAATATTTTTATGCATAGACGAGGTAAATTATATTTGACACGCTCACGCCTCACGTGCGGAGGACAAGTTTGAATGTAAACCCTTGTTCCTCATAGGCGGGGTGATATTTGATTGCAATCTGTCAAGCTTCATAGGCATGGTCCTAATTGCGAGATGTGAGGCCTCATTGGCGTGGTCCTAGACTTACCCCAGTTGGATAGCAATATATAATGGGCAATTCTTCTTGTCAACATATCGATAGTAAAAACCTTTGAGTCATCATGATAACACGCGATTCCAATGCTTGATTTAAATCGTCTTTGGCCCTGTTTATGTGCCTTGGGGGCTGGTGTATATTTGTAGCAGGCGGACAGGGCATCACAACATCGCTTATTAGACTAATCAACTGGTGTATGTTTAAAAATTCTTTCTCAGATGTATGGAACGTGTTTATTTTGGGGGCTCTTGAGATGCTTGTCAGAAACATTTGACCATTAATTCCTGAACAAAGTGCACATAATGAATATATAGACAGAAATTAATATTTCATCATTCAGGAAGAATGCATTCGATGATTGGAGAGAGTAAACCTTATGTTACTGTAACAAGATAATGTATTGGATGAATAAACTGGGCCACTAGGTACTCTTGTTAAAAAATTAATGATGCTGCAGTGACAGCACTTTCGAAAGTGATTTGGAACTTTCTAGAAGCTGTCGCATTGATTAACGAAGACACCGGATGCAGCTAAATTCTCAAAAAAATAATAGAAACTTAATATAGTTTTGTAACATTACGAACAACTGTACATTCCAGACACATTCATCTTCCACGATCAGAAATCATACTTCATTGCAGTTGGTTGTCATCTCTGTAATGAATAAGAGAAAGAAGCAAGTACATACAACACACACACACACACACACACACACACACATATATATATATATATATATATATATATATATATATATATATATATATATATATATATATATATATAACTCATTAAGCGTAAGTTGTTATACCTTTTTCCACCTAGCGAGTACAAAGGGGAATTGACTTGTAAGAGTTGATTCCCGTTCTCTTTTAATATCAAGGCAGAAATACGTTTTTCGTCCTTCATAAGTACTGCATTTGGGCATTTGGTGATAGCATAGAGTAATCCTAATGTTGATTTAATTAGTTAATGTACTTGGCGAAATCGGTACACTCGTTAAAAATGAATGACTCTGCAGCAACGGAACTTGTGAAAGTGATTTGGAACTGTTCAGAAGCTGCCGCACTAACTGATCATGACGATCCTGACCGCAGCAAAATTCTTGAAGGCCTAGTAGAAACTTACTAATTCATATAGCTTTAAGGAAAGGCTGTAATTAATTACACTTATATGTCATTAATAGATGATGTTCGTGTATAACAATGGTGGTCCTATATTTAAGGTCAAAGCCAGATGTCAATATTTAGAGAGGGTTTTTGTCACATTTTCCTTTGCGTACTATAATGGTACAGTTGTTTTAAGATGTACGGATGAAATTTTCTACGTTTATCTCATCATCAGCATAATATATATCATTTATCCAACTAAAGGTCCTATCTTCACGACCAGGGCATAGATCGGAATTGGCGTTTCAGTCACATTTTGCCTTCGGCACAAATAACTTAAGAGCTAAGGGATAACACAATGGCTACAACTTGAAATAATTATCTATTGACACTCGAAGATGTGCTGCATAACATATTCGGGGTCCTATCTTCATGGAAAGATCACAGGTCAATATTTTTATTTTATTCCGATTTATAATTTACATCTGTCATGGATGTACAGGGAGTCATGGCACACTTGTCTTCAATAACTTAATGTTACCTCACATATCACAGTCAATTTACCCTCAAGGTGATGGTCACTTTTTAAACGTTCTCCATGGTTGCTTTAACTTTAATACCCTTCCAGATAACTTCATAACACCTAATTATTTTTCTCGTTTACAAAATAATTCTACGACTCGGTAACAAAGATCAGTCTATTTTTTAAAATATATGTATTACTTCTTGTATAGCTATACAGTGTTAGGTTTAAGCTTTTAAGAAAAGATACAGACTATATGAAATCTGATTTAAATGACAGACGTACCATCTGATAAATATATATGACATACACATATTTGCCTTTTGAACGAGGTTAATAATGACTGCTATCGGGATTAGCCACAAAAGGTATAGGACTCTATTTTGTAGTGGACATACTGGCCAGGGGTGTGCCGAGTTCTTTCATTCCGTCAATACACAGTTACATGTTTCCAGTCTTAGCTGTTTTAAAAATCCACGTATGTGTATTTGTATGAGATATAAGTAAAATATATGCATAGTATGTATGCAGTATTTTTGATATACCACTTGCTGTATACATATTTCATTAAAAGTAAACTCGGCAAGCGTCTTTTCCTTTGCAAATTTTGACAATAGAACGAGAAAAGAAAACGAACTCTATCGAGAGCGATAATTTACTACAATTCACAACGAGCACATACATGTACACTGATGAGTCTGCTATAGAATGATATCAGTGAATAAAACTTCCAACTTATTTAAAACTGTTTATTACACTTATGTAAAGTCACGTGTCTTTGAATATGCAATAAATTATTCGGTAGCGATATAAAAAGTGGCTGTTCTACGTTCCCTGTTTTGGCTGTGTGCTATATGATGGTAACCATTCTGATTTTATTAATTTCATTATTGGAGTTATGCGAGTAGAGTCTGCAATCTCAATACTTATTTTCTTTTCTAAAGACCTTTCTAGAGCATGACTGGCAGTGGAGACTCCAGATTAATTATAGACCAGACATCCTTGTTTTGCATTTTGTATTTGGCTGATATGGTGTTATTTTTGGAATCTGCAGAAGAATTAATAATGTTGTTACAAACAAGACTATTGCGATACATTTAAAAGCAAAATACCTCTGTTATTGGTTGGAATCATGAACTGAGCCTTTCTCATGTTATGGATACATTTTGTTTTCCACCACACCCAGGAAATACTCCAGAGTCAAACATCTTAATAAATCAGTTAAAAGGTTGCACGTTTCTTTGTATATCTTAAGTATCAGACCTTCAGGTCCGCTCAAATTCACTAAAACAATAATTTAGATACTGTATAGAAATTCGTCTGCAGTTATTGGATCATTATTTAAAATATTTCAATTATTTTGAATTATTTCAGTGTTGCTTTCTGTACCATCGTGCAAAGTAAATTCCACATCCACAGCAAGTAAATTTGTAAACTAATCGATCCACTGAAAAGAAGTAACATGAGAACTGTTTCTCGTTTAAGTTATTACATGCTTAAACATTTTTACATAACATGGCAGGGTTATTTTGTGACTGACAAGTGTTTCGTACTGACTTTGAAATTAATATCTTTCTTATGCCTAAAAATGGTTTTAAACAAGAAACTACGTTGTTTACACATATTGAGATAATGCACATGAATACTCAAGTAAAACGTCATCTACCATATTTATTTCCTTTGCTTAATACACTCTAACTTGTCATCCCACCAGGAGTTGCATAACGTTACCAATGCTGTCATTTAACTAACATACTCTGAACTACATCAGTGTCACAGAACTGTGTGCATCAACTTGCCATTGTATTGTCTTTTAATGTTATTAGAGTATGGGTCCCGTTGCCAAAGATAGCATTACACGTGGTGAACATTGCCATTCGATTGCGAATAGATTCACTCACTTGGCTGGCTGAGGAACATGAAAAGTTTCTCGTGATTATTCTTGTTGGAGATAGATTCATGTATGAGCTAGATTCATGTATGAGCTTGATTATTTGGTAGCACATACTGGTCGATCATGTCCGAAAGAGATTAGTCACCAAATAGCCAAAGCAATGCTGGATTATTTTCAGTTACACCAGTGATCGTGCGATAAACACCGGAAATTGCAAGTTGGGCGTCCAAGCATCTGCGTTAAGACCAACAACGCTGCAGTGTTAGTATCTGCGAGATTGATGTAAAATATATCTCGTTGTCATCTTGAAGACGTTCGGAAACGTGATTAAACATTCCAATACAGCAACGTTTGCGAGTTTATCACCATAGGCTCGAACCTGCTTTTGCCACAAAGAAATCTTTGCACGTCGTTATTCAATCAATCCATGTCCATGTGATCTGCATCACGCCGTTGCGTACAGACAATAACGCATCAAGATTTGGGTCACTCATCACATATATTCCATATACCACTGCGGTGACCAGTTATGCGTTTTCGTAGTAACTTTTATCAAAACCAGTCAACACACCAGTCAGCGATATTTTTGATAATACAACTACGTGATGCCGGCGTCCATCTTGTTTAGGATCACTCACGTGTCGTTAACGTCGTCTCGCTTGATAAATTCAGTCCTGTGTAGATGAGTTTGGTCAGACAAGTGCTTGATATTTCCACGCACACTTGTGTCATCTATGATTGAGTCATTGATGATGTGCGCACGGGATCCTAAGATAGGGCGTAATATCTATGTCTGGTCTTTTTTGTGCATCTGGTTGCTATTCATACCACGTTGTAAAAACATGGAGGTCACCATAAATGGGAAACTCATATTTGGCATAACAAATATATTCGTGCAACGCTGACAAATTTCGTGAAAATTTAACCACATATGAAACTGACGAGTCATGATCAAATCGCGGTTCAACAGCATGTTCGATTTAGGATTTTTGCTGTGGTACCTCTGTGAGGATTATCCAGTTGATTGCCCCACGAAGATTAACAAATTGCAAGTTAGATTGTGACCAGTGGGAGAGGGTTTCAGCGGGAGACGATTCCATTGAAGTGATAATTTGTTTCACTTATGGAGCGTGTACTGCTCTGTCGCTCTGCTGCCACCACGATATATATATATATATATATATATATATATATATATATATATATATATATATATATATATATATCTGTGTGTGTGTGTGTGTGAGAGAGAGAGAGAGAGAGGGATCTAATAACAAATTACTGCTTGTCGCGCCACTGTGGAGAAGCTACTGTCTACTTCTCTAGTTTCTGCTCGTTATAGATATTCATAAGATATTCCATGTCCAATAGCGTCTTTGAACAGCTTTCCTGATATTTCCCACCAGTCAATCTATGATACTCACGAATTGCATGGCATGCGGTACTAAAATCAGTATCTTTCCACAACGGTTTCAAAGTGATCACCGTCATCCTTGTTAGTTCTTGACTATCATATTCCCGCTCTCGTCATTGTTGAGTGTCGATGATAGTTTTCCAAAGTTTAACCACTTCTTTAAGACAAATGGGAAGTGTCATCCATGTGTTAAATTCAACATACTCAGTGAAGCAAGACTTTGATGCCACAACTACATCGACATAACTTATATAGCCGTTTGTCAGCGAGGCCATCACAGGCTTGTAATACTCGGCTTTGGTTGTCATAATTATACACACGTGACTGGATATTTCTCTTTTTTTTAAATATACATCACGGTTGATTCACACTCGAATGCAGTTTGGAGGATTCGTTCCAGAGTTTGCATCGTAGTTGCGATCATCACACGCTTTAAACAATACCACACCGATACTACATTGTTTGCATGGGAGGGGGCCAACACTTTTATGAACACAATCATCGTCCATCAATACTCGTTCACACGCATGGTTGCCCACATAAAAAGCCAAGTCATGTTCAATAATAATAATAATAATAATAATAATAATAATAATAATAATAATATATTTTTTAATTAATTATTTATCACTGACGCATGCGTGTTTTCTCGTTCGCCGTGTGCATGTGAATGTTCCCGGGATAACAGTAAGAAACCTGTAGAAAAGAAATTGTTAGCCAGAAACACCAACAACTACACATTACCACAAGCGATCGTAACTCATGCCGCCGGGGAAAAATGCGGGGCCACCTGCCCTGCTCATAGGGATGGGTGGGGGGTCACGATCGTTTTTCAAAACTTACTCCAATAAACGTTTGTAAACATTCTTACGATCATAGTTAGAAACCTAGCAGATCCACCTAAAGCATGCTTGTTTGAAAATTATTAGTAAGACAAGCCAAAGACTGCATATAACTACATGCAGCTACAAACCATGCCGCCTTGGAGATAATGGTGATGGCAACCGAGGTGCTGCTTATTTAAACAGGTCTTTCTTGTGTTCTCTTATATAATATGTTTTGTGGAGTTTGGACTTAAATAGGCTAGAGTTTATGGTTCAATTGTGTATTGCGGTTTGCGTGATGGCCACATTAAACATCAGATTGGCGTCATATTCATTGTGAAATAACTAGACATCATAAAAAGTCATCTGGTGAAAACAGCATGTCAGTATGACTTTACTTTCAAGAGGAGTAGTAAATTAAAGATTTTCAACAGTTCAAGAGTAGTGATTTCACGATGTTTCAATATAGCCTCTGTTGCAGCCATATATGACCTCATACTATTTTTATTTATATCCAACTAAATACCATAATAAATCTTTTGAGGAAAACCTGTGCAAATATAATTTTTCATTCACGAAGAAGAGCCATAACGATAGTTTCAAGATAGCTGCTATGGCGGCCATTTCTGAAACCATGTCGGTACCATTTTCGTTTAGGGCCCGCTAGATATCATAAGAAAGTTTGTATTGAAAACCTCGTGTAGCCACAACCATCTATTCACGAGGATTAATGATGGCAAGATTTTCAATATTACCACTGTGTGACGGCCATATTGAACGTCTGATCGGTAGTTTTCATTTTAAACCAAGTGGACATCATAGAGAAAACCCAGTATGACTTCCTGTTCAGGTGAAACTGTGATAACAAGATTTTCGAAATGGCTGTCCTGACGGCTATATTGGATGCAGGTTGGCACCATTTGTTTAGGACCTGTTAAGTATCAGAAAAGTTTTTCAGTGAAAAGCACACGTTGACATGACGATCAATGTAGGAGGATTAGCGATAACAAGATTTTTAAGATGGCTGATGTGGATGCCATATTGGACGTAGGATTGGTATCATTTTCATTTAGAACAAGCTAAGTTATCAAAAGACCTATTTCAGAGAAAACCGCTATTGATATGTTCATCCATTTAACAAGAGTATAGATACAATTTTCAAGATGGCAGCTTTCGCGGCCATAAGGGAAATCCGAGGAGCAAAAGTTTCATTTAGATCCAGCTACACCGTGGGATAAATGTGTATGCAGTTTGTTGATAATCCCCCAAGCAGTTTAGCATGAGTGGTGATAACAAACTTGCGAACGGACAGACGGACGACAGACGAAAGACAGACGATGGACGACGGACAAAAGACCATCTCATAAGCTCCAGTGGTCTATGACCAGGAGAACTAAAATATATAGTGAATCTAAAATGTGCTTATAGTATGTGAAGCTTAAGAGTTTGTTTTGTATGAGGGACATGGAATAAAACTGAAGTATTTTCATTACTTTTGAAATAAATGGGTTGCACATGGCACATATGTGGTTGGAAAATATGTTTGGAACATTAATCCATAGTTTATTTAAAAGAATATGTGATATTTCATATTGGAAGCAAGCACATTCAATAAATGACATTTTCTAGTATTTTCACTGGTGTAACATCGTTTATTTTAACAATTCATTGCAAATAATGTTTACTTTTTTAGTTTAATTTACTATGCTCTTATATTAAAAGTATTTGGACTAAATAATTTTCGATAAGCATGTGATACTTAAAGAATTTAATTAAATTGTATAAAAGGGACTGAATTACAAAAAAAAACAAAACAGGGGATAGTTTTGGATAGGCAATAAATAAATGACCTCTGAACACCATACCATTTTCGACATCAACGCACACTGCAAAATCTTTGTGGGAATTCTGGGAAAATGTGATCACATCACCAAGACTCAACTCATTTTGTATCATATCGTTATGTTGTCTTGTTATCATGGGAGGGTCACTAGTCCTCATTGGTTCTGAAAAATATTATCAGAATTACTTGTCTTAAATACCTTCTAAGTGAATGAGCATTAAAAAGTTCAATCTAAAACAATCTATATTAAATAAGGCCAACGCAAATGTTGGCGTCCATCATGGACAAACTGAAAGAAACATCATAATCCATATTAACACTCATAGCCTTGAAAAAAAGAAAAAAGAAAAAAAAATAGTTGTAACTAGTTTCTACCCGAGCATTGAAATAATAAGCGTAAAATAACTATACTGGTGGAGGACGCTATTCATTATTCTTTCCTGACTTGGCTGATATTTCTTGGGTTGACACGTGAGACTTTTATATAGGTCTGCAATATCCAAACATCGGAATTGCACGAACTGTTTGCGTAAAGGTTTCTCTTTGTTAAGAACTTGTTTAAGTAAATATTATATCATGTTTGTACAAATTAACTAATCTAATCATGTCAGGGTAACAAACAATCATACACGAATGTGTTTGCAAATTATGTAGTAATTGATCATGCAAGAATAACGATCATGACTAGCGAGATATATTTGATACTGTTGTTATGACACAGTCTATTGCAGCAAAGGCATAAACCTGACATGTCACTTTAAATGATCTGGATGCAATAAATGTCCTTTTATGTTATGTTCTTTTCCTTCTAATGCTTGCACAATGTGTGTAGAAATGTATTTGTATTCTGTGTGTGTAAGTTAGAACAGGATATTGACATGATAAAGCCATACATGTGCACATTAGATATTAGGTTTACTTTATGTACCACTGTAGAGCCAAAAGGGAAATCCTCGGTTCAATAGGTTTAACAATGAAGGTATTTGTTACATGTGGTTGACATTGGTTTTCTTTACATCGTAACATTGCTCAAGCTGTCCTCAAAATATTACGATATAGAGCCAAAGTTTATAGAAAAACACGGGAGTCAGCATTATCCCGTAGGTTTACATGGAAATGACACTACAGAGCAAAACAGGGGATCCTGTTTTAACTTAGGAATTGTTATATGCTTTTTCAATGTTGAAAAGTGTATGGAGTCGATTTGGAAATGCAATGTTAATTTTTTTATCTTCAATCCAATACACACGTTTACTATCCAAACACAAACCTCACTATCCAGCACCCACTTGTTGATTACACTCCAAACAATACATCCCACCATCCAGCAACATGTGTTTGATTACAATCTAACATCTACCACACTATCCAGCACCCGCTTTTGTTGAATACTATCCAAGAGATACACGCAATGTGTAAGGGTGTTTACGCACGTACACTATACGTTCATTCATAGACGTTATCGTACAAGAGGGGTAGGAAGTAAAAGAAAGACAGACATACTGCCAATACAAAGAAAGGTAGGAAGTGTTTACAGACACACTATTATATCCACACACAAATACTATAGCATACCCACACATATACTATCAAAAACGAATATGTAAAGAGGTTTAAAGTTTTAGTTTTTTGTGGGTAAAGACATAGACTTACGTAAACAAGCACACAAACACAAATATTTGGCACATGATATTAATACATATGTTTTCTAGCGATCTGGGTGACCCTGAAATAGGCCGTTGAGTTTATAATACCACTCCTTCAGCAGTGATTACATTTTATGGGTCGGACAACGTAGGCTGCACATCTTTGCCCTCAGGTTATTCCATTCTAAGAATCTTCCACGGTATCTTGGTGGAAAAGAAAGACATAGAACAAGGTCCGACGGCCTCTTTCTCTTAGTTATCCTCCGCTAGATCTGGGTCAAATTGGTTTTGATGTGCTGATAGTCCCGTTGTCTCTTCTCCTGCTCCTCGACCCTTCTCTTATCCACCACGCCTATTTGATCTTCCGCATGTCTTCATCCATCACCTCTCTGATGAACTCTTTATCAATTGTCAGAGGGGTGATTTCCTTCTTCATGTGCCTCTTGCAGTGGTTGCACTCTTTCTCCTCCTTCCGACTCAGAAAATGCTGAACGTTGCACGATAGTGACAGTATTCTGTCGTTCTTCTTTTTCAGACGGTCAACGATGAATTGTAAAACTGCTGAACTCGCCGATTTATATGTTTCAAGCACGGAATTGAAAGAAAAAACCTTTCCCTTATACATACAATAATTATCACATATAATAAAAATGGAGCACATATTGCTTCGATACAAAAGAAACAAGTTTTGTCTAATTTTGTTTCCATTGGTGTACACAAGGTAAGGAAAGGCTTATAGACATACACAATTTATAAGGGATCGGGCTTCACATTTTGATTGTTTGGGGATACAGACAAAAACAAACGCAATTTCTTGGGTAAATTAATTAGTACCTTTCTTTTATAGAAATCTGTCTGGCCCTGTTTTGGTAAGTGGTCATGGCTTTTGTCTATGACGACGATCACGTTTTACCATCGGCCTCACAACAGCACAGGTCAAATTTCAGCGGAGAACGAGAAATCCTCCGTCTCAGTTGTGTATTCTACTTCTTGTTGTAGTTATTGTTGCTGCTGTAGCTGTTGCTATCTCTGCCGCTGTCTGTCTCTCCTCCCAGTCTTCATTTTTGCTTTAATGATTTCTTCGCACAGGACATCTTATACCAAGTCCTGCGACATTATTTTAAGATAACGTTCTTTCTATCCGTTCCGCTCTGTATCAGGTGCTACCTGATCCAGTATATGTGAACCATGGCTTAACTCAATTTAGCGATCACGTTCATTTTTAAGAGTCAGTGATGGTTGGAAATACTATTCATTTGTTCATGGATTAAGGTCGTGTATGGCCATTTGGCTTGTATGCACCTATTTCTTAATTATTCGTCGAGTGGAAAACGGTAGCCACCGCTGGACGAGTTTACGCACCTGCCGCTTGCAAGCACGCACTTTGGGGGATTAGAAAATTGTGTACACTGCACATTATTGTTTGTAGAATTCGACCTATTCAAATGGGAAGTCCCAATTGGACGACTTAGGGTATGCACCGCATACTTCTAGCATGTTTGGATGATGGAAAGAAGCCCGGCTTGAGTCCCCGAGCGTCAGGGGAAAATTAGATGTTCTATACTTCCAATTCTTCCCAGGTATTTAATTTAGGGCTATTCCTTATCACCAATTGTGTTTATGTCACTTATTGCAATTAAGATTACGCTAACAGGTTATGAATTATCCTATTCTGTGTTATGCTATGTTAGAACTTAATGACTTAGTGAAGATATATGTTCAGAAAAGACGATAAGCCAATAGTTGGTCTGTATCACCAATTATTTGTGTGGTCTTAACTGGATAATATTCAGGTAATCTTTTCGACCGGTTGATGAAAAGATCTTGGTTGTGTAGTCTTTGAGGTTTTATCGAAAATGGTTTTCGAGCTAAAATGAGAACCCTTATGCAATTAAGCACTTTTGTTAGCCCTTAAGTTTTCAATGTGATGACGTACTCCTTTCCTGTCCTCTCACAGCCCACCTAGTCCCACTGCCATTGTTTGGTCGCGTAGATATGTTTATACCATTTGCTTGGATGTAGACGGAGGCGGTTGCTTAGCTGTAGTCTTCTTCGTCTCCGTTGGACTTAATGCAGTCTATTTTGTCGGAGTCCATTGATTTGTGCTCTCCGACTGTGGCGCTGCTGTTGCACGTGACTGTTGAAGTAGGGGTTTTCTGTATCGGCCTCTTTATTCCTGTTCAACTCTTGGTCCTCTTTTCTGTTGGTTTCTTCTTTCTTCTCTTCGTCTTCCCTCCCCGGCCTTGCCCCTTGCTGTCTTGCGGGGGTCCCTTCCACAACTTGACTCTAAGTGCAATTGTTTTTGTTGTTGGGCATGGAGGTGTTGATGACTTGGATGTAGCGGGAGGAGCACACGGCATCGGTCGAGTCTACGCTATGCAGGAACGATTTCTCTGTCTTGCCTCCATTTCTCCTACCTTTTCCTGTCGTCTGGGGGGGGGGGGGCTGTCTCTCTCGTTGTTGAATTCTTCGTCGCAAATATGCAGAAATGTAGTTCTTTTTGCCTGGGCCCGTAAACATCAAACTGATTCTATGTTAAGACCATATTCGATATGTGTGTTAAGGCCTAAGATTTTGATTGCATCCAGGGCGCAGGCAACACGTAGTATTAAGTAGCTGGAGATCGAATCAATTATTCTTACGCAGGTAAGAATAATTGATTCGATCTCCAGCTGCTTAATTAATACTACGTGTTGCTTCTTCCTCTCTTAATTGATGACTGGAAACACTCAATCAATAAAACTTGATTTATAGCCAGCTGAGCCCGTAGGGCATGTGCTACATGTTTAGTCCAACAATGTGTGATAATTACTTGATAGTGAGGGAGGAGAAAGAGCCTCATGCCTCGCGCATTGATGCACACAAAGTATGCTGGTTAGTTGTGTCGAGTTTCGGGCAATGAAGCCCCAGGCAACAATGTTAGAATTTGAGATGAGTGGGAATTGATAACACACACGCACTCATCAAGATAAAGTCTCTGTATTTTGCTTAAGACGCTCGGTGGGGATTCATACATCACTCAAGACTCTACCCCGGTTCCGTGCGTACACGCTCTTCAGGGCGTTTGGTTACTAGACTAATGAGAATCGGTCCACGCATTCGTTTTTGGTTGTCCGAGAATGGAAGCGTGAGAAACTGCTCAGCTGGGGCTGCAAACATCGACCGGAACGTTAGCTGAAACGCCAATAGGTGTCGTACTGACTTAGCAGTTAATAATGTCCTATTTCAAAATTGAGAAATTTAGGTGCATGTGTATACAAATGTATGTACATGATGTATTAAAGTCCTAATACGAAATAAATTATAGGTCTAGGTGACCAAATACTTTTGGCAGACCAGATAGAGAATATTGGAGTTCTGATTTTTGAGAGGGGGATAAAGGACCTTGTATGTATTGTAGAGTTCTATCGATTCGAGTTTTCAAGCCAAAATAAAACATCTTGTGGTAATGGCAATTGGTAAGAGACCTTAAACGGGCTTTTAAGCTGTTAATCCAGTTCGAAGATCGTGCAGTAACGCTCAGGTTTGACAAACTAGTCTTAGTCGATCATTGGTTCCGTTTGGATCGAGTACGTTAGCAATTCTCATCTTAGTTAGATCTTCGAGGGCCAACATTTATTGCTATCTAGGTCATTTAATCCGTGATTCCCAACTAATCTGAAGCTTAATAATGATGCCAGTATAAGTGGATAAACTGTATAGGTCTTTCCCATGAATCTAACATCATTAGTTGCCTTGGGACATTTTGCTTTGACGCTCGTTCCTTCTTTATACCCTCGCATTAGCATTGCGTGATCCTCTACGTGTTGTATTGCGGGCTTCTTTTCATTGAAAAGATTACTCCCCAGAAGACCCAGTTTGCATGCTTCCTCTTGAATATATTCTAAGGCTTCTTGGATTAGTTCGAATCCCGCCTCATCATTAAGGTCGTCTTCTTTATGGTTATGTGGGGGTTCCGCAACTTGGGGTTGTGGTTATGTTGTTCGTTGCTGTTCTTTCTGTTACTATTGCTTTTGTGTACCGCCTCCTGTTTCCTCCATGGTGTTCTTTTTCCTCTCGCTTCTCCCCGTCTTTCCTTGGTCGTCTGCTGGGCTGTTTTAGTTCTTGTCATTGTTGGTATTGGAGGTTGTGCTGACGATGGTAACTCCTCTGGATGTGGAGATTTTGCAGACAGGGGTTCCTTGTTGATGGATGTACTCGTAGTCTCCTTTGGTTGACTCGGCGGTTTATGTATTCCTTCTTGTCTTGATCTCCTTTTTTTCTTGTGTTCTTTACAAGGGTAGCACTCTGTTCCTGAGCTCACAATATTCAATACTAAGCGATTGTCAGGCCATGAGCTTTCAATGAACTAAGGGCGAGAGCGTGGATCATTTCCGTCACTGGCTCCATGTTGCCGCTTATGTGTTGCTGCCTACTATATTCTCCGTCGACTGAATGAATGGAAACACTGGTGAACACGCCGTTTTGTAGTGGAGAAGCACGGATGTGGCGAAAATAATACCTTCTATTCAGTACGCGGAGGTGAAGAAAAACATGATCAAGATCTATAGAGAGAAATGTGAAAGAGCATGTCAATAAATTTGTTTTAAATTAAAAAAAAGACAACACAAAATTTATTTCAGAGCCAACATTGTTAATAATAAGAAAAAGCTTCTCTAATTCAAAACAGGATTACAAATATATAAAAATTAATGATGGAAGAATTTACAGGTCTGACTACGACTTCCAATGATCTAAGGCGCTGTTATCGTGACATCGTTGGACACTTCATTTCTGACCTAAGGAAATAAGATAGCCATACTGTTCACAAAACCATCCTTCTATTTTATCATCATTTCTATAGCACTCACTACCAAACTACTCACTAAATATTCTAAGGGAAATCCAAGTCTGCGTTGATGAAGAAAATACAATATAGTCCGCACACCATTTATTCTTATCCCTGTACATCACGCCCCCTCCCATCATTGAATCTAATCGATTTAGTATTTATTGTCATAAAGTCAACGAAAGGGTAATCCCTAAGAATCAAAATATTCTACACTGTGATTGTTGAGAAAGTAATCGGTTACCCAGAGGGTTCCTGGACGAAGAATGTCGGCTGTGTTGATGACAAAGATTTGAACATATTTAGGTTTTCGATGGGGTAGTTCATCTTTTGCGGACACCACAGGATTCCAAGAAACTGTGTACGAACTGTGATTCAGAAGGTAATGAAGAGCCCATGTAGCCATTCTTGTTTTCACAGCTAATGATGAATTATGAGGTCACACTTCACTTTTACCTTAAAAGGTTATGTCAAGTAAGTCGATGAACAACGGGTAGTCTCTCTTCTCTGTAGCAAGAGAGCGTCGATGAGTGTGATCTCCAGAGACGTAAATGGAGGTATGGAATGATCACACAAGTCTTTATGCCACTTTCTCAAAATCTTTTCATCCGAGATAGGAGTCCATGCCACTGCCAGATACTCTGCCAACGATTCTTCTTCACTCCTCATGAAAGATTTTTCGTGTTGTTTCTGACAAGGATGAACGAATTTGCATCGATGACAATGGTCTCTAGCCAGGCCTGCAATTCGTTTTCGCAAGGCACTAGCAAAACATGGAACTAAATGTTGCCTTATTCAGGCCATCTTGACATAATGACTATTTTTTACTTCTTGTTCTGAATCAAAATCATTTTCATCGCACATCTCTACAGGTTCTTTATGTTCCATCCTTTCATTCTGATAGTAAAGAATCACTTCTCTCAAACTGTTGTTTTCTAGAGCGTGTCAAATTCTGCATACAAGATGACGTTCGTTTTATTTAACAGCTATTGCAAACTGACGTTCCACCCGACGTTGGTCCGATTTTATAGAATGGAAATGTTGTTTGTTGCTGACTTGATCTGGAGTGAAATCAAGACCCCCAAAAGCACACACTCCTGTGTGTCATAGGTCGTATAAAAGAACATGTCCGCTGTTAGTAACTAGCGGCCCCTTGGCTTCAAAAATATGTCAAGTAAGATCTGAAGTAATTGTTCAGAGCAAAGTTAGATTTAAAAGGTCTGGTACACAACTCATGGTCATCTCGAGTGACTTCTATCTTGAAGACATTGAAAGGTTGGAAATCAAAACAGAGAGCGCTTCTCGTCACATGAGTATATATTCATTCAACCTTCAGATTGTGAAGAAGTTGGAAGCGTCAACACAGATATCCCTTCGTGTCAGAGCATTGCAGAGAGTCATTTGAAGTATACTGCAATTAAGCCCAAGGGATACTACACTCGAAATAAAAGTCAAGATACCATCTTTAACTGCCAAGAGAAAGGACACTGGGCTTCAGAGCGTCATATGAAAAAAGAGAACAAGCAGGAGAAGCAGAAGGATTAAAAATGTCCACAAATTCAAACTAAAGAGAAATACGGGATAAAAGAGAGACAAAGGTAATGATTCCTGTTATCATTGTCAAGAAAAGGGACATATGGTCTTCAGATTGCCCTAAGAGAAAAGTGAACGAGCAGGAGGATGAGCTTTCGTCATAAACAGAAGACCTGCTGCTGCTGCTGTGTGGCTGCTTTGGTAGTGGTAGTAAAAACTGGAATCGCAGTGGCAGTGAGAGTTAAAGCAGCGATGGACGGTTTAGACATTTTGGCATGTGAAGGTCTCTGTATCTTAACATGAGCTGAATGGGTCTGATACATTTTGTCTCAGTTACCTTCAATCCGCCTAAATGCCTCGTACCAAAACTCAAAAATATTGTTTTAACTCCATTCCTTCTGTTTAGTGTTAAAACCTTTCCTATCCTCTTCCTCTGCTTTTCGTTGTTTTCCTTTATTGCTGTTGTTGAATAAATACTTCTGCTTATTTTTGCTGCTACACAAAATTTTCCAGTTCTTTTTTTCTGTCTCTTTCAGAAAATATCTACCAACAGTGATGATGGAGATGGAAGTGACAGAAGTACTAGCACCGCAGGCAAACGATATTGCGGAGACGACAGAAAATCAGCCCAAGTTAAATTGAAGTCACCGTCTTCTGGAAGAAGAATACTGGCTACAGCCATAGTAGTATCCTTAATCATGGTACTATCGCACAGAGAATATGATATATTCTCAGCAGGTGCACATTATTTTCATGTTATCAGCCATAGATATGGCACATGAATTGTTCGTGTGCCTATATATTAAAAGTGACGTCACACGTCCGCTCTCTTCCGATTGGAAGAGAGACCCCACGCTATAACTGAATTATGCAACACACATTTTGATTAGTGAAACATTTCGATCCGTTTTGATTCGGTCCTAAGCTGTATGTACAAGAGCATTCTCCATTTGGTGTCACTTTTTCTCAGGACATTCATGCAAGATGTAGACTAACGTAGAGTATTCAACTATCGTTTCGGTCATGCTGTTTTACCCGGAATACTCGCAGACACAACGATAAGGAAGAGAAGAGTGTATGTGGAGATGCAAGGGTGTCTGAAGCGGGTATTAGACTACGAACCTGCCGTGAGACTAAGTTGAAGAAAAAGGAGACCATTGAAGCGATGCCAATTGGAATAACTAAATTTGGTAAGAAAACCCAAAAGATCTTTTCAGATATCTAGAAAAGATATCTAGAAAAGATACAAATAGTGATCATATTTGCCAAAAAATTATGTTTGTGTATATTTTATCTGTGTCTATCTTCTGTGTATCTTTTTGTTTCTCCACAAATACGAAGATTTCAAGCCATGTACAAATTCTCTTGTCATAGTATGTGAAAGAGGGTATAATAGTGTGTCTTTAAAGCACTTCCTACCTTAGTGTGAGATAGTATGTTTGTGCATATGTAAGGATAATATGTGTGCATAAACACTCCTAGCCTTTTCGTTGGATAGTAGTAGTGTATATTTGGATAGTAATCAAAATGCGGTTGCTGGTTAGTACGAGGATTGTGATGGATTTTAATGGAAAGTGTGCGCTGGATTGTGAAGTGTGTTTGGATTGTAATAGAAGAAAACAACCTTTGTTGGATTTTAGAATTGTGCGTTGGATTGTAAAGGTATGTATAGGATCGTGTATAAAAAAAATTCCAATACGGCTCTATACATTTTTCAACATGGAAACGGCCTATAACAATACCCAAGTCAACATAGGATTTCAAATATGGTCCTCTAGTGTCACTGACACGTAAAACTACAAACAAGTGCTGATTCCCGTATGGATCTATAAACTCTGACTCTATCTATATCGATATAATTCGAGGTCAACTCGAGCGATATTACAATTAACCCAATTTGTGTTCAACCACCTCTAACAACGTGACCATGTATCTTCAACAGTAAACTTATAAATAATTTTAACAGACTATTTTCTTTTTGTCTTGTCACTCGTTTCTACTCACGACATGTATATATCCTCTATGTGCTATAAAATAACAGACCTTGAAATGATATTCGAGAAACTTAATAAACAATATATATTGTTTAAGTTTGTACACGAAGGCACCAGTATCTAAATGATATCTGCCCTAGAAGTGTTTCAGTCACTTAAATCATATGATATATTGAAGAACATGATGCTCGTGAAATCAGGAAGATCCCTCTTCTCAGTCTTGTTCATATTTATTTTGAATCAATTTAAATTATTCTTGGCACTAATAACTTTGCTTTGTTTATGTTTTTATATGCCGGGGATTGTTTCCAAAGGATCAAGGCGCACATTAAATAAGTCGCATGTATTTTGTTGAAAATGTGCCCCAAGTTAAATACTAACAAAAGAAAACTCAGAAAAATGAATATGCAGGAAAACGACAGCTTGTTTAATATTGAAGACTTGTAACTTCGAAGCTAACGACTCGTTAAATAATGGTGCAGAATTTTACAGGAGTGTGTCATAGTTGTAACAAAAAATGTATTAATACACATACTATGTTTGTTTTAATATAACTTGCTTACTAAGTTTGAAAATGTTTCTTTTCTGGCCATATACCTGAGTGTACCGAAAGATTTCAAAATAGAGCTGCATTGAATCTCATTCCTTACGAACTGGAACAGGCAAGTATGGAAAAAACATAATCAATAGAAGCCTAACTCGCTCAATGACAATTTAATTAGCTGCCAGTTACGTGATATATTAAGATTATAAAACATTATTATTCGAAAGACCATCAACGGGTTAATATTTTGACTTGTTGAAAAGCGAGTAAAATAAAATGTCGTTTAATATACAAACAAAATGTATATTTAACATCCACGTTAAGTTAAGGGACTCAATGACAGCTTCATAAATTAAATATTATGCGTATTATATATCGATTTTCCATAATACCATTCTCAAAATATTATATTTGGATCATGATGATTTCATCAATTTTATATGAATTTATAACGTGTACCTATTTTTCATAATATATTATAACTATTATCTATAAGCATAAGCATAAAGCATATCGAACCTTGCTATTCGTTATCCATTTAAATGTTTTCGTATCTGAATACAATGGAATTAACGATCGAGTTCTAACAATGAACGACAAAATGTACAAGTGATATGACTTTATTAGTTTGAACTACTCTCATAATCTCCCAACCCTTTGTATCCACCCTCCTTTCCTTCCAATATAAGGGTTTCAGATGAGTGTATCCATATGAGGAAAAGTCATTTCTAACTATGAAGAAACTGATGGTAGGCATGGGCCTGCTCATGATCCAATTATTTTTTTTAATGTTTTCGTGTGATTTTCTTCAGTATTTTTCTTAGTACAGAAAGGTTGGAATCTCTGTCTATCTCTGTCTCTGTCTCTGTCTGTCCGTCTGTCTGTCTGTCTATGTCTGTCTCTCTGTCTGTCTGTCTGTCTCTCTCTCTCTCTCTCTCTATATATATATATATATAGATAATGTGATAGGCATATGCTGAAGTACTCGAAGTTTACGCTCGTTTCATGTTGGTAAATAGCTTTGGGCTCTATCAGTGCGTGTTGTGTATTTTATATAAATGTTTTATAAAGCACAAGAACAAATAGTAACATAGCATCTTCCCAACCACGTTTCATTACTTTTCTGTGCTCTATAGCTTTAACGTGTTCGCTCATGTCCCGTCTTATATGCATAGCCTGATTATTTGCGTATAATTAGATTGGAATCACGTTTTAAAGGCATATTATTTGTTTCTACTTTAATAATAATAATAATAATAATAATAATAATAATAATAATACAAATTAGAGTTATTATATAAAAACGTACTACAGTAGACGTTTCTCCTATCGGCTCTACTAATAATACATCTTCTACTAATAATACAGCTTCTACTGATAAGAAATTTATCAAATGAGAAAGAGAAACAAAATATAATCTAATTGTTTTTATCATTGAGTGTTGTCCACGATATTATTATTAATGTCGCTCCAATCATTTATTTTAAAAGATCTCAGCATTAAAGTCACGACTATCATGGGGGTGAAGAGATACATGTAACACAATCCGTTGATAAGTCTTATTTATATAAAAAAACAAAAGAAGAGCAACAAAGGAAACCAATAAGTTACAGGCATTCGTTCATCTTATCAAGAAATCTCTCAGTTGTGATTGTCTTCACAAAATAAATACTTGGTAGATATATACACAACTTAGCAAAATGTCTTGTCTTCTACTCTCAAATATGCTCATTTTTTATATTTTATTGCTTGTGAATAAAAAAAAAAAACTGCTTCATGAAGTATATTAACTTCCATACCCCCAACGAAGCCCAACGCCTCTTCCTCTGTTCCCACTGGAAGGTTAAGAAAGTCATCTGCCTATAAAGATCAAAAGAAAAGTTTATAAACATTTAAAGGGAATCTTTTTGGACCTTTCAAGCAATTGTCAGACATAAATCATCATAAGTTATTGTATGTGCACTGTCTAATCTCAGATGGACGGGTTGTTGTGGAAGGTGGCCAACTCGCTGCGAGGCGGCAAGGCCAGAACAATACGTCCACGCAAAATATTATTCTACACATATACAATAATATGTTGATTATATCCTCAGTCAACAAATTTCTAAAAATTACAATTAGGAACATTATTCAAATAAATATGCTCTTTACTAAATTTCCCATAGAATAATTTTCATTCATAAAGGAGATTGATATATGTGGCAGATCGGATGATGTTATAATGTATAAAGTTAGAAGACATAATGTCAGGAGCTCGTCCTCATCTACCTGATGACAACATATACGGGAAATAGTGTTCAGTTGTCTGGGGGATAACTAGCATGATAAATAATAAACAATTGCGGTTTCTACGCTAAAAAACTGCAGTACTTGACAAATTCAATTTAACACTTCAATCATACAATGCAAAGCAACTTCACATCCGAAACATTACTTTCAACGCCATGATCCTGAAACGATCCTTGAAAAAATGCCAGCAGCATTTGGCTACATTATTCAAATTCCAATATAAGTTCACTGAACAATATACCTGCGACATCTAGTGACGTTATTATGACTGGTTTTGTATTTGTTGTGGAATGATCGGTTACATCTACATTTATATACGTACACAAATCCTGTGATAACAAACTTGCAAAGTCACAAGTATGATTTCTTTAGTAACGACTGCAGTGTTTTACGGTGAAGAACACTGAAGTCAGCATTGGGTTTTCCTTCCCATTTAACAAAAACAAATGCAGGCATATATGCATTCCAGCCAGCTGGAAACTACTAAAATCGTGTGCAGGTGTCATCACAATCTCTTTTATCTGCACAATATGGAAGAGCTTATTGCTAGGCCAGTGCCAAATATTCGCTTCGTATTTGCTTCGGACCCGAATAGTTTATTAATGATTATTTGTATTCGGCCGAATAGTATGATAAAGCCGAATACGAATAGTACAATTAGGTCAACCTTCGTGAACAACAGACTCATTGTAATCAGAAATGAGTACCTTTACCTTAATTCGTATCGACAACCAATTGAACACATTTCTGAATGAGCCTCGTATCTAGTGCCTTGGTGGCAGACTAAAGATGACAGGTTTCCTTTACTCCGTTCTTGTGCCCAACGTTATCTAGCAAGCGTCTCCAACAAGCACCCCAAGTGAACGTCCAATTCAGTGCTGACGGCAGCAACTTGTCAGACAACATATGATGTCTTCTGGCAGACATTGTTGAGAGACTCTTTTTTTACAGCTAATGTATTCTTCATTCAGCATTAACTCTTGGGCTCCTTTTGAAAATGTGAATCTTGCTATTCATTATTTAACGTATAAAGCATTATCAAGACGTTTAACTGTAGTACTTTTATATTTTGGCAATGCCTTAGTTACTTTGAACCTTCACGTGTTCGTTGTTAGTTACTTTATAATTAATTAAAATGTCATTTAACCTGCTGAAAAAATAAAATTGATTTTGTTTTGGAGCATTCAGTCATTATTCGTTTTCGTAATCGACCAAATAGTTAAAAACACATTTCGGTACAGCCCTTATTATTGCTATTCGAGAGAAGATATCATACCAGGCATCCCTTGTATGCATAAAGGAGATTACATAATGGTAATTCGTTATCTATTCTGTGTTTCAAGAATCCTTAATTGACCGAATGTCATTGTTTGCTTTCACGATATAGATGCTTTGGTTCTGGACAGTTTGAGCAAGTTACACACGTTAAGGAGGCGTGCTATGCTATTCTTCGGAACTGTATGCTATTTTATATCATAATAAACCTTTAAGAACATACGATGTGTTGATTAAAGCCTTTTATCCAGAGTTCATTCAGTATTGGTAAAAAATAGCATTGCTTTAAAATGCATTCTACGGAAGCGTCTTGAACTCATTCAGTTTGATAAAAGCAATTACCGATTCAAACTAGTCCAATGCCAGCACATAAAATTCTGGCTCGATGAAAAAAGAGAGAGTTCTCACGGTGTCTGTGCAGTTATAGATAGCCATCGCTGATAATAGTTTTGATTATGACATTGGCTCTGATTATTATTCAGTCTTTAAATGAATCAGAGTATGAAAGTGAATGAACAAACATTCTCCTGTTACGTACATTTCCGTTTATTTTCTTAATCCAACTGCAACATAATGATAGTCTTTCTGACGCCATTCCTGCACATAATGCTTACATTAATTATTTACAGGTTATGTGTATTGGTGTTAAAATTTTATTGAATTCTAAAACCTAGGAAAGTACATATGGTACCCTTTTTATGTCAAGTTAATATTACAAAAAAGGAAAAAAAAAGTTAGGTTTAGGTTCAGTTATTTCCTAAATTTCCAAAATTTTCAGTGTCAGCTCAGTTATAAACAAAGTTAGATGTACGAATAGTGCGCATTTGTCTCTAAAAATTAATGCAAATAAAACTAAATACACTAATAGTAACTTTATAAGTTTCATGGTACGGCAGTATTTTTAGTTATGTCCATAAGTTTCGCATTTGATGACGTCACTCGTGTTAAAAGGTACAAAAGATCCATATGCTTGATAGAGCAAATGATGTGAGTAAATCAAACTAAACTTAGGAATGCAAAACAGGATGATTTTTTCAATTTATGAGTAAGTCCACCCTATATTCTCAATCATTGGTTTGAACAAAAAGAACCAGATTTTTCTTAGAAAAATATTAGGTCCATAACTGTGTCGGATTGGCCACGTTCTCTGCCCCTAATACTCCATGCATATGCTTAGAATTTGCACACAGTATGCATATTTGCAAATGTGAAAATTTACATACGAATGTAGAAGGAAATCTGCAACACGTTAACAAGGGGTGTGAATATTTTGCATGCCATTAAGGACTTTTTAGGAGTAGAAGAAAACAAATAATTTTGCACGCATAAATTAGTCACAATAAGGATATAGCAGCAACATTTATGACAACGATGGTCGTTTTGATGTGAAGAAGTGTAATTTTATTGATAAAGTAATCTGAAATTATTGTATTATTATTATTATTATTATTATTAAGTTTTGGAGATTACTGTGAGTAAACATACATACACGTCCATTACAGTTTGCCATTTTCATGCACACAGGTGGACACAAACTACTTATTCATCATAACCTATATCTGCCTTAAAGTTCATGCTAGAACTTAGTCTTTTGTTGTCATATTAAGGTCCCCACCCACAAACACACATATACAACCACGCATACACTCCAGTTCACCTACCCCAAACACACATATAAGGATAGAGATCTGAAAGGCATGAGGAGGTGTAAACAGATGGCTAATAATTTAACATAACTTTGGTTTTATTTTACGTTTGCATCTATTTAATGTTAATGCAAGCGGAGATGAAACGTGATTTTAAATTGTCCACGTTTTTGTGATTGTTATACTGCCACCATAATTATCTGGAGAGCATAAATTGTTACTCATGTCTGTCCTTCAGTCCTTACACTCATAACTTTTCAAGGAATTTATGGACTAAAACCAAATTTAATCACGGACTTGACATTGTGAAACCCTTGGTCAGGTTTGGGTTTCAAACAGTTTTCTCTTCATATTATTCAGTCTAGGTACCCGTCAGCTTGGACGTTCGAGCAAAAGTATGTATGTGTGTGTGTGTGTGTGTGTGTGTGTGTGTGTGTGTGTGTGTGGGTGTGTGTGATTTGGATTTTTAACGTAGCTTTAACCATTTTTCAGTCATATCGCTCCGATGTCTGCAGTGTGGCAGTTTATAGTGATGTCTAGCACTGGGGCATCATGTCGTAGACATGTAGCATGATGTCCCACCCAGTCACATTATCTTGACACCAGGCCGACCAGTCCTAACACTAACCTCTTAATGCTGAACGCCAAACGAGGCAGCTGTTATCACCATTATTGTAAGTCTTTGGCATGACTCGGCCGGGGATCGAACCCACGACCTCCCACATATGAGGCGGACGCTCTAACCACTAGGCCACCGGAGAGGTCGTATAAGAAATTCATTAAAATACACACATGTATAAATATGTTATACGTTCACACGCTAGAATTCGCATTATGTGCAAATTATAATTCGCTTTACCTCTGGCGATAATTGTATATATTTGCACAGGTATGAAAATTGTACATGTGAACAGCGCGAAAAGATTGTCAAACAATGAACCGTATTCTAGCTCAAATTTAATTCTGATGTTGTATGTAAGATTATTTTATTTTATTTTCGCCAGGTATTCAATGACCCATAAATGCAAATTTAAGTTTACTATATTATATAGCAGCAGAGAGGGCGAACAACCTAATTGACTCACTCGTTACTCGCAAAAATAAGCCTTCCTGGAAATCACAAAAAATGATTGCAAACTGAGTGCCAAGTATGAGGCTTCACGCTCGTTGCTGGTATTAATTTAAAATTGTTATATCAAACAATGGTTCGTCCGCAATCTTATACTGCCCGGTTAGCTCGAGAGCGACTGGAAGCAATTAAGAAATTTCTCCCCGTGAGAGATTCTTTCAGAAAAAACCTACAAGAACGGCAAGAAGTCCAAATTGAATACACAAAAGGTACAGAACAGTTATTTAAACCTGTTACTAAAGTTACTGAAAAAGTCGTAACGGCTATTAGGGAGGATCTTCTTCCAGTATCAAAACAAACCGCTGAACAAACTGAAAAAATAGCAGCGAGAACTAAGAAAAAAAAAAGATTTTACGAGAACTTCCAACTGAAATAGCTGCAGCTCAACCTCCACTTGTCAATGAAGAAAGACTTGAAGGTATTGGCTAAATTCGTACTGAAGTCGCCTACGTGATAAAAGAACTTTCATCTAAACCTAAACCAATAAGAGAAAATATTGAATTAATTAAAAAAATTAACGAAGAGGCTATTAAGGATATTAAAAATACTAAAGAATGTGATTTGCCTGCAAAAACACTGTTTGGTGTGTATGATAAATCTAAAATGTTAAAACCCGGTTATGAAACCGTAAATGATGACAATTTTATAAAATGGATATATCGTGTATTTTACAATAAAAAACAAGTCAGACGTGATGATGTTAACTTCGATGCATTTGTTGAAGAAATAAAAAGACTTGACATAGAGTTTAATAAACAACTAGAACCTCCTCCACCTCTGCAACAGATAGAACAACAACAATCTTCTTCATCGCAGCAAAAGTTGATATCGGAACTTAAAAGGTCTGAAGAGCTACTTAAAAAAGCAAAAGAAGAAAGATCACCCTTAAGACTATTTAATAAAAGCGTGGAAACAACAACTGAGGAAGAAGGAGCAGCCAGAAGTGGTTTTGAAAGTGGCCTTGTTTGTCCTAACAACATCCTCGATGACGTACAACGACTCTAAGTTCTCATAGCACGGGCGCACGCAGGTAATAATTCTCCGAAAATAATTAATGAAGCCGCTGATATTTGTCAACGATTATTCACAGGTGGTATCATGGTTATTAGCATTTACCGAGAACTTATTGATGAAGTCGTTGATGATTACAGTGATTAGATAAATAGCAAGCAATAAGATGATCATACACAATAATCAACATGGACCTGTAATGGAAAGAACTGTAAACTCACGATTACCAATCTACAGAGCGATGTACGGCGATGGGCTTAGTGATATTGTTCAGGGATTATTCAGAAGGTTAGCTCCAAAAGTAGCGCCTGTTGCAAAACAATTGTCAATGAAAGCTATTGACGTTGCTCATGAAAAAGCTCCTCGTGCAATCGTCAATGTTGCTGGTAAGGCGTTCTCGGCAATCAAAGAAAGACTAGCACGATTAATAGGCAGACAGCAAGCGGTCCGACCACAATAAGTGAAATTACCAAGTTCTGAAGTTATGCCTGCAAATGTCTGTAAAATAATAAATCAAGCTGCAAAACAGAAACTGGCAGGGCTAGCAGATCGAGGACTCGGTGAAGCAGGGTATGATATTTCAAGTTTAATATCAGGAAGCGGAGTTTCCCGAAGAAGCTATTCACGTGTTAGACGAAAATAATTATAATAAAAATGTTTAAGCGCATATCCGACGCAGCATTATACATGGAAGTACTTCTCCTTAAGGACGAAAGTGTACGTGATTATCAATTTTATTCTTATAACTCACGCGTACCCAACGAACGAGAAAGAATTGAATTACAAGTCCACGATACAAGCAGATACATTTTACCCGCCGAAGCTTGTATTGAGGTAGAAGGAGAAATTATAAAAACAGATGATACTGTATATGCAAATGACGTACGAGTTGCCTTTGTCAACAATGGCATTATGGCGTTGTTTGATAGCGCTAGTTATTTGATTGATGGAGACAACATCGAAACGATTCAGCAAAATGCTGACTTTGCTACAACAATAATAGGACTAGCAAGATACGCTGATGATTATACAAAATCAGCAGGCCCCACAATGATGTTTATGAAAGACAATTCTGATTACCCAGACAGCAGACCGTATGATATAACAACGGCCAAGAAATTTTGCCACTAACGCTGACGCTGATGTGTGGCCGGTGGTTCATGGTAGTAATCAAGAATTAAACCTAGGATTTGCAACACGTCGATCAATGTTGGAAGGACCTCGTAGAAATTTTTCATGTGCAATTCCACTGTCGCATATCTTTGGATTTTGCAGAAACGTTAGACAAGTTATCTTTGGAGCTAAACACACAGTTGCTCTTGTGAGAAGGGATACCGACAACGACGCGTTCCGGAGACCTGTTGGTGATGCTGGTAAGGTAGTACTGTCAAAACATTCGTTGTGGATGCCGGTTATGACTCCATCGCTTGCTGAAGAACAGCGACTATTATCTTTTATGGACACAAGTGGTAGGTCTCTGTTGTCCTGGTTGACAACAACTACGGATAGTACCCAAATTAACATTAACGGGGAATTTACATATAGCATCACAAAAAAATGTTTATGCACCACGACATATATTTGTTGCTTTTCAGAATTATAATCGATTAAACTCGCAAACTCACTCCCATATGATATTTGACCGACTTGGTGTTACCGAGGTTTCTTTGCGGATAAACGAACAACAAGAACCAACAGTAAAAATACGACTGGCTTTTGAACAAAATCATGTAGCGCGTTTGTATCATCGGTTAATGATGTTTATGGGACGTGATCAAAACGTAGATACTGGATTACAGATCTCACAGCATGATTTTAGAACTCTGTATCCGATTTATTAATTTTCACTGGAGCATCTTGATTTATCCAAACAGTCTTCGTTGATATCAACTTTAACGCCAGAATAAATACAGATGGAGGTGTTAATTACAGAGTAATCGCGTTCGTACTTAGTGACAAAGCAATGTTACTTGAAGGTGGAAGTGGTCAAATGAGAGTTGATAATGCACCAGTGGAAAATCTTTAATCCACGTTATTTAGAACCACGAGTATTTTATAAAAATGTCAAATCAACATGCTAGTGTCAGCTTGACTCCTGGTCAGATCAAGAAGCTATAATCCGCGCCGGCAAAAAATGTGGGACCACAATAACGCTAAAGCACAATTAAATTACAGGCGGTGAAAATAATTTGTCGTTGACAGCGTGTCAACTTAAACATCTCAATGACGCTCAACAATCCAAGACTGGAATACGATTTAAACTTTCTGCTGGTGCTATCAACAACATGGTGAAAACGGGAGGAATATTCCCACTACTCGCAGCAATACCAGCGTTGATAGCTACTGCTGCTTCAGCTGTTGCAAAAGCTGCTGCGTTAGGGGCTGTTGGAACTGCTGCTAGAATGGCATTAAAAAGCAACGGGAAATGGATTAAGACGTCCAGGAACTTACCTGGGGAAAGGTCTAAGACTTCCAGGAACTCATCTAGGACGATTCGTTCAAGGAAAAGGTCTAAGACTTCAAGGAACTTGTTTACATTGAACTCACAATGGGGTTTTACACTAATGTCAAATTTTGATTTACTTGATGCGGTTAAACAACTCAAAATAAAAAAAACTTCAGAGGTTTTTTATGCGAGATCAATTACCACAACAACCAAACAACGATGAAACATATATTATTAATCTCGATTCACGTGATGGACCTGGAACTCATTGGGTATCATACGCGATTTACCCTCGTGGAATTGTTTATTTCGACTCACACGGGTTAGCTCCACCGCATGAATTTGTCAAGTATGTCACGCAGTAAACGAGTCTGGTTTGGTATTCAACGCTACCAACACAAAAATTAACCGATCCGCCAATATGCGATCGTGAAGCAATTGCGGTGCTCGAGTCTGTACCAAAGTCATCATTACCACCTCACAAAGCTGTGCATGAATATACAATTCAGCGTTGGAAATCTATGATTTGAAAAAACGAAGAAGAATAATGGTTGATATTTACGGAATCTCGCGTAGTGATATTAGTAAAAAAAAAATCTGAAATACATCTATCAAAATACGCGACCAAAGAAGATCTTAATGGTCTCATGAGCCTGGCTGGGGTTGACCGAGCTGAAGTTGTTTTTCAGGACAAATAAAGCAGGCTAAAAACCAGCAACATCAAATGGAATGATATAGTTCGACGAGTACTCTGTGCGGTCACGGATAACATCCCTGTGTTTACTGATGGCGGAAAATCAGAGATTCAAGTATATCGTGTACAACTATCAGAGATGAAATTGCAAGAAGTGTTGCTAATCAGTTGAAGAATACTGGTGACACAATGACAGGTGAACTTAGCATGATCGGAAACAAAATAGTAGTTTTAAGAGATCCAACATCTGACGAAGACGCGGCAACAAAAAGATATGTAGATGCCAACTAGATAATAAATTAGCTACGTTGCAAGCCGAGTATGACGTTCATGTAAATATGTTCATGAACACCCGTAGAAATTTTCATAAGCTCAATAAAACCGCAGACGATTTCTTTGGATCTCCGCTCACCGCTGACATGAAACTCTCTGATATCAAGACGAACATTGATACAATTAAGAAAATACTCGAATACATCGTAAGTGGAATTCCTGAGATCGTCAACAAAATTAATCTGATAAAATTCCTCATGGAGTAACTCCGGAACATATCACCAATAACGTATACACAGTGTCATTGTGATTCGTAACATAGTCACAGCAGAATAAAACTCCTCAAACTTACCGCAACAGTTACTGGTGTGTTTAGACTGTCTGTGTTCAGTGCTGAAAAATTTGAAATATTTACAACGTATCCCGTATGCCTGGCGCGATTCAACCGATAAGTTTTCCGGGGTTGTGTCTGTTGTGTTAAATAGCGGAACCGAAGAAATATTTATACTGGAAACAGCTGATAAGAAATTAACGGCAACATCTTACTGATGGTGTCTGGAATTTGTTGTTGAGACGCCTCAATTGGTTACTGCGTAAAATAATAATGGCGCTGACAAAGTCAAGAACAGCGTTAGGGACAGAGTCAATTGTTCAACAATATAGATATGATCAAGTACGTGAATGGCAATCAGCGTTAAAAACCATCATTGATAAGTACGCCGTAAAAGTAAAAAAATTACAAGCGGCGTGCAGTTGCCATTGATGTAGTTTATTCAGTGTAGACGTTAGTTGCGTTCACCGGTACAGTATTATCAGCGCTGACTCCGATAACAGTAGCATTAGCAACAGTATGTTTTTCATCATCAGCAGCAATTGCAGGTGTTTTTAATATTATCGCGAAAATGATATCCACGTGCACGAATACAAATTTGCACGATTATTCCACGCGTTTACATACGGCAACATCAGTATATTCTAAATTATCGTCGCTGATATCATCCAGCCTCGACGACACAAAAATATCAGATTTCGAATTTACCAACATGGTGAAGATATACAATGAAGTAATTGATTTGGAAAACCACTTTTTGAAAGAAAATGAAAAGAATAATGACCAAACTACTTCAGCAGATAGCAGCGAACACAGCACCGGTAAGAACAACAATGATATCGACAAGCTCAACAACCCCTGAATTCAGTATTAATTTTCCAACTGCGATTTCAGTAAAAGAAATCGCTCTTGCACAGTTGCGAGTATACCACAGTTGGCCAAATATCAGATCAAAATCAGTCGGTAGATTACAATTAAATAATTCACTGATGTTTGCAAATAAATATAAACCCGTTGGAACAGATCAACGATGAATTTGCACACAGAATAAAAAATATCACAGGCCAGGAATCCAAGATAGCAATAACTGTCAACAAACCAACACTATCATCCGCAATCGAAATAACCTCTCCGGATTACGCAATTGATATCTATTCTTCATCGATCAAGACAGTGTTAGGTTGGCCTGCTGTTGCATCGCCGTCTCTGCCGCGTCCACCTGAACCTGTACTAGGCGATTTCACGACGGATAATGCTTCATATCCAGGAGGAGAAAAAAAATGATTTCCTAAAACACTATGTACTTTTGTTTGGTCAGCTTGGAGTATATAACATAATAAGAAAAGATATAATTATTACTTTTGCCCCTCCAACAAAGAAATAATTTGGAAATATCATGGTGGAGAACTTCATGAGTGGGAGGTCACAAATTTCTTCGAAAAGATTGTTAGAGAATCATACAAAAACGCATCAAAAAGGTTACGCCGGTATTTTACAGAATACCTTACTGATAAATCAGATAAAAAGATATTATTGGGCAGACTGAGGCGTTAAATTAAATTATGGCCGATCTAGAGTATATAAATCAAGTGTGTGCAAGCAGTAATTAACTCAGAAGATAAGCAACAATTTCTTGACAAATATAAAATAACGGAAGCGGATCTTCCGAATTTTTTTTCCCGGTTATAAGCCAGCTAAGCTAAGAAAATCTGTCAACGATATCATCGATGAGTTCTTTCCTAAAATACTAGCCGAACACAGAAAAACACTACCCCGGGAAACTATTCTCCGACACAACAATGACCTCGACGGGACAGGCCGCCATGTATCTCCGGAAATCGTAAATATAACCTCAGTGATCGCGGTCAACCTCGTCTGTGATGTAATTGATAGAAGCTATCAGACAAACACAGAAATATCCACACGGGCACAGCAGGGATACATCTTGTATACTTTTACACAACAAATCCCACCTGGGTCTCTTATTGTGCAAGAACTAGTCAATCCCGCCTATTAGCGATGTCATAATCCACTGTTATCAAGAATACATTTCAGATCAACTGACCAATCCAGGAATTTGATTGACCTTCGTGGGAAAACGCTAAATATGACTTTGTATGTTCAATCGTAAAAATTTACGATTTTCAAGGGAACAGCACATACTTTAAAAATGTCACTGACTAAGTCTTTGTGCAACTGTCGCTCAGATTCATAATCTGACCGATTTTGTAAATTTGATAAGTAGTTGGGTTGTCAAAATCGTGTACATCGTCGGATTTGTTAATTCTGACAAGGTAACAGTTAGGCAAAATCGTGTAAATCGTCGGATTTGTTAATTTTGATAAGTAGTTGTGTAGTCAGAATCTTGTAAATGTAACATATAATATTTTACCGAAATCTGTCAGTGTAATCAGAATTACAAAAATATTATCAGAAATGTATTTTTTTTGTGCTGATTTTCAGACTGATTTTGTTAATTCTGATAGGTAATAAGGTAGTCAAAATAGTGTAAATCGACTAATTTGTTAATCCTGACAGGTAATAAGGTAGACAAAATCTTGTAAATCGACTGATTTGTTAATTCTGAAGGGTAAAAGGTAGTCAAAATCGTGCAAGACTGCAGTCAGTTTTGCACGATTTTGACTACCTTTTACCCTACACAATAATTTTATTTTTTTCTGAAAATTTGTAAGTAACAGCACATAAAAAAATAATTATCCGTCCTTGTATTAACGAGGTGGACTGACAAATAGACTAATTTTCACGTCCTTGATTTTAGCAAGGAGTCTAACTTTCATTTTCTTTACTTGAAATAATCTTTCTCAGTTGCCTCACACGAGTATTAATTGTCTTCTTTGCTTCATATCACGAGATAATTCTGGTCTAATTTTTCAGATTGCACGAGAGAGAGAGAGAGAGAGAGAGAGAGAGAGAGAGAGAGAGAGAGAGAGATAGACAAATTCGTTTACTTCACTTTCTTTCATTGTAGCAAGCGATTTACACATTGCTGTCTAAATCTTCTTTACGAATCGAAACTCAGATGGTAAGGTATCTCCTCCCTCTTCTTTTTTTCCTTGCAGTGTCTCAAAATCAGAATTTTTTTTCAGGATTTAGGTCATCAGATATATTTATGCTCTAATTTTGTAATAGCAGAAATAACATCATTGATATTTTCATAATTCATTATACAGTAGATATATATTTAAAAGAAAAATACTCCTATGTGAACTCCTAGGGTGCCAATATAACATTCCAGCATGTCCAGAAGGTTTTTTTACACCGAAGACAACACAATACCATATGAGCCTCTAGGGTGTTCATATAACATCCCACCGGCTCAGGGGCATACAAAACACAACCCCCTATGTGAGGCTCTAACCTGTCAAACAACAGTCTAGCAGACTCAACAGGGCGTGTTTTCGAGGACGTCACAACATATGGTTTTTACACCATTTTCATCTGTAAACTCCTAGGGTGACACCGCATCTTAGCTTGTTTACAATGATACAGTAAACCTTAATTAAGGACGGCACAGCACATAAATCTTAATTAACTTAATTCTAAGGAAGACGGCACAATATCCCATGTAAACTCCCATGGTGCCACAACATCTTAGCGAGTTTACAAGAATACAGTAAACCTTGATTAAGGGACGGCACAACACATGTATTTACACTATTTATAGTAAGGACGGCACGGTACATATATTTACACTATGTATAGTAAAGACGGCACAATACATGTATTTACACTATTTGCATTAAGGACGGTACAGACAGACACGGGGTTATTTTCTGTGCTCAACAGATTGTGCACACCCTCCCCCAAAATCAACTCTTGGTAGTGCAAAAGGCGCCCGCCACGTGTTGACATGGCGGGAAGATGTGTTTATCTGTTGAGTTTCGAAAACCCCAATAAAGAAAACGTGTCCTATAGTATATCAGCTGGACTGATACTTGGAAATTCATGGACAGGCGTGACTTATATTCTTAATTTTTCCTTAATTATAATCGCAGAAACAAAAAATATGAACCAGAAAATCAGACGCATTGATTACAATATATATATATATATATATATATATATATATATATATATATATATATACATATATATATATATATATATACATATATATATATATATATATATATATATATATATATATATATATATATATATATATATATATATATATATATATATATATATATATATATATATATATATATATATATATATATATATATGTCTGTGAAAAAAGATATTATTTGTCCCAATAATCAGCTACACCTGCCGGTGCTGACAGTCATTGATAAAAATCTACGGGAAGTAATCGAAGATATTTTACTTCCGTGTTAACCGTTACCACAAAAAATATTCTGAAAGGACAGAGAGGAAAGAATGACAATTTACCTTTTGAGTCTATGAAAAACTGTAATGTGTACACAATTAAGAAAACACTCGGCTTCACACAAGGTATAGGTTATTAAAGGTAGCATTGTGATGCGCAGTACAGAACAAAGATAGTGAAACTAGAATGCGGTTTAATCAGTACAAGATAACTTTGTCAACCGCGTTACATATCCTCGGTAGAGTTATTTCCGTTCATTGCCTGGATTTCTAACAATAATGGAAATTGATTTTTTGTTTATATTTTTTTGAAAGGACAGATTTGGTTATATTTTCTGCGACTTTTCGTACTGAAGTCATGCAGATGTCAAAATACTTGGCAGCTGCGTTCATTGGTTGAACAGTTCTCTCTTCACCCGTTTCAATATTGAAAGATTTAACTGCCTTAGGCTTTCTGTTTCCCTCCTTCCTTCCACGTGTAATATTCTCGCTCTGTGTAATGGCCTGTACATTTTGAAGAGAATTATCGAGCTTGTCGCTGTTGATATGATCGATCACAAGACCATCTTTGATCTCCCCATTGTAATACCTCTTTTTTCCAGCGGTGAATATAGGATAACCAAACATTACCTACACCGACAGACTTTTTTCGCTGACATTGTCTTACTAAACCATCATGAGATGCTTCATAATTTTTAATGATGGGATGTCTGACAAATTCTTTTTGCTCCAATAATATATGATCAGATTTGTCTAAATTATAACTTATCTTCAAATCTAGCTATATAGTCATCAGGGGATCTTATAACCTTATCAGTGACAGGTTTGTTATTTTTGTTATCGTAATATTATTTTAATTCTCTAATCTTTTACCACCACAACACGCACACAGCTGTGTTTTTCCTCTAACTCGACCACCACACTGTAAACAAGGCTGTGGACCAAGACTCGCCCGTCGCACCCTTTGCAAATGTTGACCGCAGAATTCCTTCACGTAGGATTTATTACAAGGAGTTGAAGACCCCACCATTAACCACCTACACTGATTTCTTATTTGAGCCTTCGTATATATAATATTTTTTATTTAAATACTTGCCTGAAATATAATATGGAAGAGTTTGAGAGATTATCTACAATCCTGCCTTGGAAAACTTCCAGATTCGATCTTGACAGAAGAACTCCTGATTTGCGGAGGCGAACTCGTACTGATCCGACAATTAATCTGATTAATATTATCAGGGATGCTAAAAAAGAATTTAGTGATGATGGGGCATCTCACGTTGGTCAACATTCAAAATTATACGCGACGCTGACGAAGTCATTGATGCTATAATGAACGATACGCAAGCGGAAATGATAATCGATTAATTCAGCGATCAGAAATATTTTTTTCAGAATAAAGTTTATTATGCTAGCAGAAACAGATTCCGCTGAATGGATTATCCGTGAGAAACGTGGCCCTGTTGTCGCTAATGGAAAACCCACTGTATTAAGTAAAAATTCCAAGCCAGGATTACTGACTGGTATTGACAAACCATAATACGAACGAGCGTATCCGGTAACAGCGATTATTTATGGAATTTATCAGCTAAATCATAAACCAAGCATTAATGACCTTGCAGCAATGAGATTTTCATCCTCGACAGAGTCAAAGCTGAATTGTGTAGCCGAACGAGTAATCAAACATTTTACAAACGCGATGCGTGGAAACGGGTTAACTAATTTAAGACGTGAAAAAATAAACAAATTGGCTAAATCTGTAGAGGATACCGGAGCTACAATTAACTATGTTGCCGAATTATCAAGTAAATTAAAATTTCCAATAGTAGTAAAAATGTTAACCGAAGAAATTTTATATGAATCAAAGAATAAAAGAAAGGGGACACCAATTGAAATTATTGATCATAACGCTCACGCGTGGACCAGCGCCGTCACAATATTTCCACGAGATCGAACTGTAAGATTTTGCCCAGACTCTGGAAGAAACATGTTTGATTTTATTCACGAAATAAGTAAAAGCGATCCTGTGTCAGTATGGTTATTTAAAAGTTCAGATGATGAAAACTATAATCAATTTGTACGACCTATTTGTGAAATAAAGAATCTCTTCCCGAAACGATGAGACATCTTGCGCAGGAATTTTCGACAGAGAATACTAAGCAGTTGCTAGGTAATTGTTTTACAGCTCAGTCAGTTGCAGCTCACTTTGCCAGAGAGGAAAATTGGTGGAAGCCAACACGATTTGAATTTCTCGAAGACGAACAACTAAGCTACTGTGAATACGGACACAGTGGATTATGGAATACCAAGTATGACCACAACAACGTTACCTCGGTTGATATGGTCGCGTGTTATCCGGAAGTTTTCCTGGATTGGTGTAGTGCTCTGGATATTTTGCTCAGTTTGGACACCCCACAAAGGAGATGACGCTAGTATCGATAAATGGACCACTACCTGATTTTGAAATAGGTAACGGTCTTCATCCAATCTGTTATGTTTGGTTTGGTAGACACTTTTCAGAAAAAGGCTGGGTACCAATAGTTTTATTACGATATATGATTGATTGTAAAATACTGATATCGCTGATTGTAAGTGAGGTAATTATAACATATCGGAAGCAGACCTGATGATGATAGCGCCGCAAAAGATCTCGGTAGAAGAATAATTGGCAAGTTTATTCAATGTGGAGCATATGATCATAAATGACATCTGCACGATTAATTATAGATGATGCTGAATATGATTTTATAATCGCTGATGCAACAGCGAGAAATATATTTGTAAGTCGAGAAAACGCTTACTTATCTGACGGAATACGGTTCGGTACTATTGTTGGTTATATGAATGGCGAATCGCCTCAGTATACTCATTTAAGATCTTTAATGCTTGAGTATGTGTCTATAAATTTATTATCAATGATAAATTGATTCCCTGACACAGCAGTCAGAGTTGCAACGGATTCATTTTAATCGATAAAAAATATACATCATTGGTAACTCGTTTTACAAACACTGATGCATGATGGGGTTCGTGGAGAATAAAACAAGAAATGTTATGTAATTATACTGATTCCGCAGATGTTACGATTAAAGATATATATCGCAGCAATCAGATATCAGAATTATCGTCTGCGGCATCCGTGTATGCTCCAGTATCCAGACACAAGACTGTTTATCTAAATGGACCGGAAGATCTGGTAAGACGAATCAAGAGATCGAATTATTTCGACAGAATTGCGAGGACATGATTGTGCTAACACCTACACACAGATTCGCGAGAGAAATAAAACAACGAGGAGTGCAATCATGCACTTATCACAGATTTTTCAGATACAAGGGTGACACATGGACTCCTGACCGAATGGGAGAGAAATATATTCCAAAAATTATTATTCGGGATGAAGTGTGCACAGTATCTAAAGATATATTAAAAATGTTTCTCGATTGGTTGTTATTGAAAAATTAAGCTGTGATAATGTGCGGTGATCACTGTCAACCACCACCGTTTCCTGACCATCTCCACATGATTAGCTAAAGAATTTTGTAGCTTATTACTCGGAGATAACAGATGATCACAGATCTCTTGATACAGAATTAAGAGAATTATAAAAAAATTAATCAGACTACAACCTAATCAAATTCGTGTGAAATAATGCGTAAAATAATTTCAGAAACTTCAGTGAATGACTTTCTGCTAACTTGGAGCCCAAATGATTTGACAGTGGCAACAAGAAAGATCGTTCGTGATGCACTTCAACGACAATTATTAACGTTAAAAAAAGAAACGTTTCCGGAATTACCAGTGCCGCTGTGTTATCGACCAGCAGATACGCGACGGCAAAATACTGACGTTGATATACCAGGACAGACCGAGAAACAAAATCTTGGATTAAACGATATTGTTTTAGTTGATGTCGATATTGCTGAAGATGCGATAAAAATAAACAAATCTCCGTGGACGTTAGGATGCGCAATGACAATGTACCCATCTCAGGGGTTAACTATTTCTGATACTCGAGTCTGGATTGTCAACGATCGTGTCGAGTGGTCAAACCTAGTTTATCTCGCAGTGTCTCGAGTCAGAAGAATATCTCAGCTGCGAAGAATTGTCATGGAAGCTACAGAAATTATTGATGATGTCACTGACAGCAATATTGGAAGAAAAAATTATCCGGTTATAAACAAAGTGACAATAAAAGCAATCGGGAATTAGATATTGATGTTGAAATTGTCAACGCACTGAATCAGCAGCAGAATAATCACTGTGCGAGCTGTAATTGTGTAATGTTGTGGCAGTACTCGAGTAATAATCCAAGACAATTTACTGTGGATAGAAAAGATAGTAGTCGCGGTCATACACGTGAAAATACGATGCTGACTTGTCTCGAGTGTAATCGACGTAACGGCGCTAGTTAAGTGATCGCGGTGGTAATTGCGTGTCTTCGGGAATCATTTGTAACTGTTCACGTGTAAATCCACGTTGATGAGCAGTTGAATCTAATCTGTAGATTGCAGGTCTACCCGTAGATCTTACCACACTGAAGATTTTGTGTGTTGTAATACTCTATATAGGATCAGTTGCTCTTTTTTATCACCGTCAAGTTCACCAGGTTCATATAAATATCTTACAGTCACATTACCTAATACTGGCTGCGCTGAAAGATCACGTCCTTATACGGGTATATGTTTTTTTTTTATTGCATTAATTGGCTTCATTTTGGTTGTTCGAGTAATTTCATTATTTAACGCAGCTATCTCACTTGGTAATCTTGCAACCCATTCGCAAGATCTTTTGCCTTGAATTATTTCTTCGAGTATTGATATCCAAATAACCTCTCAATAAGCGTTCGATTAAATCGTTCAACAATTGCCTGATGACTGTGAATTTCAGTATGTCCTTGTCGTATTGTAACGTGTTGTTGCTTCATCAGCGATGATACTACGCCCTGAAATTCTTTGCCAAGATCAACCTGCAACAGCTGTGGCCATCGTAGACTACCTCGTTGATACATTCGTTTAAGCGCAGAAGCTACTTCAGCATCTGGCCGTGTTGATAACGGTTCTGCTTCTTTATATCTACTTGCAACATCAACAACAGTTAGCGCGTATTTGTATGTTACTCGACGTCTAGTATCATGTGGTAGAAATAAAATATCAGCCTGATAAACTTCATTAGGGACGCTAACATCAAAATGAGCGTACTGTATTGTTTTAGGTGGTGGTAGGTATATTTGCCATAGTTCCTCTCTGGCTAACCAGTTTTCAGCAGTGAAACGTCCGACCCCTGCTGTTTCGGCGAGTTTACTAATCGCTGCTCTACCCCTCCAGTATCCTCTTGGGGAATAATAAATTGACTCCATTATTTCAATAATCGGTTGATTAATTACCGTTTCCCAATACAAGGTTACCTTTCTTTGCAGATCTCACTAACCAATTAGCAAATGATAATTTGAAAGATTTGTTTTTTATGGAATTTAGCGCGTAAATTAATTTCACATCTGCTATGTGTCTGTCTTGCAGATCTTTACTTTTATCAGCTACATCATGAGCGTGGCACTCTTTATCAATAACATTTATTGGATATTCACCTGGTTTTGGTTGGTCTTGGTTATTAAGTCTGATATCAAGTCGAGTTCCAGGGCCACAGTAATTGTATCATGGAAGATGTTTTTCTCCTGGGTACTTAGCCCACTGAGTTCCTGGTAGTTTGGCTAACTTAGCGGCAATACCACCTCCTCGCTTTTTTTACTGTTCGGCCCCGTGATAAATTAAAATTTCTTTGTACCACATTGTTCACATTTGCAGTAAGTGCTTGTCTGTTGTTTTTTGTTGTAACAGTTGTTAACGCATCTGTAGGGGTACGCGCCCTGCATTTCACACAATATAAATCCATATTATTTATTATATTTCTACAACATGGAGATCACTGATTTTCCCGCTACAAGAAAACACGAACCTGTCAAGCATCATGCTGCGTTACCAAATTCTGTTCGAATGATTATTATAGGTCCATCTGGGTCTAGTAAAACACAGCTGTTACTTAATTTAATCATGAATTTGATGACCTTTGATAAATTGTACTTAGTTGCTCCGTCTGCAGATAACCAGCGATGTTACGAAGTATTAAAAGACTTTAATGAAAACGCAAGAGCGTTAAATGAGCGCGGTGATGCTGTTATTGAATTTATTACTGATATCGATGAAGTGCCATCTGTAGATGATATTGATGGGTTTATTAATAATTTAGTTGTATACGATGATGTGATGCTGGATAAACAGGCAAACCCTGCTCGGATATTTTTCTCAAGGAAGACATAAAAACACAGATGTGATTTATGTTACTCAACGTTATACACAAATACCAACAGTGATCAGGGATAACTGTAATATTCTTGCTGTGTTTAACGGAGTTGATACACATACGCTGAGAAATATTCATCAGACTTGTGCAGCGGAGATATAGATTATAATCTTTTAAAAAAGTTATTTAGTCAGGCTCAGTTATCCCCGCATGGTTCTATAACGATAAACTTGCATGACCCACGGTCACGATATGGAAATGGTCTTGATAAAAATTTTAATTAATAGCAGCAACGAGGGTGAAGCCTCATACTTGGCACTCAGTTTGCAATCATTTTTTTGCGATTTACAGGAAGGCTTTTCTTGCGAGTAAAGAGTGAGTCAATTAGAGGTTGTTCGCCGTCTCTGCTGGAATTATTTGTTATAATTTTATTAACTATAGCAGCAGAGAGGTCGAAGCCTCATACTTGGCACTCGAATTGGTAAATCCTTCGCTTCAATCATTGCGAACCTTGTTTGCGATTTCCAGGAAGGCTTATTTTTGCGAATAACGAGTGAGTCAATTAGAGGTTGTTCGCCCTCTCTGCTGCTTGTATTTCAAAATATGCTGTTTGCATAAATAGTAAACATTCGTAAAAATATTTTATTATAATAATATGTTCTGAGATGCTTGGCTGGTACTTTTTCTGGCTTTCAAATTGCTCTGTATAATTGATATATTGTTAGGAATATGATCCACAGATTCGTATACCGCAATTATATTAGGGACAAGTTATTAAATGTTCCTGGACGGGGACCTGAAATTTCTTAAATTCCCGTATATCAATATCCGGAAAAATATGTTGCTCTGATTTATAGCAAGATAATATCATATTATATCAATTACATTATCGGAAAAAAGTTAGTTATCTTCAAATAAAAGAAAACATATCTCAGCACAGGAGAAAATCACACTCACTCATCACCCCCACTCCCCGACAGTTAAATGATCAGCACCCTATAGTTGATGAAGTAGCAATGTATATATTAACTGCTGTATAAGTTGTAATGTAAAACTTAAACAAAAGTGGGGTGATTAAGCTGACACTGTGTTGGTAACAGAGACTTAGTAGACAAAAATATCAAGTGTTGACACTGAAGCCTACAATTTTACTACCTATACTATTTATATGATATGCATGGAAACTTTGAGTGGGATGTCAACACATGGCTAATATATTCATTCGCGAGGGCCAGTAAACTTAACAGAGACTTACTCAACAAGCAAGAAAATATTTTCGGGAATTCAGAAATTACGTAATATTCAAACAGAAAACAACCATTCTTCTGAAAATCCTAGGATGATTTGCAGTCTTACAAAGGAATACGCGTAGTTGACATATTAATATACACTATTAAATAATTTTGAAAATAACAATTTTTTAAATCAGAATTTGTTCAAAGTTGGATTTTGCCCGAATGTTGTTGAAAGCATCCCATTTGGCCACCATGTTGGCATAAGTAACCATGTCACACGTGGGATTAAACGATTATGAATTTAATTATATTTGTAATATTTATTTGCGACAAAAACATCTGTTTTGTAAAACGCATCATGATATATTTTTGAACTATTTTGTCAGAAAAATAAAAACATGCTCCTTATATTATTAAATTCTTAACAGGATTACTCGGGAATTACTGTAGATTCTTTACTGACAGAAACTACCAAAGTACCGGTAGAATAAATTAGTACCGAGTTATGCACCATCAGAATGAAATACCGCGGTAAACTAGTATATCAGTAACACCGCAGTAAACTAGTAAATCAGTAATACCGCACACCTCTAGTTTTTTTTTGTAGAGCAGAAATGAAAAACTAAAATTATAATCTTAAAAACAAATGATATAATATATAAATAATGTTGCAAATAGACATTCTTCCTTTCAAGCGATTCTTTCGCCAACCTTTAACTTTATGTTTTTGTTTTTTTTAAACTTGAAAGTCTCAATAATAATTTTAAGCAAATACAATTTTATTTTACTTTACCTGAGATTTGTATATAATATCAAGAAAGATATTCAGTTCCCCGAAATTAAATATGAGTGATAGGAACATAATAAAAGATCCCACAGATGTTTGTGAAAAATAAGGTGCATTCATATTTCTGCAAATAAATTGAAAACAAAGAATTGTTTCAAGTGCGTCATAAAATGGCATGTAACTGCAACAAATGCATAATAATTAAGCTTCTTAAATATGTTCTTTTTTATGGAAGACCAAAATTATCATGTCATGAATTAGCATCGTTCTCGACCAATCTCCTTGTCAAAGAGCAGTTGTTTTGTTTGGAGAGTATGGAGAAAGTGCATTATGTTCATTACATAATTTCTGTATTTCTCTCATTTATATAAAATTAATAACCGAAATTAGACGACTGGGATTTATTTGTTTGTTGTGTCACCTAATACACATACTGTCAGAAATACGACAGTGTGTCAAGATTATTAAGCACAAAATATTTCATGATTTGTACTTACTTTATAACACCATAAAACAAACGTTTCCACAACTCCAGATTTGTGATACTGCTAAATCTTATCTTCAATTGGAATTATATAATTTGCCCTGATGAATAAGCAGCTATCTACTTACCATAAGTCCAAGTCCAAAGCGGCACCAGAAGGCAAACTCCCTTGAACCTGGGAATGCATTTGCGATATCTGGAAACTGTTCCACTGTTGGTATGAACGCTGCTGCTAAGAGAACAGCCCGATTACCATCGACAGGCCTAGAAGAAGATGAAAGGAAATCGCATTTATAATTTCCAGTGTAAATTACAAAAGATTACAAATTTACACCATTTCTGTCTGTCAGGAAATTGTTGAAGAGCAAGACTAAAAATAAAGAATGAACTAAATCTTTGTTTTAAAAAGAGCATGTAATATTGATAAGCTTTGCAATTATTGCTTGATTAGTTTCATCCTCAGACTGGTGATTCAACGGTCCCGGGATCGATTCCCGCCTAACCTAGCCTAGGTAGGCTGTATCGTCGTATCCATATGAAAGGGCCCTTATCTCTATGGATTGATATAGCCAATAATGTATCAACAGTTAGGAAACCAACCAACCAAACATCCCACCAATATTTCATGTATCTCAATCGTATCCGAGAAGATAACATGAATAGTTTTGTGTCACAGAAGAATAACGCATGAAATATTCGTCATGTGACCTCATGTTAGTATGTTATTTAACTGATCAATATTTACGTCTAGAAATTCCTTACACAAGATGAAAAATATTTAAATAGCAATCAAAGGACTTATTGAGGAATTTAAACTAACTTGTATCACCAACATAATGCACAGTATATTATTCTGAGATATTAAGGTTATCTTTCAAATAATAATAATAATGATGATAATAATAATAATAATAATAATAATAATAATAATAATAATAATAATAATAATTACACGTTATTCCAGTCAATCTCAGCTTTACAATGTCCAGCAACCTCGACAAATCCATCAATAGCTATGTTGGGTACAGCCACACCGTCCCTGTCCCACCAGTGGATAACACTATGAACACCTGCAATATTTTTTCTGTGGTTTAAATTGCTAATATAGATAGGTTAATTAATAACACTATTACTTGCTTTTGTTTTGTATGTACGCTTGTCCTAGGGATGAAATGGTATTATTAATATTTTCAGTTCAAAATGCGTACCATGATGTTCAGTAATAATTCAGTCTGCATACCAGATGCTGAAAATATGACAAATAATACAACACATTTCTGAAGAAGGAAAAAAAAATTGGAACTTTTTAAAGGCTTTGTCGTCGTCATCATCGTCGTTGTAAGTCATTATCATCATCATCATCATCATCATGACCACGCAAGTCAGAGGAAATGTCATGAAATTCGACGACAGATCGAGTGAAAAATAAAACATACGCTTGCGATTTTCATTTTATTTGAGCAATTTAATTCGTATTTCACTAATAAGTCCTCTTTACCTTTTCTAGTTATTGAGATCATGTACATGTTTACAACCACGGAAGTAGACATTTATATAAAAAGATTCAACACTTACGTTCTTCACTCTACGGTTCATATCAGTATGTGTAATTAGTCTTCCGATCGTGCATCACTTTTTCAATTATTATTATTATTATTATTATTATTATTATTATTATTATTATTATCATTATTATTATTATTATTATTATTATTATTATTATTATTATTATTATTATTATTGCTTTGTGTTTTTTGTTGTTGCTGATAATGTCTGAATTGTTGGGAGTAGCTTTTCTGTTGCTATATTTGTTGTAATCTTTCTAAGGCATTTTAGGCTTTGTTTTTCTTGTTCTTACCGTCATCATTGCTCTTTTGCAAATGTTATCAAGCAAATCATTAATGAATTCGCCAGGAATTGATAAGTATATACAATGTGAAGTAATTAAAATCTTTTTAAAAATCTACAGCATTTCAGGGTTTTAGATTTTTATATTCACTTATGATAAAAACTAGAAATAGGTAATAAAAACAAATATGCATATGTGTAACAAACTATAGTTTAGAAGGTATGATTTCCATATCCCGAAAATCCGCAATCATATTGAAAACAATATAATAAAAAGCATACAACAGGAGCTTATTTGAGTGATATTTACTATTTAATAAATGTTATGACATGCACCTCTTCGTTTACAGCACAGTAACTCCTAAGTGAGAATGCATTATGCTTTTCAAATCTTTCCACTCAGCAAAAGTGTCATCTGTGTACATAAAATCGCCATACAACACTGATGTAAAATACTCATCGCATCCGTTGATCGTGAATATAATACAACAAACAACTCTGAAATGCTGTATATCGGGATATATTCTCCAGTCACTTTCTAGACGTGACATGAATGTGGGTAGAGTTCTTTAAGATAAATTTAATCTTTTTTCAATTGTATATATGTGTGGAGCAGATGTCACGCGCGATTGCAAGCATAGACCTCTCTCTCTCTCTCTCTCTCTCTGCACTTGTATTACTTGTTGATTGGGTAGCAATAACTTTCTGCTTTTCAGTAGTAGGACGTAGAGTTCTATTTTTCCTTGTCAAAATCTTTCATGCAGTTTTTTTGACGTGTATTATGATGAAACACTGTATGAAATAAATAAGTATATGTAATATTCATGATACTATTTCATTTCTATATGAACTGCCAATACTGCAAGGAACTGTCACCATTAATAAAACCTCAGGTTTAGGAAGACAATGTAGGCTTAGTGTAGAACCAATAGGATTGTCAAAATCAGTGCTTTTATCAAGAAAATAATAAATAAATGATGTTCTAAAGAAAATACCTTCTAATGTTCCAACATACATAGCCCAGTGTTCGTAATCCTGATAAAAATATCGAACCACATCACCAAGTTCCAGGTCATACAACACCATGACGTTATGATAAATTGTGTCCATGTCCAATATGTGCCTGTTTGTCAAGGTGCCTGAAAATATTATTGTATTACAGTGAAATCTGTTTACGAAGGAGAATAAGTCAACATTCGTGTTTGATATGAGTAATTATATGTGGCGACTGGGGGCAATGTGGGTTTATATAGAGAAAATGGCGGAAACATTTATGGGACATAAGGGGAATTTAACATGGGTGTCTCTATAAACCCTTGTCCCTGTAAACCCCTCTATCTCTTCTAAAACATATTTGATTTTCAACATGAAATCAATATCCACCTTCAATTTACCCACTTTACAATTCTCAAACGCCACCAATCCTCTCATCTTCTTTGCATCCTCCTCTAGTACGTCTTTGACCAGCTCCATAGCTGCTTTTAAAACTGTCACTTAGCTTTTCACGAAGTCTAGGGTGACTGGATTTATCTACCACATATTCCGCACCACCGTGTAGTACCAAGCATCTTTTAAATCATTCACTGAGCTCAGTCCTATACGTGTTGACAAGTCAATAAAGGCAGCCAGACTGACTTACTAACTGACTTTAAGATTTAAGTCGCTTTCGCCCAGACGGGCATGTGCTACTGGTTAATGTCGACACTGTGGACTCCTTAATTTATCGTATGGGGTAGGCATTAGAACCACACATCCCACGCATTAATGCATACACAGTATGCTATTCAGTTATGTCCGACTTCGGGGCAAGGAAGCACCACGGGACGTAAGATGAGTGGGAATCGGATCACACAGTTACTCATCTCAGTGCAGTCTATATCGTTCTGAGACGCTATATATGGATTGATACCCCACTAGAGTCGCCACCCCGGTTCCTGGGGAAATGGAACCTCACCCCAGTGTGCTTTTTCTGCGACTCAGTGATCATGTCCAGCCGAGAAAAGGGGGGGGGGGGGGCCGGTGCCGCTAAGTCGTCACCGTCCGTTTCTTTACTCAGATATTTTTAGTATGCCGTCTTAGGCAGACTGGCTAACCCTTCGCTTTATATGCCTGAAGCACCGACTCCAGTTATTCTCCCAAGCCACTATCAACGTTGCGAGTGCATCAGCGCCTCAACCATCTGTTTGTTGAACTCTGAAGTATCTTTCCTTTCCACGCAGACGATGTGCCTGTAGATGTTGCTGATGTGCGCGTGCAAGCTCCCATTTTAACCGCTGTCTCCCCAACTCCTGTCCCCAATCCTCATTTGGGGGGTGGGGGTAAATTGAGACTGCTGTTGCTGTGGTCGCTGCTGTGTCCTCACAATAGGATCTACCACACAATTCAGCCGCATTATCAGATGATGTAGTATCTTTACTTCTTTCTCCCTATTTTTCTTCTCCTCTCGGACCCTTTCTTCCTGAGGACTAGTTCTATCAGTTTTCTAACATGGTCCAGACACGCTTGAATTTCCATCATTTTGTGCTCCTTTCTCTAATCATATTTGGTTGTTAAAAAATCAACGATGGATAGCCAGACTGACGTAAAGGAAAACATCACTTACACAAACTACAATACACAGTCACAAGGCCCTATTATTGAAAACATTTTCCGTGCGGACCTAAAAGAAACACTCTTCGCTGTTCACATACAAACACACTCTACTACAACAAATACACAGAACCATTCACAAACCATACCCAACACACACTATCACACAAGCAGAGTTAAGTGTTTATAGTCACCCCACCAAACCCTCACATACAAATATACATTCAAGTATGAAGATGTATATTTTGTTAGGGAAACAAGACACGCACACATGCACTCATACAAACACCAACACACAAACATACAAACAAATATATTTTTGGCAATTGTTGTCTTTTCTAGAGATCTGGGTAACCTTGAAAAGGGCTGGTTTTTGTTTTCGGCAATCAGTTAACTTCTGCGAGGATTGCCACGTCTCACTGCAGGCTTTCCCACTAGATAAGGTCTGCTTCTGCGGATGGAGTAGAACTCCTTGATGTCCACTCTACAATTCACAAATCCTCTCTCTTCCTCCTGCTGTTGCTGTTGCTGCTGCTGTTTCTGCTGTCTATATCTCGCTGTCCACATTTTCTCTTCCTGACATTCTCTATTTCATCTGGCTTCTAAATCAGGTTCTACCTGACACGATGCAAATGCACGTAAGCTTCATTCAGCTTGACTAATTTTGAAGCCAGATACATCTGTTGACGAGTCAATAATGGATGCCCAGACTCGCGACCAGACCGCCTTTTATGCCTCAAGAGATGCCAATGAATAAACGTTTGGGTAACTGTCCTTGGAATAGATGATCTTCGATTTCGATCGGAGTCCGGAAGCAATGGTGAAGGTTTCTACTTCCACTAGTCGTATCGAATACTTCTCAAAGTATGACTGATGTCGTTTTCCACTTTAGGTAACACACAGACACGACGCACGTATAGTCGGTCTTCTTGGATGATGGTTTTGTACTGGCTACCCTCAAGAACCATACAATGGAAGGCAGTACTGATTCGATTCAGTCTCAGGCGTACATCCACTCCGTTTAGCAAATACTTTTCTTACAATCACATCTCCAAATGCAAACGATCCATCCGTTCTAAACTACGGCTTCGACGGTCTTTGAATCCCTGGTTGTAGGATCTGTTTTTTTCTTGAGTCAACTCTGTTGAGTCGAAATTACCTGGAGTGTCAGGTTTTTATACCACGTAAGCATCCAGATGGGTGTTCTTTGCTTCTTTTCCATACGTCAAGAGATTTGCTAGGTACGCTCAGTAATGGTAAGTATCAATTATGCTGCTGAGCAGCTTATTATTCAGGTACAGATCCACTTCGCGGAAAAAGAAATGCATGAAATTGTTGACGGAAGTTACTCTGTCATCGTCTTCTAGTTCGCTGTCGTCCGGATTGACCACTTTGAATTTTAAGTACAAGTAACTGGTATTCAAATCGATGATCTTTGATTTCAAATTCGATGGGGGCTAAGGTCGTCAAACACGAGACGGGATGAAATTCTACCATGGGGATGCTTGCATCGTCATCATGGTGGGTGGCATGGCAAACATACCCAATTCTGACTTGTACATTCGCAAGAATCTCGGTGCATCATTTTGTTTCTGTTTAAAATTCAAAAACGTCTAATTCTCCGGATGTTCTAATATTCTTAGTCTTGCTTGCATCGTGTTTATGAACTCTGGAGGGTTTTTATCGTCTCTTTCTGCCTTGTCCTTGCTTTGGCGTGAATGAAGAAGGAATGCCTCGGTCAGCAGCGTGCATCGCATTTATAGGAGTGACTCAGCGAATCAATATATCTTTTTCCAGTTTGAAGCAACACATATGTGCCTGTTCTCAAGAAGGCTTCTTTTGAAAGTTTTGTTTGTCGATGACATTTTGGAGAAATGTTTTTCCTTGCGTCAACGTTGTTTCTCTCAAAGCGTGCAATCCTCGTGTCACCATCGGTTTTAAGACGGGGCCACCGAACGAAACGCATATTTTATCATATCTCCTAAACCATGTCCTCGTTGTCGAGCGACTCCTCGGTAAACATTAACAGAATCTTTCTCAAAAATGTAGTTTCACCGTGACTTTTCTTTCGAGAATGGAATATTTCGTCCTAGATGTCCTTTTATGCCAATACGATTTGCTGACAGGCAGATGATGGGGCTGTACAAATTCACGATGAACGTGATACCTGTTTCCACTTTCATCGTAAGCAGCAATGGCATAATCCACTTTGAAAAGAATCACTCGCAGTAGTGGTGGATATTTGTTTCCCATCACAGTATGCTCCACCAGATCGTAGTAGACAAACATCAAATTCAGTCCTTCGCTCAGTTGCACAGGGTATTTAAAATACTTGAAAAACTCATTGTTGATTTTGATGACTGTCTTGCGACCCTTAGTGGCGACTCTAGCCAAAACAATATACAATTCAGGACAAAGTGATAGCCGAAGTTTTGTCATCCTAAAAATGCATGTCCAGACGGTGAGAAATGTTATGGTACTCGATCTTGACAAGTTTGCAATCTTTGGCAATCGTTTCCATCACATGTCAAGCGTTAAAATAATACCCCTTAGGAGTATTGACGGTGTAGATAGTCAGATGAGGATTGGTTATGTCGGTCTTTTGAAGTCGTACATCATTGCAATATTTTTGTCCAACTGTTCTTGCACTTGTTTGTTTAGATGTCGACCACGAAAGTGTTTCAATTTTCGGTGATGTTTAGGTTTTCTGTGGGATAAACGCTTTCTTCCAAAGCTACTTGACAATGCCATTCGTGGTCCATTTGGATGGTCTGGGGTAATTTGGCCGTGAACCAGCACAAAGTATTGTTGAGAAACACATCCATTGAACTGTCACTGGGTAAAGTTAAGCAAAACTGGTTGTTCATAATTCAAGAGATTTGCTTTCTGAGAAGTCACTCGAGTTTAAAGGAGCTTACAAAAGAGGATTGTTACTGATGACGCTTTGTGGGTGACTGGCGTTGACCGCAAAGCTCCCGTTGTGACTAGATTATTTCAACGAAGGATTGAGTAGAAACTGCAACTGCTGAGTAAAATGGTCCACAATTGTTAGTCTCCATGTTACAAACTCAAGTTGGACATGGTAGTATCGATGACAAAATGCACCACAAAGATTTGGCAGAAAAAGACGATTTGTATTTTAGGCACACGTTATCCACACCACACGCACATGGGATGCTTTTACAGGTCTTGAAGAGAAGAACTCGTAGAAGACGTGGGCGCTGCTACTGCTGTGCTGAATGGTCACTTCTTTCTATAGTCGATGACTTGTGAAGCGTCCATCCAAGAATCATACTCAGAGAATATCCTTTCCAACGGACATTCACTTCTTTGACTCAGCGTTTGCCTACTTTACGGGTTCTTCGATCGATAGTGCTTTCGATGTCGTACACGTCGTCTTCTTATTTGGTCACTCGTTGTAACTCAAGCAAGTAGAAAGTTCCCTTCAACACGTCTTCATGTCTTCCAATTTATAGAAGGGAGGATGACGGCCACTTACTCGTTTAGTGACACGAACCAATTCAGTGGTCCAGTTCGGTAAATAACCTTTGTCAAAGGTTCCCCTGGTTTTTCCAATAAGCACACAGTCTCCTATTGTCAATGGTCCAAGTTTCTTGGGGACAGAAGGGGATGAACCAAATAGTCGCTCAAACCCGGCCACTTTGTTGTCAGGGGTCAATTATTCGGGAGCTCATAAGATGCTCCGATGGTACGATTGGTTGTAAGCTTTGACCAGGCGCGGTAAGACGACGATGAACTTGAGGGTGAGTTCATGGGTAAAATAATTTCACAAGCGTTCTTTTAACGTGCATTGAAAACGTTCCATGATGCTGGCTTTGGTTTCTTCTCGGTGGTGAAGAAATGGATCTCTCTTTTCTTTAAAACTTTTTGAAATGCTTGGTTCCGAAATTGTGTGCCTTTGTCTATTTGCCATTGGAGAGGGTGACGCACACTTTGTTTCAACACCTGTTGTAAGGCTCGCACTAACTTGGAACTCGTTTTGGAAGGCAAAGGCAAAATCCAGGCAAATTTGGAAATGACGTTGATGACACAGAACAAATACTTATAGCCGCAATTGTAGGTGGTCAAATGAGAGACATCAACTATATAGGCCTGCCATTGATGATCGATGCTCTCCATTTGGTTCGATTTCTGGAAAACCTTTTGTCGAATGGGTTTGTATAACATGCACGCGGCTTGTTCTTGCAGCCACCATTGGATCTGGGGTAAACGTACATATCTCAGTTGCGTTTGGGCAGAAAGATACAATTTTTGAACTCCTCCTGCAGGAATGGCAGGACTGTTTAAATGCTGGATTAAAGATTATTCATCAGGACTCTCTTCAATAAGTCACTCACTGTTCGCTGATGTTACTCTTGATTTGGTGTGGTTTGGAAACTGTTTGGTGTATCCGACGTGCCATAGGTGTAGGAGCCTAAGGTGTCGGCGGAAATGGGATAATATTTTTCTTGCTTTCATTTTTCGCTTCTGGTTTATTTTCTTTCTTTTTTACTTCTGTTGAAGAAGGGGTCTACATCATCTTTTTAATCCAAACTATGAGTCTTTCTCTTTGGGGAGTGGGGCAAGGGATCAACAAGAACCCTGCAACCTTACTAAGGATTGGAACCGGTAAGTTTGAAAGACTTCTCGTGCGTCTTGCTCCTTTGGCATCCCTGTGGCTGCGTCTGTCATGGTCACATTTACAATCATTATAGTTAAACATGGGAAGTACAAAAGATGTATACATTCATTCCAAGGACAAGGGATCCAATCTATATTGTAAATGCTTCAAAATAATAATTTTTTCCCAAGCTTTTTAAGTGATAAGGTTATGATATGATATGAGCTTGACATGCGGCATCACAAGCCAGTACCTTAGTGTTTACTTTGGAATACCTCTTGATTATCTATACTGGACATCTGCAATTAGGATGATTAATCAAATTTTGCTGTCGTGTCATGAGCATCGACTCTCTTTTGTCTGAGTTAAAGGTCACTATCCAAATGCGGGATCAACACTGTAATTTTTTATTGTCCTAATTTAGAATTTCACCAGCCTCATTGGGTTTTCAACGGAACTGTTACATAAAGTGTAGTATCATCAGCGAATAGTTTTAGTAATGACTGTATATCATTTACGATATAATTTATATATACTAAAAATAGCAATGGTACAAAGATTGATCCTTCAGGGACTCCTGCATTTATGGATTGGAAATCCGTGTGTCGGGAATTCAGGACTACTGTTTGTTTTCGTAATGACAAGTAATGTTCTAACGACGACAGTAAACTACCTCAAACGCCGATCTTCTTAAGCTTAATAAGTAATCCAGAATGTCAAACACAATCAAACGCTTTACTTGTGTCAAAGAAAATAGTTTTAACTTCATTTTCAATTTAACAAAGCATATTCCTTTTTATTATATAACCTTATCACTCCCTTATATCGCTCAAACTTTGGGGTAATACATTTATTTTAAGCTGGCAAATGTGTCTGACTCCGCTAGAATGAAGTGGTTAAAGGACACCAGCATTAGATAAAATTCCGGGTTTGACACCAATACTACACCAATCAAAATCTCAGAATACTCTCAAAGATTTGACATTTCTTGCACAATTTGCCGTAGGTTATTAACGCTTCAGAGTTGAAGTAAGTTTTTATTATTAGGAACAAGACTTATGTCATTAAAATCTGCTATAATCGCTAGGTAGTCTGGTTTCGTGTTCTGTGATCTCTCAATGCTTAATTCAATTCGATCCGAAACAAATTATTCATTTTTTGGTGGTCTGTATAGCCCTCCAATCAGTAATTTCTTCCTATTTAAAGTTATTTTTACCAACATGCATTCCCGATGCGGGAGGTCGTGTGTTCTATCCGCGGCCGAGTCATACCAAAGACGTACAAAAATGGTACTAACAGCTGCCTCGTTGGGCGCTCAGCATTAAGAGGTTAGTGTTAGGACTGGTCGGCCAGTGTCAGGATAATGTGACCGGGTAGGACATCATGCTACATGTCTGAGGCATGATGCCCCAGTGCTAGACATCACCATAAACTGTCACACTGCAGACATCGTAGCGATATGACTGAAAAATTGTTAAAGCTACGTTGAAAATCCAGATGACACACACACACTCGCACCAACATGTATTCTAGCCCCGGTAAATTGAGATCAAATCGTGAAATTGCATAAATGTTTATTTTTTAAATTATATAGTTATCCCAACTCCGAGTTTCTTGTTTTGTTCTTACGGAATGGATCAGAATAATGTAATACTGAGATTGTATTGTTCGATGAGAATTCGTTAAGACAAGTTTCAGTATAACATAGTACATCAAAACTGCGTAGTAACTGCATGAATCAAGTCAATTTTACATGTCAGACTTAGTATATTAAGAAGCAGTATACTTAACACGTGAGTTAGCAATTTAGCGGCAGAAAACTTCATTATTACTAGTCGGTATTGTACCACTAACACCGACTTGTTATCTCGAAAATGTATGTAGATTTAGCAATACATGAGTGATTGGGACACGCTTACTGAAACTTAGTTGCCACCGATCGAAACATTTTATTTGTTGCTGTTGCGTGATGGGTTTTCCGCCAATGACTACGTGCACGCAAAGTCTGGTCCGTAATTGATTGTAGAAGCATAGATGACTTTCATGATCTGTACTTGCGCACCGGTGTGTTATTGCCCGCTGTTGTGTTTGAGGCATTTAGTAACACTGTTATGCTAGTGGATATTCTCGCTCCCGCTCACTATTTTACGTTACTGGGAATCGCATTGGATGCACTACTATCACACACAAAAATCGAGTTGGAATTGTTGACTGATATCGAAATGCATATGTTTATCAAGCGCTTACGTCCTGGAAGAATATCAATGGTAAGTCATCGATATGTGCACGCAAACAACCAGACTTAAACAGATATTAATTCGATGCCCCTAAAAGTTACGCCATGTATCATCATGCCAATAATCTTTGTTAAGTTGATCTAGAATATCCTGAAGAACTTACCACGCATAGAATGGTTGTCTCTAGGCACCACAAGAATTACAGGTACATGGTGAGTGGTTGTCACCTTTTCAGTGCGCAATCGTAAATGAATCCGGACGTAAATTTACTGAATGAACCAAGCTTGTTTCAAACCACAGGACCAAAACCAATTATGTATTACACTTACGAAATCTACAGTAATTGTTGTACTTGCGAGCCGGAATGCGTGTAAGTAAAGTCCATCGCGTACATAGATTTCGCCAAAGTGTTTTGATGGCCCCATATATTTTGATGAATACGGATTTGGGTGCAAAAGTCACCAACGACTTTGAAACAAAACCCTTCCAGCTTATGAGATGCACACCAACCAATTACTAGTCATGATAAGTTTACATGGCAAAAATGTATCCAACTTTGTCTTTCTACACATAAATATGTGTTGCTGGATGTTAGAAATACAAGTCGAGACAATGAACAAACTACTAGTTTAATGATATTTGACAACTTAGAAGTGACCGAGGTTTCTTTGCCCTTCAACGGTCACCAGGAAGCCTCCTGAAGAAATAGTTCTTGACAATACAGAAGTCAGTCATATTGCACGTGCATATTATAATTTGTGGTCGTATATTGAGCGACAAAACGTTGACACTGGCTTGCAAATTTCCCAACGCGACATCATTATTTTGTACCCGATTTATTACTTTTCATTGGTACACCAGGATTTGTTTAGGCAATCCGTTGTTGACATGTATTTTGATGCACGTGCAAAAGCGATTGGTGTTAATTAGAGATTTTATACTGTGATTCTATCTGATGTGATTTTGCTTTTAGAGGGTGATGTTGGTCGAATGAGTGTCATTGATGAGCCTGTGGGAAACTGAAAGAGGAATTGAACCTGTTACGTATTTCAGAAATAATATAATACCTTGAAGTAAAGGTTGGTCCTGGTGAAAACCAGCTTGCGAAAATAAAAAACGCAATATAAAACAGTTGTGGGGTCACACTGAAACTTTCTCCAACACAATTAACTGGAATTGTTCAAATGTACTTGATCCAAACACAACTTAATCATTAATGCGACCAAACTGAACAATAACTCGATGACATTAATATTAACCAAGTAAGATGTGATGCAATTGCAAAAGATCGGTGGAATATTTACGTTCCTTGCAACGATTCCAAAATTGTTAGCAGCAGCGGCAGCAGCGGTTGCAAAAGCGGCGGCTGTTTGGGGCTGTCGTAAAAGCATCAGGAATGACTTTGAAAAAAATTGTTCGGTGGAGGCGTAGTATTTTGCAGAGTCTCTTGAGGTCACATACGAAAACAAAAGGAAAATGCCTTAGATTACCAGGAACAAGACGCGAAATACTATCAGACATAGGTCCTCGATTACCTCGTAAGAATAGCAAAAGGTCACAAGTCCATTAACTAATCACCATATACTCTCGATGGTACAGTCAATCAAGCATTTGGGTGAAATGAACTTGCATCGACGGTACCACGTACACGTTAAACCAGTACTGCTAACCTAGATTTGACAACAGGACCTGGTACTCATTGGGTTACATATATGGTAATATCTAATAATTTATTGTATTTCGACTCATATGGACTTGCACCACCAACTGAAGTTGTTGATTATTTAAACAGACGTGGACATAGTTGAGAACTGATATTTTATTCGACCATAGAGATGCAAACTCGGTTGGATGAGCCACTATGCGTTAGTCTCCTTGTTAAAGACTTGCATGCACTGAAACATTCGACAACACCGCAAACACGTTTTTATTTTACATTAAAATAAATGTAATATTATATGAAATGTGCATTAACATACACGGACGTTACTCAGCTAGACGCAGTGCTGATGTGGAAATGAAAAGATTTGTCACGAAAGAGAATTTAACTGAGTTTACTAGCCGTGGTATTGATGTTGACCCTGGTGAGGTTGTGAATTGTCGAGATAAAAAAATTATAAGCATTACACGTCAAAAATATTGTTGTCAGGGTCAGAAGCACATTCACAAAGAACCTGGCTGAAACCACCGAGGGATCAGAGACTCTTGCATGGTCGTTAAATTTATCAAGAATTACATTTATGTAGCTGAATATGCGGTTAAACAATACATGGATGCAAATATCACAACGTTGCCCCGACCTCCATGCAAAGTAAATATACCTACAATATGTACAGGACGTTTAATCATGGGATAAAAAAGAAGGAAACTGAAAGAGCCATAAGTGTTCAATTTATTTTCTCTAATGTATATGGTTTTGATCAACTTAAATCTCGCAATTAAAAGGTGCGCGACTCTGAATCGTATTTATTCATTTTATCCTGTCTTTTTGGTGGGTAGCGTTCAATAGTAATATTGAAAAATGATATTCGGTATGGTGAATTAACAATATGTAACATCGGCCTGCATGACAAAAAACATGTTACGGTACCAGTATCGTTGTCATCGGAGAGGAAATTCAGTTCGAAAGATTCTACATCCTTCCTAATGTGTACTTAAAGGTTTTGAGTGTTTGTGTTTAGAACAGATTTATTATATACGTAACCTGTACTGATTGAGTTGATGAGGTTGCAGAACGTATTGATAAAGTGATTGATGACATAACATAGGATGCTAACATCGATAGCATTTTCAGTCAACTTGTCTACCAATATCTACTTCAAAATGGTGTTAGGAAACTGTCGTATACACTAAAAAAATAATCGTATCCAATGGCAAATAGAAATAGACCGTTAGAACCACTGTGGTGTACCATACCAACTCAAGACCAACTCAGAATCGTTGCATTAACACGTGAAAACGACCACTCGTTGTCCGCACCACCAGACGTGAAATCACTCAGGGATTGTTTCTACCATTACGAAGTGAAATTGACCGCTGAACCCCGGTTACATTTACTAACGAATCTGTTACACCAAAATTGACTCAACTGAGACCAAAAAACACGACTGTTATTCCGATAACAGTTGTTGTTGGAAAACAAGAAATAGCGTTTAATACACTAGATACGGTAGAAACTGGTATATTGTAAGTGACCATAATGCTAGGCTCCAAGAACGTAGAATTGTTGAAAACTTAAATATTCTTCAGGTAGAGATTTTTATGATTGTATGACAGTTGTGCCAATACAAATGTGTAATTAGTTAGAAATGCTTGTATCTATTGTACATAGACAAATTGAGTCCGGACATGGTCTGCCTAGTCGTACGATTATACTGCTCGATCACAGTATTAATAGAAGAACTATGATGAACCTTCAATGTTACAGAAGTGAAAACAAGTTGAATACGAACAACAACTGCAAGATAAAATCAACACGAGAACCACGTTGATCGTGAAATACAAATGTGTGTGTGTGTGTTGCTGTAGATGCTTTCTATTGGCTTGCCAAGGCAACAACAGTTGGTCTTGTTGTCTCAGGAGAAGCGGCATAGATCTGAGTTATTGTGGGGGCTATATCGATAGTAACCGCTATCTCTGGCGATGATAGCAAACTAATTTCGATAGGATTATGTTAAGGAATATGTGTTTATTCAGAGCTACGTGCAGCATCATAAATTAATTTCAATGCTATTAATAAATTGTATTCGGTGGCTTTTGGCGATAAGACAATTAGCATGGGCACGTTTAAGACTCTGTTGACGGAAACGGAAAAATCAATGACATGTCCGAGTACAAATAAGGAACCGTTGGGTAGTGGATATACAAACAATAAAAGTTGAATAAAACATTTTTAAAAACGTTAACATAGTAGTGTTATTATGGAGGATGTATGGTTGATATAGGTTGCTGACTTCCATAACCCATGACTCGATTATCTTGGTTGGTCGCAAATGGGTCAGTGCCACGTTTTGACTGATGATTATACGTGGGTTGCATATATAAATGTGGCATTTTACCGAGCAAAAGTAATATGGTATAGAGGCCGTGGTCTATAAAACGCCCTATAAAAGGCTTAAACCAAATGATCCAAAAACCGCCATCCAACTATATACATTATATAAATCTATAAAATAATATTATTAGGCATACAAATAATTATATAGGTTTAACTAATAACGTTCTATGGAATCGTATATTTTACATTGTTACATTAGATTTAAGAAAATAAAAGTAAAAAAAGAACAACAACGATATGATGAGGAGTACGATATCGTCTCTTCAACAAGTGATATTTCAAAATTAAAACATTTGGCTTGACCAATTACAAATTTGGCCAAAACACAAAATTATCTAATTTTGTACAAGCAAATTTACTTGGAGCTAAAACACTAACATATCCCAGCTGATAAGCGAATATGTCTTTTTTCTCTAAATAAGTTATGACAATTATGCAAGTTTTTTTATCGAGTAAGTCCAATTCATCAAAAGAGACTAGAAAGTTGTATATGTTATATGTGTTGAACTTTTTTAATGAAATATTAGCTCCCATCGGTATTTGTCTCCGATTGTGACGCATCAATAAGGTTACATTTTCTTTCCTCTGGTAAATGATAGATACACACCGACGCATATTTATTGGCCTACCATAAACGAATCTCCGTGGATCCTGCACATTCATGATGTCGTCTAGTGTAATGTCACTTTTCTATGAAAAAAGAGAAATAATAATCAATGGTTAGGACCTTAAAGAAGATTTAAATCAATGGTTCAACATATAATAAATGTTTTGCACTGCATGCACAATGACATAATATGTAAGTGGTGCTAGGAAGAGATCAAGTGATTCATATTACGAATATTCCCATGTGATCAATCAATTAATTCATCAATCAATTAGTCAGTATATGTTAGCCTGCTCTTCTATCTTTATAGCTATTGGGAAAGACTCTGAGCCTTCTTGCTGAAACTTTGCGAATAAATAATCATGCTCTTAGTTTTATTATGCATGACATGAACAATGATTTGCTTACAAATTCAGCAAATGGTCAATAAAGAAGTAGATTTATAAGATTAAATTGTATCATGTAATCCTTGATTCCATGCAATAAATAAAAAGTCACATTTCATGATTTCAGCGTGGAAATGAACTCAATGTCTTTGAATAAACGATATGAAAAGAAGAGAGTTATTTAATAAGATTGTACACTTGTCATACCTGCTGATTTTTAGATCAAAATACAGAGATAAATATCATGATGGTATAAGCCTGCTAGCATCGAAACCAAACATTGTGTTGAAAAATAAGGAAAGTAATTTAATTAGAGCCATTTGAAACAAACCTCCGGATTTTGTCAATAGTGTCACATTTGCATTGTTACAAATGGTAGTTATGACATACTAAAGTAAAATAATAGGCTAAAATGCACGCTAAAAATCACCAAAAAAGAAAAAACAAAAAAAATATTAAAAATAAACAAACTGTACATTTCTGAAGTAGATGCATAGAGCCGTTTCCGAAACAACTGAAATTTGTTTTTAAATAATCGAGTGAAAAGGCGCTTAGAAAATGAGTCTCTTAACCGCGCGGGGGTCGGATTCTTGAGAGATTATTTAATGCAGTAATACGGTCTTTTCAATGAATGTGTCTTTCCTAAAACACACAATATTATTAATAAAACATCAACAGATGGATCGTTTGTAGAATACTATATATATATATATATATATATATATATATATATATATATATATATATATATATATATATATATATATATATATATATATATATCTTTATATATATATATATATATATATATATATATATATATATATATATATATATATATATATATATATATTAAAGTCAATTTGCGTGTCTTTTTTAAAGAAATTGATAACAACAATCTGAAGAGCGGGTCTTATTTGGAACACTTGGCGTAAGACAAGGAGAAAATGTGTTATTTACTCTGTTTGGCGCACTTCCATACTACTTCGAAAACAAAATTCGCTTGAGTAACCAGTCCACTCAACCAGATCAAATCTGATCAGATCACAAAACAAAAACTCAAAGTGGAACATAAATTGAAATTTTGCTTGTTAAGTGAATCGATGATGAAAATTGCATTATTTATTGATTCCAAAGCTGGCGAAACGAAAGTTGAAAGCTTCTTTAATACGTCCCTAAAATAGGAACTAGCACATTTCAATAAGCAAATTCAAAACGACAAATGTTTTAGAACGTTCGATAATGGATTGTTTTGTCCTAGATGTCCTTTTTATACTATTGTTGACCCTGTCGAAATACGACTTACTGACAGGCAAATGATAGAGCTGTACAAATTCACGGTGAACGTGATAATTGTTTCCACTTTCATTATACGCGGCAATGGCAGAATCCACTTTGAAAGGAATCACTCGCAGTAGCGGTTCATCTTTGTTTCCCATCACAGTATGCTCCACCACATCGTAGTAGACAAACATCAAATTCAGTCCTTCGCTCAGTTGCACAGGGTATTTAAAATACTTGAAAAACTCATTGTTGCTTTTGATGACTGTCTTGCTACCCTTAGTGGCGACACTAGCCAAAACAATATACAATTCAGGACAAAGTTATAGCTGAAGATTTGTCATCCTAAAAATGCATGTCCAGACGGTGAGAAATTTTATGGTACTCGATCTTGACAAGTTTGCAATCTTTGGCAATCGTTTCCATCACATGTTGAGCACTAAAATAAAACCCCACAGGAATTCTGATGGTGTAGATAGTCAGCTGAGGATTGGATAATGTCGGTCTTTTGAAGTCGTACATCATTGCATCGTTTTTGTCCAACTGTTCTTGCACTTGTTTCTTTAGGATGTCGACCACGAAAGTGTTTCAATTTTCGGTGATGTTTAGGTTTTGCGGGGGATAAACGATTTCTTCCAAAACTACTTCACAATGCCATTCGTGGTCCATTTGGATGGTGTGAGATAATTTGGCCGTGAAACAGTACAAAGTACTGTTGGGAAACACATCGATGGAACAGTCAGTCGGTAAAGTTAAATAAAACTGGTTGTTCATAATTCAAGAGATTTGCTTTCTGAGAAGTCACTAGAGTTTAAAGCAGCTTTCAAAAGAGGAGTGTTACTGAAGATGTTTTGTGTGTGACTGGCGTTGACCGCAAAGCTCCCGTTGTGACTAGATTATTTCAAGGAAGGATTCAGTAGAAACTATCAGATGCAACTCCTGAGTAAAATGGTCCACACTTGTTTGTCTCCATGTTGCAAACTCACGTTGGAGATGGTAGCACCGATGACAAAATGCACCACAAAGACTTGGCAGAAAAAGACGATTTGCATTTTAGGCACATGTTATCCGCACCACAACCATATGGGTTGCTTTTATAGTTCTTGAAGAGAGGAACTCTGAGAAGAGGTGGGCGCTGCTACTGTTGTGCTGAATGGTCACTTCTTTTTATAGTCGATGACTTGCGAAGCGTCGATCCAAGAATCAAATTAAGAGGATACCCTTTCCAACGCACTTTCACTTCTTTGACTCAGCGTTTGCCTACTTTACGGGTTCTTCGATCGATAATGCTTTCGATGTCGTACACGTCGTCTTCTTATTTGGTCTCTAGTTGTAACTTAAGCAAGTAGAAAGTTCCTTTTAAGACGTCTTCATGTCTTCCGATGTATAGAAGGGAGGATGACGGCCACTTACTCGTTCAGTGACACGAACCAATTCAGTGGTTCAGTTCGGTAAATAACCTTCGTCGAAGGTAACCTTGCTTTTCCAATAACCATCCAGTCTCCTTTTGTCAATGGTCCACGTTTCTTGGGGACAGAAGGGGATGAACCAAACAGTTGCTCAAACTCGGCCACTTTGTTGTCCGGGGTTAATTATTCGGGAGCTCATAAGATGCTCCGATGGTACGATTGGTTGTAAGCTTTGACCAGGCGCGGTAAGACGACGATGAACTTGAGGGTGAGTTCATGCATAAAATATTTCCACATGCGTTCTTTTAACGTGGGTTGAAAACGTTCCATGATGCTGGCTTTTGTTTCTTCTCGGTGGTGAAGAAATGGATCGCTCTTTTCTTTAAATCTTTTTGAAAAGCTTGGTTCAGAAATGTTGTGCCTTTGTCTGTTTGTCATTAGAGAGGGTGACGCACACTTTGTTTCAACACCAGTTGTAAGGCTCGCACTAACTTGGAGCTCGTTTTTGAAGGCAAAGGCAAAATCAGGCAAATTTGGAAAAGACGTTGATGACACAAAACAAATACTTATAGCCGCCAAATGAGAGGCATCAACTAAATCGGCTTGCCATTGATGATCGATGCCCTCCATTTGGTTCGATTTCCGGAAACATTTTGTTGAATGGGCTTGTATAAGATGCACTTGGCTTGTTCTTGCAGCCATCATTGCACATGGGGTAAACGTACACATTTCAGTTGCGTTTTGGCAGTCAAATACAATTTTTGAACTCCTCCTCCAGGAATGGAAGGACTGTTTAAATGCTGGCTAAAATATTCTTCATCAGGACTCTCTTCAATAAGTCACTCACTGTTCGCTGATGCTACTCTTGCGTTAGTGGGGTTTGGAAACTGGTTGGCGTATCCGACGAGCCACATGTGTAGGAGCCTAAGGTGGCTGCGGAAACGGATAGCTTTTTCTTGCTTTCATTTCTCGCTTCTGGTTTCCCTTCTGTCTTTTTCACTTCTGTTGGAGAAGGGGTCTACATCACCTTTTTAACCCAAACTTCAAGTTTTTCTAGTTGGAGGGTGGGAGAAGGGGTCAACACGAACTCTGCAACCTTCTTAGGGATTGGAGCCGGTGGCGTTTGAAAGACTTCCCGTGGGTCTTGCTCCTCTGGCATCGTCTGTCTTGGTCACATTTACAATCACCATTGACAAACATGGGAAGTATAAAAGATGTATACATTCATTCCAAGGACAAGGGATCCAATCTATATTGTAAATTCTTCTAAATAATAATTTTCTCCCAAGCTTTTTAAGATAAATGCATGACATGAGCTTGACATGCGGCATCACAAGCCAATACCTTAGTCCTTATGTTGGAATACCTCTTGATTATCTATACTGGACATCTGCAATTAGGATGATTAATCAAATTTTGCTTTCGTGTCATGAACATCGACTCTCTTTTGTCTGAGTTAAAGGTCACTATCCAAATGCGGGATCAACACTGTAATTTTTTAATGTCCTAATTTAGAATTTGACCAGCCTCACTGGATTTCCAACGGAACTGTTATATAAAGTGTACTATCATCAGCGAATAGTTTTAGTGATGCCTGTATATCATTTACGACATCATTTATATTTGCTAAAAATAATAATTTTACAGAGATTGATCCTTCAGGGACTCCTGCATTTATGGATTGGAAATCCGTGTGTCGAGAATCCAGGACTACTGTTTGTTTTCGTAATGACAAGTAATGTTCTAACGAAAACAGTAAACTACCTCAAACGCCCATCACCTTAAGCTTAATAAGCAATCCGGAAAGCCAAACACGATCAAAGGCTTTCCTTTGTCAAAGAAAATAGTTTTGACTTCATTTTCAATTTAACAAAGCATACTCTCTTTTATTACATAACCTTATCACTCCCTTATATCGCTCAAATTTTGGGGTAGTAAATTTATTTTAAGATGGCAAAGGTACCTGGCTCCGCTAGAATGAAGTGGTTCAAGGACACCAGCATTAGATAAAAATTCCGGGTTTGACAATAATACGACAGCAATCAAATTCTCAGAGTACTCTGTCAAATTTGATATTTCTTGTATAATTTGCCGTAGGTTATTAAAGCTTTAAAGCGAAAGTAATTTTTTTATTATTATGAACAAGACCCATGTCATTAAAATCTCCCATAATCACTAGGTAGTCTGGTTTCGTGTTCTGTGATCTCTCAATGCTTAATTCAATTCGATCCGAAACGCATGATTCATTTTTTGGTGCTCTGTATAGCCCTCCAATCAGTAATTTCTTCCTATTTAAAGTTATTTTTACAAATATGCATTCCGGATGCGGGAGGTCGTGTGTTCGATCCCCGACCGAGTCATACCAGAGACTTACAAAAATGGTACTAACAGCTGTCTCGCTTGGCGCTCAGCATTAAGAGGTTAGTGTTAGGACTGGCTGACCTGGAATCAGGATAATGTGACCGGGTGGGACATCATGCTACATGTCTGCAGAATGATGCCCCAGTGCTAGACATCACTATAAACTGCAGACATCGTAGCGATATGACCGAACAATTGTTAGAGCTACATTAAAGATCCAAATAACACACACACACACACACACAAACACACACACACACACACCATAATACATTCTATTCCCGTTAAATCGAGATCAAATCGTGAAATTGCATAAATGTTTATTTTTTGAATTATATAGTTATCCCAAATCCGAGTTTCTTGTTTTGTTTTTACAGAATGAATCAGAATAATTTAATACTGAGATTGTAGTGTTCGATGAGAATTCGTTAAGACAAGTTTCGGTACAACACAGTAAATCTCAAATGCCTAGTAACTGCGTGAATCAAGTCAATTTTACATGTCAGACTTAGTATATTAAGAAGCAGTATACTTAACACGTTAGTTAGCAATTTAGCGGCAGAAAACTTCAATATTACTAGTCGGTATTGTACCACTAACACCGACTTGTTAACTCGGAAATGTATGTATCATTAGCAATACATTAGTGATTGGGACACGCTTACTGAAACTTAGCTGCCACCGATCGAAACATTGTATTTGTTGCTATTGCGTGATGGGTTTTCCGCCAATGAATACGTGCACGCAAAGTCTGGTCCGTAATTGATTGTAAAAACATAGATGACTTTCATGATCTGTACTTGCGCACCGGTGTGTTATTGCCCGCTGTTGTGTTTGAGGCATTTAGTAACACTTTTATGCTAGTGGATATTCTCGCTCCCGCTCACTATTTTACGTTACTGGGAATCGCATTGGATGCACTACTATCACATATAAAAATTGAGTTGGAATTGTTGACTGATATCGAAATGCATACCTTTATCAAGCGCTTACGTCCTTGAAGAATATCAATGGTAAGTCATCGATATGTGCACGCAAACAACCAGACGTAAACAGATATTAATTCGATGCCACTAACAGTTACGCCATGTATCATCATGCCAATAATCTTTGTTAAGTTGATCTAGAATATCCTGAAGAACTTACCACGCATAGAATGGTTGTCTCTAGGCACCACAAGAATTACAGGTACATGGTGAGTGGTTGTCACCTTTTCAGTGCGCAATCGTACATGAATCCGGACGTAAATTTACTGAATGAACCATGCTTGTTTCAAACCACAGGACCAAAACCAATTATGTGTTACACCTACGAAATCTACAGTAATTGTTGTACTTGCGAGCCAGAATGTGTGTGAGTAAAATCCATCAAAGGTCACCAACGACTTTGAAACAAAACCCTTCCAGCTTATGAGATGCACACCAACAATGTACTAATCATGATATGTTTACATGGCAAACATTTATCCAACTTTGTCTTTCTGCAAAGAAATATGTGTTGTTGGATTTTAGAAATACAAGTCGAGACAACGAACAAACTTCTAGTTGAATGATATTAGACAACTTAGAAGTGATCGAGGTTTCTTTGCTCTTAAACGATCACCAGGAATCCTCCTGAAGAAATAATTCTTGACCCTCCAGAAGTCAGTCATATTGGATGTGCATATTATAATTTGTGGTCGTATATTGACCGACAAAACGTTGACACTGGCTTGCAATTATCCCAACGCGACATCATTACTTTGTACCAGATTTATTACTTTTCATTGGATCTCTTCCTTGCACCACTTACAAACGATGTCATTGTGCATGCAGTGCAAAACATTTATTATATGTCGAACCATTGATTTCAATCTTCCTTAAAGTTCTAATAATACCTTTGATTATTATTTCTCTTTTTTCATAGCAAATTTGGATTACATCAAAGGAGATCACGAATTTAAAGGCTCAATGGATGTGTCTTTCCATTCTCGAAAGGAAAAGTCACGGTGAAACTACATTTTTGAGAAAGATTCTGTTAATGTTTACCGGAGAGTCGCTCGACAACGAGAACAAGGTTTAGGAGAGAAATATGCAAACATATGCGTTTCGTTCGGTGACCCCGTCTTAAAACCGATGGTGACATGAGGATTGCACGCTTTGAAAGAAACAACGTTGGCACAAGGAAAATAATTTCTCCAAAATATCCTCGACAAACAAAACTTTCAAAGAAGCCTTATTGAGAACAGGCATATATGTGTTGCTTTATAATGGAAAGATATTTAGTTCGCTGAGTCACTCCTATAAATGAGATGCACGCTGTAGACCAAGACATTCCCTCTTGATTCACAACAAAGCAAGAACAAGGCAAAAAAGAGACGATGAAAACCTCCAGAGTTCACAAACACGTTGCAAGAAAGAATAAGAAAATTAGAACATCCAGAGAATTAGACGTCTTTGATAATTAAACAGAAAAAAATGATGCACCATGATTCTTGCGAATGTTGCAAGTCAGAACTGTATATGTTTGCCATGCCACCCACCATGATGACGATGCAAGTATCCCAATGGTAGAATTTCATCCCGTCTCGTTTTTGACGTCCGCAGCCCCCAATTGAATTTGAAATTAAAGGTCAGACTGAAGATTACATCAATCTGAATAGCAGTTACTTGTACTTGAAAGTCAAAGTGGTCAATCCGGACGACAGCGAACTGGAAGACGATGACAGAGTAGCTTTCGTTAACAATTTTATGCATTTCTTCTTCCACGAAATGGATTTGTGCCTGAATAACAAACTGGTCAGAAGCGTAATCGATACTTACCATTACTGAGCGTGCCTAGACAATCTCCTGATGTGGAAAAGAAGCAATAAACACCCATCTGGATGCTTACGTGGTATAAAAACCTGATACTCCAGGTAATTTCGACCCGACAGAACTGACGGAATAAAAAAAGCAACAGATCCTACAACCAGGGATTCAAAGACCATCGAAGCATAAGTTTAGAACGGATGGATCGTTTGCATTTGGAGATGTGACCGTAAGACAAGTATTTGTTGAAAGGAGTGGATGTCCGCCTGAGACTGAATCGAATCAGTGCTGCCTTCCATTTTATGGTTCTTGAGAGTAGTCAGTACAAAACCATCATCCAAATTCCTTATACATAGACACTGTGATATTGTGACTTTTAAGTTTTCTCTCTTATACTTTGTTTATAAAGTGTCGTGTACCTTGTCTTACTTTTTTGTTTTTACGTTCTCAGGCCAAGTGTATTTTGTGAAGACGTCCATCAGTGTCAAAATGTATTCGTATCAATTGTTATATTTTCATATGCTTGCAATCAACAATGCTTTCGCACAACGGGTAATCCACCTGACTTGCATAACCATTTCAGTATCGAAATAGCTTCTGCCTTCTTGTGCAAAGTGTATTTAGAATACTCCATCAGCTGTTCATTTTTTTCTGCGTGTATTGTGTAATTTCATCCATAATTGATTGATATTTTTGTACTTTTAGGATTGTAGTAAAGATGTCACGAATACTGGTTTTAGCATTTGAAACTATATAAAAGCATCCGTGGAATCTGTTATGCTTTGCAAAATTGTCTTTAGACGCTATAAGTATTGCAATTGGAAATACACAGACAACTGGTACTCTTTTAGGAATTAGCAATGTTTCTTTAACTCTTTCAAACATATCATGAATGATTTCAAATTATGTCAATCTCACCAATCCTTTGAATTTTAAAAAACAACAACTTCATATACTGAGTTTTAGCTGAATCATTTGCTTTCTACGAATTCTGTCTCTTTATCTTTGCATTTGTTACGTCTTTGCGGATTGATCGCGTTGAGTTTGCGAGATTTCAGAATTGTACCCACATCAATACATAATTTGTTCCTACGAGTAGTATGATTGTATCTGTTTTAGAATTATTTTGATGATATAAGTCACAGCCTCTATCCTCATGACTTTTGCCCATTTCAGAAAGCAAGCCACATACTATATGTAACGCGTGGATTATTAATCCACCATAGTGAAGATTCCTTTAGTCGACTTTTATTGTCTGTAAGTCCGCAACCTACGGTTTCTTATTTGTGCTCGGAATTTCCGGTGATATTCTATTTCCACCAACACTATCTCGAGCTCTGCCGCGCTAATTATCTTATTCTCGATTGCCACCGACTACAATTTCCTAATCGTGCTGAGACTAGTTTATACCAGTGGAAGCAGTTCTAAATCGACATGTACTCGTGAATGTAATTGTATCGAAATCAATTTGCTAGCGCCAACAGAGATGCTGGCTACTATCGATATAGTCCCAAGGATAATTCCGATTAGTGCACCTACGATGGTTATTGTTGGCATGAGACCTGTCGTACCAAGACCAACAGTTGTTTCAGCGGAAAGCCCACAAATAGCATCGGCAGCCAAACACGCTCTTTTGTATTTCAAGATCAACGTGCTTCTCTTGGTGTTATATCTGAATGCTGTTTCTCCGCTTCGATTATTTTTTTCACGTCGTTAACATTGCGGGTCCATCTTAGTTCTTCTATTAATAACACAATTGCGTAGTACAATTGCACGAAAAACGATTATATCCTGACACACGTCTGACAAATTGCTGCCATAACTGTCATACATTTATTAAAAAAGAATCTCTGCCTGAAGAATATTTAAGGTTTCAACAACTCTACGTTCTTGGAGAATAACATTATGGTCATATAAAACACTCCATCGATAAATTACGCAACTTTATCACCGAGGTCAGAATCCATTATGTATATAATGATAAATTTAATCTTAACCACAAACGTTAAAAAAGGTTAAGTAGAAAGCCGGACAGACGTGAGATACTTCAAACTGAATTTGATCATTAGCTATCAATGATATTGATATTATACAAACAATTTTGGAAGACCGGTGCCAGGCTCCTTACGTATCACTATTGGTTCAGGCTGATAGTTCATCAATGTTGTTAACTGATTTCATCCATTATAAAAACCGGAAAAAATATATAAATACTTTCCAGACTTGTACACTATTATGTTTTGACATTTAGGTTGATCAAACCCATATATTTTATCAAACACAATAAAGCCATTTGTTATTTTAAATTCAATTATTTCATCTTCTTTACTTGTTTGCAGTTTTAATTATCTTGTAAATGAACTTACTACCCTTGGTGATGGGTACACGTTAACATTTTTGTTCATCCACGTATCGTTTTGTTGTAGCGTTAGTATCATCAATAAACTCTTTGCTATAAACAACCGACATGACAGATTCCACCGTTTTCAGTGATTTTAGCCAGGTTCTTTGCGATAGCTCGGTTGAACGTGACGATTATATCTTGAATATCAACATGAAACATATGTAATTTACCAGTTCGATCTTGAAAACATCATAATCTCACCAACATCATCATTATCGGCATTCCTGTTAGCAAACTCATTTAAATCCGCTTTGTTGGCAAACCTGCTTATATCTGCATCAGCACCACGGCTGGCTGTGTAATGTCCTTACATGTTAATAGATATTGTGTACAATTAAACGTACTTTAATGTGAAATCAATAACTGTTTGTACTGTTGGTGGAGAGCAAATTCACTTTCCGCCATTCCATGCATCTCTTCAACACGTTGATCCCAAATAGGGCCATATAGGTGAGTTTGCAGCGTCAAAGTCGAATAAATTAATGGTTGTAGTCCGCCAAAGGAATTAGTTCCCTTCGTTAAATAATTGACAACTTCAGCTGCTGAAGCAAGTCCATATTAGCCGAAATACAAAAACAATATAGATGTGTCACCACATTTGCAACTCAGTGAGTGTCAGGTCATGTTGTCAAATCCAGGTTGACAATACAGGTTCCCCGTGTGCGTAGCATCATCGATACAAGCTCATTTCGTATAAAGACATCACAAAAATATTTGACTGATCTTGTCATCGCGAGTAAATCAAGATTTGTCAATGAAAAGATAAACCGCGTGACCTGCTTGTTGTACCGGGTAATCGAGGAGCTCATCCCGATTGTATTCGGCGACTTGTTGCTGGTAATCGAAGGCCGTTTCCTTTTTATGTTCGTGTGCGTCTACGAGAGGCCCCACCTGCCACCGCCTTTTTCAGCACTATCCCGAAAGCAGTTCCGACAAACCCTAACTCGGTCGCTTTTGCAACCGCTGGAGTCCCTGCTGCTAACAACACAGGGATTGCTGCAAGGAATGGAAATATTATACTAGATTTTTGCATTTGTGTAACCTCTGATTTAGATAATTTTAGCACCACTGAACTATTCTTGTCTTTGACCGCATTAAGCCGGTCACATTGTGTTTGGGCCATCCACATAGGGACGATTTCGATCAATTTTGTTGTAGAAAGTTTCATTGTGAGCCCACAATTGTTTTTAATCGCAGTTTTTATTTTCCACAGCTAATTTGCACCAAGGTCGACCTTCTCTTAGTGACAGGAGATTTTTATTTAACAAAGTAACAAGTGCAATTATGAATTTCCCACAGGCGCATTCATTAGCCTCATTCGACCACCCGCAACCTCCTACTACAATATATTGTCACAAAGAATCACATCAGAATGTGCCTATAAATACATAACAAAGCAACTGCTGTGTTTAAAAATCTGCAGACCAGTGCCGATATTTTAGTGTCGGTCCATATTCGACTACAATCGGTGACATGCACGTACAATATTATTGGCATATTTATAGTCAAGCAACATTTCTTCAGAGGATTCCTGATGATCATTTAGCCGCAATGAAACTTTAGTTACTCCTAAGTCTCCCAAAATGTATGTAACCCTGAACTGCGACGCCAGTCGTTTCAGTCCTGCTTTCATAACATCCACTGATGTCGTCACGGGTGAATTGATCTGCGTCGTAGAGGTAATTCTAACAATGTCAGGTGCAATTAGATGTCAAGTCCGTCCAGGTCCTGCAAGCAATATTTGATTATTTTCGAGAATATTTCTAAGCCAACCAAGAACTGTTTTCAATAACTACTGTCCAATGTTAATGAAATATCGCCGAGTTTCAACTATGCTGACAGGTTTAAGTGTGGGGTCATAGTCACGTATATAAATTCTATAGTTTTAACCGGTCAACAACGAAATTGGACCTCATCATTTAATGAGGTAATATCATAAGCACCTGTAGGAAGCTCTAACATACCTCAAGTTGATCCACGATTTGATGAAAACACCAGAAAGTTACTTCTTCCTGTGTGAGATAATCAGGATTGCATTTTGGTTACTCAAATTCGTCCAAGGTTTTGTTTGGGTTTGTTCTTTCGTGTGCGTTTTGCTGGTGGAGGCACACTTAACTCATCGCTTTTGGGTGCATATTCTTGAAGTACCCGTGTCGAACGAATTAGATATTTTTGCTTCTGTTGCTGTTGTTGCTTCTCATATTCATGTTGGTCTTCTTCGATGTGAGGTTGTGCATGTGTAGATTCGGGTGGGAATGTTGGCTGCTCTTTTAGCATTTGTTCTAACTTATATTTACGGTATTTTGGCTAATATATACCTTGGTGTCGTCTTTGTTCTGCAAGAATTTAATCCAGGTGTTCCTCTATATTTTTGTGTTTCCTCAGGTTCGTCTGTACTGCCTGTTTTTCAGTGCTTGACTAAGAACCTTCTCTTGCCTGGTATAAGAGTTGTGAAAATCTTTCATCGCTTCGTATGGTTGACTAATGTGTCCAGCTTTATTCATAATAATTACATCTTCCGAAAATTGAAACATCTTAGCAGCGGCTTGTTTAAACCCAGTAAATTTCCTGCATACCTTTGTATATTCCGTGATGGTTTTTTATCATTTAATTTTCCCAGGCAGGGAATATATGGAGACCAACACGGATAGGATTTTCAAAAGCCACTGGCGACCGTGTTCATTAAAGTTTTCTTTCGTTGTTTCCCTTATTGACAGGTACCCGGATGCTGTCATCTTTTCAACTGCTTCTTTATCTTTTTGCTCTGTTGTCCTCTCTCCAGTTTCACTGACGTCATTCCTGTGTATCAAATAGTCACCGCAGTTGCTCTTGTGGCATTCTTGATCATCTTTGCGCTTTAAATAATGACATAATTTTAGTGAATTGTGTTTCATATGACAGTGACCGGTCTGATGAGCATTATAAATCGGCAGACATAATGGAACTATTTTATCTTACGATCTAGCACCATCGCACAATATTACTTTTTATAATTAAAGAATTGAAAACACAAAAATAATTTCCATGGCATCTTTATAGGCTTTGCGTTCCATTTTTCCATTTCGTATTTTATTTTATTTCCATTGCGTTCCATTTTTTCATTACGTAATTAAGTCATACCAGCTTGAATCATTAATAATGCTCTGTTACTGTGATAATTAACTGCTCATTTATCAAAAATGCCGAAAATACCAAGAACTGAAGCATCATAAATTAAACTGGATTTGGATGATTTTTTTTCATGTGAGTCAGCACATACTTCCAGTTCACTTGTCCGTAAACGATACATTTAATTAATGTAATAATAACATTTTATAGGGTTTCCGTGCAAACAGATGCAAGAGCGCATAACGCAAGGAAATTGTCGGCCATTGAGCTTTTTGATGATGATTAACATCTCTGCTGAACGGTACATTGGATTTGGGTGGATTACAGGTGTTTAATTTTTCAAGTTCAGCTGGTCTGAGGAATCTAAAAGTTTTTACGAATACATAGATTTTAATGCAGCTAAATATTTTATATTACTCCTTAAAATCAATAGTATTTGACAAAAATAAATAAGGTATTACCGATGATTCAAGCTGGTATGATTAAAATGCACAATGGAAAAATGGAACGCAGAGAAATAAAACAAAAAATGGAACAATGGAACTCAACACAAATAAAGACGCAGTGAAGATTATTTTTATGTTTTTAATTTTTTAGTTATAAAAAGTCAAAAGAAGTTTTTAATCATCAGATGTGCACATATCTGTTTCTATTGCAAAATAGAAACGGAATTAATTTTCAAGACTGACGCTAATAATTGTATGAACTATGCGCATTTGAGTACAGGTTAAAACACATGAAGCAGTTTATCAAGCATGGATAAAATCAGTTGGTAGAATTTCTCCACGGGAAAGCACAACATAAATGAATTCAAACAATACTTCTTAACTCAGAAACGTATAAAGACGTATTTCTTAACGTGTGTTGGAGCTGTACCATAAGATGAGATAGTTCCATAGCGTCTGCCGATTTCCATTGCTTATCAGGCATATGAAACACTATACACTATTATGTCTTTTTTAAAGCCAGTTTGGGTCATGTTTTAATTTGGGTACGTTTTGATACGGGTATGTTTTGACATGGGTACGTTTCGGTTTAGGTACGTTTTGACCTGTTCCCATGTGATTTGACTCCAATGCTGCATTTAAGACATGATCGAGCAATGCGGCCAGTACGCAATGCCAGCAATTACGTTTGAAAATATTCAAAACTGCATGTTCTGCCGTATAATTCACGTTTTGCAAGGCACACACTTTGCATTTATTGCATTCCAATGCCATTTAACTTTATATATATGCAAGTCGTATCTAATAGGGCTTAACCACAGTTGTTTTATGCTGTATCTCGTTATAAGCCTCCAGTGGTATTTCATATAAAATAAAAACAACAGAGCCCGCCAATAATAACACGGAATAATATTGTGAATCAGCCCTTTTTAAATATGTGATTGTGTCTAAATCATGGTCTTCAGAAACGAAATTTCCTTGCGGCATAACACAACACATTTTTGAAAAAATCAGTCTGTGCAAATAACCTCAAATGACCCATCGTTACTGAGTATAACGCCAGCATGAAGTTTGTCAGACTGACGTATGTACCCAATAATGTCAAATTTATAATTAGTTTTCTAAATAATGTTGGGTTGTTTATGCTAATTTCCTCTGATGCACGCGCTATACCTCCTCAGCATCGTTGTATATTATTTTGTATAACAAAATAATGTTGATTCATGAATGTAGATGCCATTATTATACAAATAAATTTTTCTTTCGTCATTACAATTTAAAGTAATCTGATTGGCCAGGCCTTTTTAATTTGTTGTAGGGGTGTTCATAGCTATATATAGCCACGCACACCTGCGCTACTTTTCTGTGCATATACTCAACGAATGAGGACTCTATTTAGAATATAGGATCACTCAAACTGAGACTTCTTACGAAAGATTTTAATTATGAACCAAATAGTGGTCCATTTCTTCAAATAAATGACATGTCTTTGCTAATGCTACAAGTAAAATACACTTTAAATGAACAATTAAACACAGTCTGCTTACATATCTTGATGTGAAGTCATGACGGTACAGTACGAAATTCATCAGTGTCTGTATGTTAATGTATGCTATAATATATGTATACCGTTAAAATATGGGAATTTGACATTTGTTATGTAGAATTAAAACAAATAAAAGAAGAAGAAAAGAGAAAACAAAAGAATGTGGTCGGGGGAAGGGTCGAGCCACCAACCTTCGCATTATTTTAGGACAACGATCCAGCCAACTAAGCTAAATAATATTTTTTTGAAAAACAGCATAATCTGTTTACAGAGTTTGTGTTTACACTTTCATTTAAGGATTGTTGTTTGTTATGAAACAAATTAGACGCATAAAACACATGTTATCAACTAACATCTTCCAGTTGATCAGAATTGTGTATTGACGTCAGCCGATGAGCTTTTCTCTGATTCGCTGTAAATATATAAATGAGCTTCACGATTCTGTATTATTGCGCCTTAATGAATGAAATTCAAAATATGATTAAATAAAAGAATGTTATCAAACTATTAGTTTATTTAACTATTTAAGCTGTTGAATTTTGCGGATGACACAAAAGTTTGCACACTGTTTCTTCTGTTCATACTGCGTTGAAAATTTAAAACAATAAACAGTCAGTCCTTAAATAAATACCAAACATTTGTTTAGTTCATTTTCTCCTCATTACTGCTTTAATTTTCGCTCATATTATCAGAGGATTCACTTGATTAACTCGCTTCAGACGTTGTTTCAGATGAGTCAGATAAAGTAGGTGATTTAATCAATGTCAGAAGACTTCATGTTTTCTTGCACAATAATATGCAATATTTTTATTAGACTTTCCTTCCTAAAAGCTTGATCAAACATGCATTATTCCTGTTCTGAGATTATTCGCAAGTTAATCAGTGTGTTCCGGATGTATCTGGAAACGCATATAACATTTTCACAGTAGTAAGGAAGAGAGCCATACAGAGCACATAACAATCCTTACAGCTGTACAAAAATGAATATGATTGTGTCTTTCAGAAAACCTATCTTCAATTGTTTCAGAAAAGACTCTGTCATCCGATATTTTTAAATAAAGTCTAAAGAAATGACCCACCCATTGAAATTAGTTTGTATATTGAGTGTTAGAAACATCCGTCCATCGATACATATAATACTACTGTGAAAAGACAAACGATTCAGAAATCAAGCCCCCGTTTAGTTAAGAAAACTACTTTCTAAGCACACACTAATCGAATTGTTTTACTAATTTTTATATGTATTTCAGAACAGCTCATATATCTACAATCTGACTTTCGATGCATCTACACCCAAGCATTATTAGTAGTCCTCATCTTTCTTTACGACGAAAACTTAAACTTGGTAGAATATGTCCTGTGAAATATTCCTTTCATGGCTTTTATAATGTGGTCCAGAAGTATTTGATGAATGACAAAGGTAACTTATTAATCTTGAAAACCCGAGAAACCAAATAGGCACAAAAGTGGACATAAAATGCTTTTGTAACAATTATCATAAGGAATATACCAAGTCAAGTGCTTGATGGGTGCAAGATGGGGAGTGGAGATGGGGGTGCAATAAAACCGCACTTTTGATAGAAGATGTCATAAAGATAAATGTTTTACAAAAATGATCGAAATGGAGTTAGTTCTCAAAATATATTAAACATACATTTCCGCTCGGTTATAATGGAATACAGTAGGTTGTTAAGAAGAATACCAGAGACAAACTATTGCTAGTACATATCATGCAAATTTTAATATTGTTTGATAAGAAATGGCCCATTGAGTTTTAAAAAGACAACAAAAATCTTCCTCTGCACGGTTGCACAAACGACTGCCTAATTAGTCCACCAAATATACAATTTCTTTAAACATTTTGAAATCATTTCTACAATGTGCAAGCAGCAGCATCTGATTTAGCAATATAAATATGCACACTAATCTGAATCTATTAAACTACCATTCGATTGCATGATTAAATGTATTCGTTAAGGAATATCACTGAACGGTTCAATAACGCAAGTGCTGTTCATACATTTTTATATATTTCATATCTGCATGAATGTGCTCTTGTATGTCTGATTTACCCATGCTTTCGCTCATTTCAGTTCTTATAATCATTCACGTAGTACTTAAATTTCCATCATACGTTTTCACTTCATGCGCGAAATAGTACATGTTCTGTATATGTTATGGGAACACTTGTGCATAATTATTTTCCTTTTTCAATATATGTAATAAAATATTTGAACCAATGTATACTCAGAATAAAATTAGCTGTTTGAGACATGAATAAAAAGGTGTCATTTTCGGTTGCTATAAAACCTAAATGGTTGCTACGCGAGTCATAGAAAGAAAATGAAACAAACAACAACACTTCAAGTTTCAACAAAGTCATCCGGGTTGTTCTTAATATTTCTAAACTGGATTTTTGGCGAAGACACGACACACCGCATAAGAGGTTCTAGGCCAGAAGCTAAAATTAAATAAGCAACATAAAAAAATTGCTGTTGTTTTCGTTAACGTGACGTTTGAAAAGCAAGCCAAAAATATAAGATGATAACGTTTAAAACGTGATTTTGAACAACATGAAATTCGGCTTATTAGGCAGTATCTTGCTATAGTTTCATTTGATATTTCCCAGTCTATGCCTTAGATCATGATATAGAATAGTTAAGTGCTTACTTACCCCCAGTCTGCTGCGGCACCAGTCTACGAAATGCTTACTGTTGTTGAACAGGCCAGAGAAATTATTTATTTCACCCGGCATATTGTCCACTCTGTCGATAAAAGCTCTTGCTCTTTTTACGACATTATCCATACTGAAACGAGGAAGTTCAGAAATGCTGTGGGTTTTCCTTACTATAAAAATTTTCAAACTAACCAATTAATAATAAATACTGGAAATTTTTTTTTAACAATTCGGTAAATGAAATTCAAAGTGTGATGTAATAACAGCATGACAAACTGAAAATATTATTATTATTTTTGTTCTTTTTTGTTCATTGTAACACGATTTCTAATTGTCCAAAAGTATAATGGACAAGGCCGAACATATGGACGCCGTGTTTAGAATTCATTGAAATATTTGGCATAAATCAGTCTTAAATTTTCTGACTTTAAAACAACTTTTTCCTCAAAACACGGTTGTGTATCATCACAGATTTTGCATCAAAGAATCTTGTAACAAAACAATTTCTTATAAAAAAAAATAAAAATTGCGGTTTTGACACGTAAGAGTTACTTCTTTAATGAAATGATATTAACAGTTAAAATTTTCATAATCATATTATAGTCATTTATAAAATGTATCTCACTGCATATGGGGGTTTCCTTTTCGATTTTGGACCTGTGACATACTTATTTCCGATTCACCGGCGAAGCGTCGAATTTGCGTCAGTAGCAACCATATATTGAAACATAAGATTGCCAACCCCTAACATGAATTAAAGCAAAAGAATCAACAACTTTTGTTTAGGTGACCTCATCATCATTATGACCTATTACTTTTCCTAGTTCACTTTCACATTCAATATCTTTTTTAAGAAAAGTAGGAAAAGAACCACAAACTGATAATGTTATTATCTTAAAGAAGTTGTGTAAGGCATGAAACCTAAGTTTCAACACGACTTTCAACATTTTATTATACGCAAACAAAGCCAGTTATTACAGGACTTTTAATTGTGGTGTGGTTTTATTGTTTTGTTCGCTACATGCTCTCTTTGCTCGTATACAGCTAAAATATGGCTCACTTAGGCACTTACCCACGCTTTTTATTTGCAAACCACAACACTCACTTCGGACTTCACTTCTTGACCGTGACTCAGGGGTCGTAAAACCAATTCCGTTAGATTGTTAGTTGTTCTGGTCCTCTTACAAATACACGAATAAGATTTGTTCAGAAATATTGTAAAAATGCCAGTGTGATTGCAAGTTTTTGTATCATTGATCTTCGATCTCCTTCCAGGAACGCTAGTTCAGGGACCCACAAATCATACCCCTCTTGCCGATAGTAACAATATGAAAAACTAATTTATCAAGATTGGTTTCATTTCCACCAATCGTTTCAAGAGAATGCAGACCGAAAGACGTACGGACGACTGGACGCACAGAGAGAGGGAATCACAATATTCCAAACACTTTTTACAAACGTGACGGATAATTAGCAACTGTTGACGAGGTAGAGTCAGTGATATAACAGCTTATTTTTGACTTTTTATTGAATATGATGCTAAAAACAGCTTCTGTGGAATCAACCATTCAAACTAATGTAAAACGAAAAGAAAAAAAAATTAATCACCTAACGTAAATGATGTCAGAGGTGGGGTGGTAGTCCAATGTTAGCGTGTTAGAAATTTCTCCAAGTATGTCTATGATGTTAGGCATATTTTTAATTTGCCTGTCTGTATGTCCTCTAATACAAACAGAAACATGGCGAGCGAGACAGACAGGAGGAGACCAGATTTGGGTTGCACATTCAAAAGTTGAATCTGGTTCCGAGATTTGCTCATAACTATATATGTTGAATTGTGTTAACAATCTGTGTAAGACTTGACAGCAGAAAAGTACAACAGTAAGAAGGTGCTCATATTTCATATTTTGGAATTTTAAAAAAGCAACGAAATTTAAAATAAATACTTATGCATTGTGTGCCGTGCAAAAATGTGATACGGATTAAATGATGGTGCCCAATGTAAAAATTACAAATTTACCACAACGCAATAAATTCATTTACGAAAGATGAGGTCCAATTGTATTATATGTAAATGGCATATTCATTACCTACCCCCAACACACACACACACACACACACACACACACCTAAGGACTAACATTTTGAAAATATACGTGAAACACTGAGAGATAATACTGAATTCTGGGCGAAGAGACTAGAACGGCGACCGACTTTGTGAAACAATAACTTTACCGGGGAGGTGTAAACGATATTGAGAACGGTTTACATCAGTCGTAACTTATGCATCAGGTTTTCACACACACACACACACACACAAATAAATCTGCAAAGCAGAAATCATAATTAATTCATTTAAACATCAAGAAGCTTCCTTCTTAGGATTCAATTACAGTGTATTTTACATGCCGGCTACAGTTATTGACAAATCTGAAAGTATATACATGTCTGGTATAAATAGTTTATGTACTGTATTGGTCAGTGGTCAAAGAAATTTATTTTTTAGGCACAGGCCCCGGGCTGGTAACTTAAAATAAAGTCACTAGCCCTGACTGAAATTCCACAAGCCCGGACAGTTCATACCCGTAAACTCTCAAGCCAGGAGAAAAATCTCACGATTTGAGGGGTATTTCCACACCTACCTCCCGATCTCGTGATATCTCCCGATTTTTTCACAGAGAACTCCCGATTATTACATTATGTGTCAATTTTCATTTCTCAGAAAAAACAAACCATACATAAATAGATATAATGTATGCTATCCACAGATATTATATTCTATGTTATCACTTGTGAATATTGAAGTGACGAAATAATTAATATCGCATGACAGTTTGTTTCTTCAGTAAAACGAATGTTAAGATTAAACATTATTCACGTAAATTTCAGATTTTTTTTTTAACCACTACAACAGTACTGCAGTTAAAAAAATTCAAAGAAATTAAATTGTCACCAGTTAGCTTCAATCCCATAAATGATCACTCGGAATGGTGTGTAATTTTCTCGGCAAACAAAATCACATCTCCATTTCCGCCAAAGAAACTCGGCCAGTTAACACCCGACATTCCTCTACCGTATATGTAAAGTTTAATTACCATGATTATAATAAAAGAAGGAATAAAACAAAATATACCACACAGCATATGTGCCCCCAAAGAAATAATTAATAACAAATATTTTATTCAGTAAATAGCGTTACATGCCTTACGAGATAAAACTAAGGAAATAAGGTGGGATATAAAATGTGGGAAAAACAGTTGCCACATGTATGGTAACTTGTGACCGCAGATTTGTACTGTTAAAATGAAGTCCTAGGCATCATAAGTTACAAGAAAATAGGGCATCGTATGAAGCGCCGTAGCAGACTAAAAGCTGGTCCTATCAGAATGCTGCCGTTGAAATTTTACTTTCATATGTCCAGAATTCCAATTTCACTTGTATCAGAAATGCTTGTCCTTAAAGTTCCATTTTCTAGGTCGAGATTTTAGAATGTATCTGTTGAATTAAAAGTAGTGGTTGAAAGTTATATTTTCTATGTTGAGGTTTCAGATTGTGTCGTTTGAATTACACGCCGGTGGTTGAAATTTCAATGTCATACGTCGAGAATTCATAATTTATGTATTGGTTCCACGAGTTTATGTTGAAAGTTCCATTTCATATGTTGAGTATTTAGATTTCATCTGTTGAATTACACAGCGATGGTTGAAAATTCTGTCCAATGTCGAGTTTTTAGATTGTATCTTCTGAATTACACGGCGGTTGTTGAAATTTTAATGTCGTAAGTCAAGTTTCAATTTAACATGTTGAATCATATTGATTGTGCTGAAAGTTCCGTTTCATATGTTGAGTTTTTATATTGTATCTGCTGAATTACACAGCGGTGATTGGACATTTTATTGTGCTTGTCAGAATTGTTATTTTTATATGGTGAAATGATGTGTTAGTGTTAAAAGTAGCATTAGACAATGTCCACTTTAACAATTTAAAATATTATCGAGTATTAAAGGCACAATAGTGCAGCTGAGGGTGAATTTTCTTGCAAAAATGTTGGGACATTTATTAATATCAACTGATTAAATACTATTTAAAAGGCAATTCTGGGGTAATATCAAGTACGTAAGGGTTCTCGTTATGAAATACGAGCTCTCTGAAATCTTCGTACGTAGAGTAACGAATCTATCGTCTCCATGTTTAAATCCCGCTCGGCAGTGATCGGCAGATCCCGAATGAATAACACACATAATTCCGGTGACCGAAATTTGCATAATTATAGACCACATTGTAAACACTGAAGATGATGACGTAAAACACAACCACGCTACGAGACCGCCCAAAATGTCAACAACGGTGAGTACGATCTTCTTCTAATCTCGTTCTTTTCTTCTTATCCTTTTCCTTTCTAATTTTAATTTTGAGAGGAAACAATGAAATGTATGTAGAACTTCTTTTATAGTTATATTTCAAAGTTTTTGTGGTACGAGAATAATTTAAATCGACGTGCTCTGTACAGTATTGCAAAAACCCACAGGTACTCTATTTCTTGCCCAGTAGAATTCGTACTCCCTCACTTCCCCACCACTCAATTTTATAAATGAAAAGCATCAGGGATATTTAAAAATGCTCATAATTCAGTAATTTCATTAATCAATTTATAAATTCTAACCAGATTGTCACCAGTGGACCCCTAACACCCATCATTCTGATGTTTCAAACAAAGCGGAAAAGAATTTGTGTGCTTCTCCAAGTTAATACTTTACATACACAAGGTTTTAAATAAGCTTTTTTTTTTAAATCTGCGACTAGAATATGGAATCCAGGTTCAAAACTCTGGGCCAGATCATAAAAAAGTACACACACACAAACGTACAGTCACTTGTCAGCTGAAGTTTGACGAGAGCTTTATTCTTGCACATGTTTATTGGGTATTGTGCACACTGAGTAAATAGACACATGGACTTTGCTTTGGTGCCCATTCGAGGAAAGTAGGGGCCCTTTTTAAATTTTGGATCCCCATCCCACCCAACACTTGACCTGATCGAGCCCCAAAAAACTTCCATCAATTCACAACCTCTCATGTATTAATTTCTGATCCAAAGTTAGTACTATATTCCTATAAGTTTGATAAGTAATCATGAATATATTAGTTGTCAAATTATGAAATACTTTTACATATTAAAATTCATTAGATAGACTTAAATCAGCTCACTTTCAAGCTCAATTCTAGAGCAACTTTTAAGAGGAAGAGGGAGAGGAAGGATGAGGCATGGAGCAAGAAGCTGAAAAACCAGATGGGGGAGACGAGGAAGACATGCTGTGCAGCCTAAAAACTGAGCTGACCAAGCTCTACACATAGTTCAGACAAGGCAGACAAGAATGAGGGTAATTGTTTATTTATATCTTGCAAAACAAGTATTAATAGATATTTAAAAATGTTTGGTACTAAGTAACTTGGCAAAGACTCTAATATCTGTCAGTAGTGTTTTGCACAACTTAGAAAATGCATACTTGTATTAAAGGATTAGTTATTTTACCAAACAATGTATGTTTAAACTGCTTTACTTTTTGTTGCTACTCAACACCCCACCCCAATATGATTTGATAAAGGAAGACCATGCACAGATACCATAGAAAATACAGAGGCCACCTCATTTATATGGCCACCTTATATAATACCAAAATGGTAAAAGTATTATGGAGACAATCTCATAGAGTGCCCCATTGCATGATGAAATACATATAATTGATATGAAACTAAATACAAAAGGTTTTAACATGGGTCACTTAAATGTACAAGGTATAGTGGAACAAATAGAACAGATTAAGTTAATGTTGTCTTCCAAGGAAAATAATACGCTTGTTTTAGGACTCACTGAAACCAAATTAAATGCTAACCACAATGATAATCTATTTCACTGTCAAGGCTACAACAAACCATTACGCAGGGAGAGAGACAGCGGGAGGGGGGTGTCTTGTATACATTACAAGATGTAAATGCAGAAAGGCGACCTGACTTGGAGTCACATGAAATTGAGAGTATTTGGGTGGAAATTTCTCAAAATAATGCAGAATCATTTCTAGTTGGTTTCATTTATAGGCCACCCTCCTCCAAAGCAATTTGGAATGAACTTTTTGAAACAAATTGAAAATGTTCTTGCACAGGAGAAAGAAACATATATACTCAGCAGTGTAAATAAGGACCTACGTAATACTCAAATAAGGAGTAAGTGGATGGAATTTATTGAATCATTAGGCCTAGTCCAGTTGGTAAATGAGCCCACAAGTGTAACAGAAATATCAAGCACTCTTATTGATCACATTTATACCAACCTACCAAACAATGTGGCTTATGTTAATGTACCAAATGTTGGTCTTAGTGACCACTATCCTACTTTTTTGACAATAAAGGTTAAATGCAACAGAAATAGGAAAAATACACACAAAACTATCACTTACAGATCTTGAAGTAAATAACAATTTCAAGATGAATTATATAAAGTTCCATGGAATATTATCCAAAATTTTGATGACAAATGTGAAGCTCTAAGGGTGTGGACTGATTTATGGATGTAGTCTCTAAGTATGCAACACTAAAAGTACATTGAGTAAAGTATGAAATCCAGCCTAACTGATTTACTACTGAAATCCTAGATACTATGAAGACACGAGACCAGTTGAAGGCTATGGGAAACCATGCACAATATCAAGTATGGGGAAATAACATAACAAGTATGATTGAAAAGGCTAAAAAAAATGCTTGAAAACACAAAGAGCAACACAAACTCCATTTGGAAAGTCTTCAGTGAACTCATTGGGGTAACAAACAAAGATCAGTCAAATACAATTCACTCACTTCTGGCAAATGACACAAAAGTCACTGATGACACTGACATTGCAAATGTTTTGAGTGGGTTTTTTTCACTAACGTTACCACTAAGTTAAAAGAACCAGTGATAGAAAACAACTATAATGAACTGAAAAAACCCCTAAGGAGGTATGTTTCTCTATCCCACAGGTATAAAAAAACCTGCTAAAAAATGTCTCAGTAAACTTGATATCAAGAAAGCTACAGGACTTGATCAGATTTGTCCACCGCTCATTAAAACTTCTGCCTCAGCTATTTCAGATAGCATAACATTCATAATCAATTTAAATATTGCAACCTCATCTGTCCCCAAAATATGGAAAACTGCAAAAGTAATGCCTATAAACAAATCTGGTTCTAAGAATGATGCTGATAACTACCAGCCAATTTCAATACAACCAAAACTTGTCAAAATTGATTGAAAAACATGTCCATGACTCGTTCATGTCATATTTAACGAAACAGTTGCTGTTACACCTATTCAATCAGGCTTTAGACAGAAACATTTATGTGAGACTGACTTGATCTCTCTAACTGATAAATGGCTTCAACCACTTGATCAAAGTTGAATAATAGGATCACTATTTGTAGATTTCAGGAAAGTTTATGGGTTGGTGTACATGAAATCCTTTTGAAGAAAATGAAAATCAACCAATGTGATGAAAGTACAATTAGATGGTTTACTTCAAACTTAAGTGAGAGAACACATCATGTTTATATAAATAATGTTGTCGGAACCTGGAACAATTAGATATGGAGTACCACAAGGTTCAATTTAGGTCCATTACTATTGATACTATTTATTAGTGGCCTACCACTTTTTACTAAGGGACCCAATTTCATCTAGAGATCTTTATGCAGATGACACAACATTGTCAGACATCCAAAACACAAAGCACAAACTAGAAATGTATTTACAGGATGCCTAAACAAACTGGACAACTGGTGCACATGCAATGGCATAGTGGTAAATACTGGAAGAACTAAAATATTACTTATCTCAACATGGCAAAAAAGAACAAATCTTGGAAGTGATGAACTATGTCTGACATGGAAGGATACAAATTTGCAAATGGTTTGTCGTGATAGACTACTTGGTGTTTTGGTAGATAATAACCTATCATGGACTGAACATGTCAGTAAAAAGGTTAATTCAAGTTTATGGCTTTTCAGTAGGATAAGGTGAAGAAAACTATTTTATAACAGTTACATACAATCCTATTTAGACTACTGTAACACAGTGTGGAGTAATTCAAATGATAAAATCATAGCAAAGCTGGCACATCTTAAAACAAGTGCATTCAGGCTATATCAATCCAGAAAGAAAGCAAGGAAAATTTTAGCTGGTAAGTTAAAATTATTACCTATTAAAGACTGAATCCGGTTGAGAAAAGCCAAATTAATGTACATGATATCCAATAATAGCGCTCCTGAATATTTACAATCACTATTCCAGTATAGGCTACCTGGTAATACTCCACACCTGTGATCCATGTCAACCAAACAGTATAAAATTCCCAAACCAAATAAAGAATTATTCAAAAAATGTTTCCAGTACTCTGGAACTTTGCTCTGAAATAGTATTCCAGTTGACATTAGAAATGCCAACTCTATTTCTTTCTTCCAAACCAATATATACAGCGGCTTCAGAGACACACTTAAAATAGATAAATTCCTTTGTATGAGGGCCTAAAAGTAGATTAGCTAAAATCATTTCATATATAGGCATTAGTGATCTACGCTAGTGGCATACAAACATTCAATACTATTAAGGTCAACTTGCTCTTTTTTCAATTTAATTAATAAACCAACTTAAGTAATACATTTATTAGTGTTATTTTTTTAAAATACAAAATGGTAACAAAAAGTCTATGCAATCTTACTTTGGAGTTCAGCAATTAGACCTGACTAGATTGCAGTTTTTTTTATACAATTAGACATGTACAGAATTCATATATCCATTTAAGTCTTGTAAAATAAATGCTACACTTTTATTCTTCTGTTTTTAATATAATGCATGCCTTAATGTGCATTTCTAAAGCCCCAAAGTATGTTAAGATAATACTATATATGCGCTATCATGATAAACATAATAATCCTAAAATGTTTTATTTATCCAGAATTTAGACTGACATGAAGGCTTGCAAGAAACTTTTTTTTTCTTCATATCTGATCTAACAATTTTGGGTAAGAATTTTTAATTGCCCAGTCTGCTTGGCATTCAATGTTTCCACCTTTGAACTGGTGATTACTGCAAATGATTTCTGTATAACAAATTTACTCGATTCAATTGACAATTTTGAAACTTCTTTAATTCTTTCAATAACTTTTATACATTTCTTGAGCGTGTTATTGCCAAAGTTTAAAATTTTTATGTACAAAAGGTATATCACAAAAGGTATGAATAACTTGACAGGTATGTGGGCTACATTACAGAAAACCTCTTTCTGTATACAGAATATGTGTAGCAAATGCCTATGAATGTACAACTTGCACTTTGTACCAATAAAATCAAAATACTGCATCAATTTACAAACAGAATTAAAACTTTGATAGTTACTCTTACAATACAACATTTACAATGAATTCCATTTCCAAGGTGGACTCTCAAAGATTGATAATTGATGTACATACATGAATGTTGTAAATGTTATTTCTTTGCAACCACTGTGAAAGAATTTTAAAATTGTAAGCCGTCCAAAAACAGACATGCATACATATGCAAATGATAAGGACTTTGTTTTAATTTACAATTGATACTCATCTAGTAGATTCTTTTCATTACCTGATTTCAATGTGGGTACCTCAATATACTAAACAAATCTAAGCTGCAATCAGCCATTCCTATTTGATCTCAATGCAGAATCTCTGACTTCTAGAAATTCCCCCAAAAAACTTTGAGCTGTCCATCTTAACATAAACTATCAGTTCTAGTTGCGATGGAACTCTCAGTGTTCATGTCAAAATAAAAACCATGTGCAGTTTTGATCCACTTGTATCTCACAGTGGAATTTTCTGATCGAAGATGAATAACATTTGAATAAGCGCATGTTCCTATTATTTCTTAAAATATATTTTTTTACACTTTAGAAATAGCATATTACAGTTGGAATAATTTGTCAGATTTTTCAAGATCTAATCCTTGATGAGGCTGTACTTGCCTTGTCCTGGATGTACAGACGAAATGTTCTTGTCCTCAACGATAAAGTTGACTTGATGAGTGTCAACAGTCATGCTACCTATAGGCAGTTCATACTACGGCAACATGGAAGGCTCGGGTCTGGACAGAGACATGTAATTCCCTTTTGCTGTTTCTGGCAGATACATGACAAATATCCAGATGGACAATACACTGGCTTCATCCCCTATAGGCTTGCATGAACTTAAACACTTTCTTGCATGTATGAGTTTGTATATAAATGAATACAATTGATTTTATTCATTGTTTTCTTATAAATGCACATAATATTGCATCAAACAATAATGCTTTCAGATTTTTTTTAACACCAGTCTATTTCTGCCTGTAAACAATGTGGGCACAAAGATCACAAATAATCAATATAAAACGTTTTCAGCAACTGCAGATACAATATTATACATTATTTTATTTTCAGTTACTGATATTTCAGGATATTATATAAAGTGTAACCTGCCTTAACAGACACCTCCATATATCAGACACTGTTTCATATTTTACATAACTAAAATCGACAGATCTCCTTCACCACACCAAAACTAGAGTTGATGGTGGTTCTTGAGGTGCCAGGTTTCTACAAATTCTCCTGAGATCGTCTTCCTTTAGTTCTCTTCTCCTCTGCATACCCTGCTTTCCCTCAAGTTGACAGATGAGGGCTTTCTATATAAGCTCCCTGATGTGGGGATGTTTTCTTTTCCTTGCAAGGTAGACGGACCATCTGCCGTTTTTGTTTGTTGTACCATCGATGCCTGCTTTAAAGAAAATTTTATATTCTTAACATGTGTGACAAGCATCCCCATGCTAACCCATATTAACTTTTTACCCAGTATTAGAGCCTCATGATCAGTTCCCAAGAAGGAGTTGTTCTTATTTGTTCTATCCACAAAATACTATGTGAGACAGGATGCAGTTTTGCCCATTCCTTTAGAAAGCAACATGTTTTCATGAAGAGGTATTAGCTAGTAATCATCATGATGACAGCATCTACCCCAAACGTCCTGAGGATATTCCATAAACCCCATATATCCTTAATAAAGTGTGTCAGTCCCCCGGGAAAGTGCTATACAGATCACTGGATCTAATTATTAGACTTGCATTGCTCAAATCAAAATAAATATCAACTAGAATGATAACAATATTAATTACAAGATATGTATGCATGAAAATATTAAGATTCCTTACCACAAATATAAATGTGTGCCGATTGTTGCAAAATGACTTGTACATGTGAATAATATTCCATTCGTCTGATCTCCAGGCAGGGATCATAATGTACAATCAATATATAAAATTATTTCTAATTTCCTGTAGTGAAACAAGCTTACACTATCTCCCCTTCTTTGTTTCTCATTACACCTCAGCCACTATGGATATTGTGATCCAAAGCAGCTAGCTCATTCCTAATCCTGAAATGGCATACCTGAAATTTAAGTAATACTCCACTCTGTTTAGGAACCTTTGGTCCAAGAGCACCTGTGCCAAGGTTTTCAGCACTTTGGCTTCCTTCTTGGGATCAACTTCATCAAGCCAAGGCTTTGTCCGCTCTTCATTCTCCAGGTAAGGTTCATGAAGACATATATTAATGCCTTGGCCATGTGAGAGGATCTACTCATGTGTATTGGTGATATGATGTAGGACACTCCTCAAGATACTCTGAAAGAATGCCACAATCAATATCTTTAGCACCAAAAGCTGGTCTCTTTTGTCATTGTGACCCCATATTGATAAGACAACTTGATTTATATCATAAAGCGAAAGCTACATTGTAGAACTGGCTAATAGTTAACGTAGCAGGATTCAAATTTTGCTCAGATCATTGTTCCTTCAATATTCCACATTACTCTGACATTTCAAAGAAATTACTTTTAATAAACTACATACCTAGCATGGTGATTTGGTGATGAATATATATGTATAAAATATACATTAAAAGAAATCAGAAGATAAGGATTATGCACTGTAATTTTGATTTCATACAAAAGTATACAATAGCAAATGTTTACATATATGATTCAAATAAAAGTACTGAAAACTCACAAAAAAATTGTTCATAGCTGCTAGCACTTTTGCATGAAAACCAAAACTGGTTCATATCTTGGGACCATTGTAATAAAGCCATATTATCCATTTGTTTGGCAACCTTGAAAAGTAGGTAGGTAAAATAAAGTTAAAAATGCATGAAGATCAATCATCAAAACAGAAACAGTTTTTCAATTCCAAAAGTTTTATAACAGTAAAGAGTGAAAACCAACAAGTCATTTAATTCCCAAGAATAAAAAATGAAATTTAAAAAGAACTTACAGTATTGTAAATTAAATCCCAAATATGTTATATCACCAGTCCTAATGAACAAAGTTCTAATGAACTGCCAGTGGTTTCCAAAAACAAACTTCAACTGTTATCTCAGTATTTTGTTTTTAAATTAAATATGTCTTATGTGCATTCATCATGAGCTAAGTGGATAGATGGGAAGAGGGTGTTAGCAAGAACTGCATGTGGGACATAGATACAAGTATAAATGGGAAACGGCATAAAGAAAGCATATGAGGCACGTAGACACAATTTCAATATACAATCACTGGTCCTCTAAGTACTGAGTGGGGGAAAAATCCCAGCTGTGATTATTGGGTTTGCCAGCACAGTATACTGGAACTTTTTTGCATAACCAAAACAATGACAGTTCAAATTATGCCTTTTTCTATGCATCAAGTGGCACAGTTGAAATACCCAACCCCACTTTTGAGAAAGCGAAATTCAAGGTTTTTTTTATGAACAAACTAAGAAAAGCATGAAGTGGGAACTCAATCTGCTGGCAGTTATAATAATGTCCTTTATCAGCATTGCATTTATTACATCATTGTTTACAGCAGAATGACAATTGTAAGACAACCCCCACCCACACACACACACAAAATCTGCAAGAAATTTGTCATTTTTACCTTCCTGATTCAATAGCAAATACTTCAGATACTGAAGGTGTTGATGTGAAGCATGAAAATGTACTGGCCATCAGTTCTGTATGCTTGGGTTCATCTTTTGCTATATTCTTTGTAACTAAAAATATGAATTAAATATTCATTTGTATTATAATTTATGTTTTAAATCTGTTTCTTTGTGCACTGTGTTAAACACTTCGAACTGAAATACTTCATTTAAGCAATAATAAATAATATTAGATCTTAAAAAAATTCACATCAATAAAACTAACTTGACTGCAGCTCAAAACTTTAACTGATAACAATCTGCCAGCCATATATTCTGGTAACACTACAACATCCTTTCCTATCATGACTAGAGATCTTTTTGAAATTGTAGTCAATACAGTGCTTTATAATAGAATTACTAGTAGTTTAAAGATGTACAATAAAATCTTATTATTTGTTCCATCACGTTTACATGATAAGGTTATTAAACTTTTATGCAAGTAATGTGCATGTCACATTAACCTAAGGTGTGTGTGAGAGAGAGAGAGAGATGGATAGAGATGATATAAATAATGATAACGCTTGTAAATGTATCTAAGTTCCCTAGCCGAATTTAAAAAACCTGTCTCACGAAGATAATTGACAGGTGTACAAAATGACCTTTATGAGCAAGCTGTTATAAAAAATAAAAAATATATTCCACCCCAACATACAATACACACAATGCAGTCACTGAGTGAAATATTGATCGGCCGATCACATCTATTTTGGGAATATTACAAAGCAAGTCCTTGTACAAACATTGTATTAATAAAACAGTGTGCTTTAAACATACAGTAGGAACAAGATATTGAAAAATGGAGAACACTTATACATTGACATCACAGGCACTTGATTCTGGGGAAACTAATGTGTATCACCATATAACAGACATTGGCCTACCTGTCCAACAACAACTTCGTCATTTCAGTGTCTGATGCCAGTTCTAACTCTAACATCAATGCTCTCCATCGAACAAACTGGTCCCCAAGACGAATCCTTGATAAGTCCCGTTCGGTTTCTCTGACAGTTTTTCGGCGTTTCTTCTCGGAAAGCGACAAGCGCGGGCGACCTTTACGTTTTTGACTCTCACGTGTGTCCGCCATTTTTGTTTATAGTAGATATTTAAATTACAACCACGTGACTCATAACCCGCCCACTGGACGAAGATGACGTATACGTTTCTGTGGTCACGTGAGGCTTCCGTAATAGTTCGTGACCTACAAGTTTCAATTAAAGCGGGCCCCCACAAAAATTCATTTTCTCTCGTTTATTTATCAATTGCCCAATTTAATCTTCTCAAACTCTAGGTTTTCTTGAATTATTTCAGCTTATAAGTCGACACATTTCACTAGTTACATGATCTGTAACATTCACAAAATTACAGACACACTGCACTATTGTGCCTTTAAGATACATCATTCGTCTATTCAGTTATGAGGCGCCATTACATTTCATGCATTTACAGTTTGAAAGTTACCATTTACATGTCGAGAATTACTATGACTATTTTCGCTAGACGTAGCTCTCGTGAACGGACCGCGTTATTTTTAAACAAGGAGGCTGCTTATCGTTGCTGTGAAATTCAACAGATGAAATCTAAATACTCGCCATATGAAATGGAACTTTCATCACAGTTACAGACAAGGTGCGAATAGGTATTCTCGACATGTGATATTGAAATTTCAACCACCGCTGTGTAATTAAAAATATACACTGTAAAACGTCGACATAAGAACTAGAACTTTAAACCGCCACTGTATAATTCAATATACAAAATCTAAAATCTCGATCTTGAAAATGGAACTTTAAGGAGATGCAATTTGATCCAACACCAAACATTCACACTCTGTCGAACAGGGTTTCCTTGAAGTATGTCCGATGGACAGTCCTTTTCACACGATAAATGCAAGGATAAGGATTAACTGTTAATTAGTCAAACTGGCTTTATTGTTTGTGTACTTAAATCAAAATTTTAGCTATTTTGCAGTTTAGCTACAGCTAACCAGAATAAGAAAAAAAGGGGCTTGTCCTGGAGATAATAAGGTGTACCACAGGGAGAAATGGCGCGTCCCATGGGCGCTCGAACATTGGGCAAGAGGGTGGAGTCAACAGTCGCCTCCCCCCCCCCAATTGTTATTGTTAGCCAGCTAATGTGAAACTTCGATTTTATACATGACCTCTTTCCTTTTCATCGCTGCTATTTAAACTGCACAAGGGATAGTTCTATATCAGTTCCAATCATCACAGATTACCGTTTATACATACTACATGTAACAGGCATAGACTGAAAGTGTTTTAATTTTTTTATTTTTTTTAAGATTACTGAAAATGTATTTTCTCGAAACACGACAGGTTTAAAATCTTATTTTTAGCAAAGCTTCCATTTGATTAAAATCGGATCTCAATTTCACATAGGAAAGTGGTGAATTGATTTAAATTGTGCCGTGTTAAGGCATGTATGTCAACATCTTGAAAATACATTTACTCATTTCACGAGCGCGATCATAGTTTCCTCAGGCAAAAAGATTTCGTTTCGACATGCCCCGGTGGGCAGCTCACTTACAGGATGGACCCAAACTAAAATCAGAGGGGCACCGGGTGTCGGGCTATCAGATTTTTTAGCGCTGCTGGTGTAAATAAAAGATCTGTGAATTGATTGTTGCATTTTGTGGTCTTTTACTAGGCTTTCTGCCTATTTTCGTATCTCACACGTTTAACACTTTTCCCAGAATTTAAAATATCCAACGGTATGTCTGGAACAGCGCCAACTTTTAGTCTAGGCCTAGCATTTGCATATCCTAGATCTGCCATATTTTCAGGATCCCTCTCGTAACATTCTTTTGAGAAATGTAATGAGTACAGAGTGATGTATGGTGATGGTTTGAAATCGACTCGCTTGTAATAGTTTATCCATACTTTCTTTACGCCTTTATCTTTTGGAAAAGAAAAAAAAAATGTTGTCCACAGGCTTTTCTTAATGTGCTATTACACCGTAAGCAACGCAAAATGGCATTGTATTTTACTCTGGCAACTCCCAGCCGGGATGCTGGAATCGCTACTATTACGTCACATACCGAAAGTAACCGAATAGGTGCGGAAATTTTGCATAAGAGGTCACGGAAATTCAGCTCCTAGAAGATATGCCAGTATTTAAATATTGGCATTATAGTCGCAGATGATACTTCAGAATAAGGTTTTCTTCTATAGTGTTCTATATTTCCATTGGTTTCTGGTCTCCTTTAAAGCTTTGCAAATCTTAACTACTTTACTAAATGTTGAGCAATAGTTACCCATTGTTATAATTTTACTGGACACGATGGACCACTGGTCATCAGAATTTTTCTGAAAATCTAGGCTACTTGTCATCAGAATTTTACTCAAAATACTCCACTGATCATGAGAATTGTACGAAAATCCAACTCACTCCATGCCTAATTTTCATGACTTACTTTCAATTTCAAATTTCGACCCAAAATTTAAAATAACCTTATCTGAATCTGGTTTATGAAATTATTCAAACCAAAAATCTAGGAGAAAACGCCAGTAACCTACCGTCCTCCGAAACGGAGTTAATCGATGTGACGAGGGAGTATTTACACTGCAAATTTTATTATTTTCAATTTCTTTAATACTATTAAATATAGAGTAAATACAATCAACACATGCATAAATAAGATTTTATAAAAACAACAGATCAAAGAAGACCAACGAACAACCTATAATATTAACAGAATGCTACATTACATAAATTCAACGAACACGTTGTCACCCTTGATCTGCTGAAATGAGCAAACCTCTAAAAATACATTAATAAATGTCGTTATAAAAATGTACATAAATAAATTATGGTCTTGAAAGTTTGCAAAACAAAAATAGAAGTGAAATAAGAAGTAGCTCCCATTATTAGCATCCTGCAACCGATTTTAACGCATTTAATTTCCTTACTGGGGCCATTCAAGAAAATGAATTGAATGAGATAAAATATATTACAAAATTACTATTTTAAATGGAAGACACAAAATATGTTAGATAACTACACTTTAACATTTGATTGACTCAGAAAAGAGATGCAGAACACAGTGAGATATGAAACAGTGGCCAAATTAAATAAAAGCTGACAGTATTGTTAGCAACATCAGATGTGGAATATTACTGTAAGAGAAAATAAATATTAAACGTGTGGATATTCTACAATTTACACATATAATACATTTTGCTGGAAGTTTTTAGTTCCTTTTGTTTTTTTTTTACTGCATCGATTATGCAGTCGATTGTTTGCGTATACGGGCTCTAGTTTTGAATGTATACACTTTCTTAGCAAATATAAACTGATGCAGTCTAACAGCCAAAATTATTATGTATCCCTTCTAGCTTTGTCGAAGATGTTGCCTTAGACACGATCAACTTTAATGATATCACAATGTACAATACAGTTGGTTAGTAACATGTTAGTTTAAAATAAAAGGTTATATTTCTAGTTTACTTTCTTTCATCGCCATAGAATTGTACCCTTTCAAAGTACAAATTGTCTGCGACTGTCCAAAATGGATCAATCCGCATGCGAGGAGCTTCGGTATCGTCTCTCTTCCACCAGTGGATAACACTTTTTTCGCTGCCTGCAAGAGTTTGTATATCAGATACATTTGCATGTGTTATGCAAATAATAGGAGTATTTTGAAGGGTACTTAATCACTGCCATAATTTACTGTAGGTATTATCTGATCATATTTGTTTTGTATGAAAATATGTCAGCAAATATACTGAGATTTGATTTAATGACAAAATTGTTTCCCAATGTATTTCATTCATACCGTATGCTATGCAACTTGTATTTTAAAATGATACTCAGTTGCTCACAAAAACCAATGTACCCTCAAACATTCTACTGTGCAGTGAAATATACATACAACTTTCCATACAAAAACAAGTACAGTTTCTCACTTGGCGGAATAACTAAACATATAACTAAGCAGACAGCAAGTTAATTCAAATACATGTAAATTGTTTATGGTTTGTAAGCGTTAACGTTTGTAACGTCTAAAAACTATAAGGGTTCCGTATGTTAGAATCAAACAGCAATTTTATCAGGCAAGTGAACGCCAAAATCTTTTAGCAATTAGAGGTTTTAATATATATTCAAGCTTTGCTTTTTGAAATAAATGAAAAATTAAGCGAGAAGTCAACTTCCGTCAGTGAATCAAACAGCAAAAGCAAATATTTAACCTTCTAATGAATTTGTGTTGCTTGTTAGTTACCTTTTTCTTTTACCACAAGCTTCACTCATTGCATAAGAAACTTGAATTACACAATTTAAATTTACTTCGTAAATTTCATTTATATCTTTTTTTAAGAATTTTGAAGTGAGATAATTTATGGAAATAATTCTTATGAATTTTACAAGAGGTAGTGGTGTGAAAACGAAGCGACCAATTAAGGTCCTTACTCCATAAACTCTTTGTTTTATATTCTGTGACTTTTCTTTTCATTGAAGAATTTTGCACATGAGTGTAACCTGTGACAGGCGCCCCCAATAGAGGCCGAAATTGGTCTGCTCGGTCTTGCGATGGCTATTATCATGAGTAGTAGAGGGCACGAACAGCCTCTAATTGGTTCACCCTCCATTTTGCAAAATAAGCCTTTCACGAAAATCGCAAAAAAATCGCGATTAACTCAGTATCTACTTTTAAACTCTAATTGACTTTACCCGGTGTATCGCTGATCGTAGGAAAAATCAGCGATCGAGTCGGTGTCAAGTATGAGACGGCACCCTCTCTGCTGCTATGTATTAAAAAATTATTATATCAATAATGGCAAACATCGGAGAAGCTTACACAACTAGACTAGCTCGAGAGCGACTAGAAGCACTAAAGAAATATATTCCTGTTCGTGATTCTGTAAGACAAAATCTGCAAGCAAGACAAGAATCTCAAGTTGAATATGCAGAAGGCACAGAACAATTATTTAAACCCGTTACAAAAGTTACAGAAAGAGTCGCAACAACTACTGAGGAAGGTCTTCTTCCAGTATTAAAACGAACAGAACAAATTTTACAGGAGCTTCCAACTAAAATAGCCGCCGCACAACCTCAACCACCTCAACCTGAAGGTGCTGTTGGTGAAAAACAAAAAAAAGGAAAGAGAGGAATTGATTTTAGGGAGAAATTTACTAAAGAAGGTATTGAAAAAATTCAGAAATATAAATTGAAAACTAGACAGGATAAATCCAAGTTTAGTGAGTTTGCTGCCAAACATTTTCTTTCCAGAAATCAATTTTTAAAACCCTCATACGTTAAAGGAGCAAATAGTGACCTATGGAGCGATTGGGTGTTTAAAATAAATCAAAATGCTGATCATATAGACAAAGAAGATATTGACTATATTGATTATAAAATTTATTCAGCAGGAGTAGAAAGTTATAATAAAACACTAAAAGAACAAAGGGAGCAAGAAAAAGAACAGCAACAAAAAGAAAAGGAACAAAAACAAAAGGAAAGGAACAAAAAGGAGAACAGCAACAAAATGACGACAAAAAAACTCCACAGCAAAAGCCTTCCTATCAACTTCCTCCTCCATTGCTACAAACGGAAAAAGAAATGTATTATCCAGAAGAAGAAGAGTTTTACGATGAGCCTGACATCGGTGTTACTGGTGGTGGTTTGGGAAGTGGTCTTATTGCCTGACCTAATAATATCCGGGATGACGTACAACGGCTAAAAGTTCTCATAGGAGGAAAACGAGCTGGAAATAACTCACCAGAAATAATCAATGAAGCAGCTGATATTTGTCGACGATTATTTCAAGGCGGTATCATGGACCACAATATTTACCTGGAATTCATTGATGAAATCGTTGATAACTATCACAGCGACTAGTTGTTATATCGATTAGATAAATGAATAACGAATAAGATGATTATACATAATGCTCATCGTGGACCCGTAGCGGTTAGGGTGATAAATTCGCGATTACCAACCTATAAAGCAACTTACGGAGATGGACTCGGTGATGTTGTTCAGGGGTTATTCAGAAGGATAGCCCCGAAAGCAATACCGATCGCAAAACAGTTATCAATGAAAGCTATTGACGTTGTTCGTGATAAAGCTCCTGGTGTTATTGGTAATGTTGCCAGTAAAGCGTTCTTGGCAATCAAGGATAGACTAGCACGATTAATACGCAGACCAAAAATGGTCTAACCAGTGAAATTACCAAGCACTGAAGTAATGCCCGCAAATGTCAGTAAAGTGATAAATCAAGCCGCAAATAAAAAAATCTGGCAGCGCTGATGGATCAAGGATCTGATGAAATACAAAGAAATATTACTGCAAATCTAATAGCAGGAACTGGACTTCGTACTCGCTTGACAAAGTCAGCGCGACGTTGATTTAAATGGAAAGTATATAATAAAATGTTTAAACGCGTATCCAACCCATCATTTGGCATGGATGCACCGGTCCTCTAAGATGAATCAGTGTGTGATTATCAATTTTATTCCTATGACGCAAGACAACCAAATCAACGGGGACGTATCGAACTTCAAGTTCAGGATACAAGTATATATTTCTTACCCGCTGAGGCATTTATTGAAGTAGAAGGAGAACTTGTAACGAATGTTGCAGCTAATACGCCATATGATGCCAATTTGCAAGTTGGTTTTGTCAACAACGGGATTATGGCACTGTTTGATAGCGCTACATATATGATTGATGGAAAAATATTGAATCAATACAGAAGGATGTCGATGCTGCTACAACAATAATTGGTCTAGCGAGATATTCTGATGATTACACAAAATCAGCTGGTCCAACAATGATGTTTGCTAAAGATGTTACCAACAACGCCGATTATGTTCAATATACTAAAATACGGACACCACAAAATACTGCATCTGATCCACAACCAGTTGATTTTGAACATGAATCTAGACCAGCTGCTGATTTTGATGTTATAAAAAGTGTTAATGCAAATTACAACTTAGGATTTGCAACACGCCGAGCAATGTTGGATGGAAATCGTAGAAATTTTTCAGGTGCAATCCCACTGTCTCACATCTTCGGAGTTTGCAGAAATGTTAGAAAGGTCATCTTTGGAGCTAAACACACAGTTATGCTCGTAAGAAAAGGTGATGATAACGATGCAATCTGGCGAGGTGCTGGTGTTGCTGAAGGTAAGGTAAATATAACAAAACTCTCATTATGGATGCCTGTAATGATTCCATCAGTCACAGAAAAACAGAAATTGTCTTTTATGGATCAAGGCGGTAAATCATTGCTATCATGGTTACCAGTAACCACATATGCTATTCAAAGTGCTGTTCGAGATGTATTTACTTGGCATATAGCATCACAACAAGGCTTTTCTGCACCACGACATATTTTTGTTGCGCTGCAAAATAATAATCGGACGAATAATCAGGAGCGTTCACATATGATATTTGACCACTTCGGCGTTAACGAGGTTTCGTTGAGAATAAACGGACATCAAGAACCATCCGAAAATATTTTATTAAATTATAGAGATAATCATGTGGCATGCGCGTATCATCGTGTGATGACATTTATGGGACGTGATCAAAACATAGATACTGGGCTCGAAATATCTCAGCTGGAATTTACAAATCTGTATCCGATTTATTACTTTTTGCTGGAGTATCTTGATTTATCGACGCAATCTGTCGTTGATATACACTTCCGAGTTCGCGTTACTGACCCACCAGGTGGTGGTGTCTCCTACAGAGCAATCGCGGTTATACTCAGTGACAAAGCGATGTTACTTGAAGGTGTTGGTGGACAGATGAGAGTTATTGATGCCCCAGTGGAAAATATGAAGACAATTAGACCAACCGTGTTATTATAAAAATGTCATATAGTCACGTTAATGTCACTCTGACTCACGGTCAGGTGAAAACATTACAATCAAAAACTCGAGCGCATGCGGGACAAAAATAACATTAGCGCGGGATCAAATAGCTAGTGGTGGTCCAAATAAGTTATCGTTGACTAAAACTCAACTAAAACATTTTAATAGCGCGATAAAAGCAAACACCGGAGTTCAACTTGATTTCTCTCCAAGTGCCATCAAAGACATGATTAAAACAGGTGGTATATTTCCACTTCTCGCAGCAATACCAGCGCTGATACCTGCTGCTGCCCCAGCTGTCGCAAAAGCAGCTGCGTTAGGTGCTGTTGGAACCGCTGCTGAAATGGCATTAAAGAAAGCAACTGGACGGTGGTTAAAAAAAAGAGGGAGCGGCCTAAGACTTCCAGGAACTCCGCCCTCATGGTACCCAAAACGTTTTTAACGAAAACACCGATGTCAAAGTTTGATTTACTCGATGTTGCTAAGCAACTTAAAATAAAAAAATTTCAGAGATGTTTTTCTGCGAAATCAGTTACCGAGCCAACCGAATACCAGCGAAACTGGAATTATTAATCTCGATAACAGCGATGGTCCAGGAACTCATTGGGTTGCTTACGCGATTGATCCACGTGGAATTGTTTATTTCGATTCGTATGTGTTAGCACCGCCAGATGAATTTTTAAAATACGTACAAAACGCTCCAGGTACTCCAGTTTGGTACTCAACGCTACCAACACAAACATTAACCGATCCACCAATATGCGGCAGTGAAGTAATTAATGTGCTTCACGCGTTATCAAAATCAGCCAAACCGCCTCACAAAGTCGTACACGAGTATACCGCATTTAAACAATCCCTAAAAAATAATAGTTGATATTTACGGAAGATCTTCATCTACCAGTGCTAAGAAAAAATCCGATGACATAGATTTATCAAAATACGCAACAAAAGATGATCTTAGTGATCTTATGAGTTTGGCTGGGGTTGAACCCGACGAAGTTGTTATTTTTCAGGACAAGCTAAAAACTAGTAATATTAAGTGGAATGACATAGTTCGGCGAGTACTCGGTGCGACCTCGGATAACATTCCTGTGTTTACTGACGGCGCTAGAATTAAAGTTTCAAGTATATCGATTAAATTCCTTAAAGATGAAACATGAACGGAAACAAAATAGTAGCTGTAACAGATCCAACATCTGATAAAGACTCAGCAACAAAAAATATGTTGACGTTAACTACAGCACCGAAGAGAATAAATTATCCCCGTTGCGAGCCGAGTATGACTTTCACGTAAGCGCGTTTACCAGTCTCCGTAGAAACTTTAGAAAAATTAATGAAACCGCAGAAAAATTATTTGGTACTCCGCTCACCGTTAATATAAAACTCTCTGATATCAAGACTAACATTGACACAGCCAAAAGAACACTAGAGGTTGTCGTAAGTGGGATTCCTGAGATCGTTAACAAAACTAGTCTGAGTAAAATTCCATCCGGAGTAACCCCCGGGCATATTACCAATAAAGTATACACAGTGTCATCTGGGTTCGCAACATGGTCAAAACAAAATAATACTATTAAACATACCGCAACAGTTACTGGTGTGTACAGGCTGTCTGTGTTTAGTGCTGCAAAATTCGAGATATTTACAACATATCCCTGGCGACATTCCACCGATAAGTTTTCCGGGGTTGTGTCTGTTATCTTAAATAGCGCAACCGAACAAACATTTATACTGGAAGCAGCTGATAAGAAATTAACCGCAACATCTTACTGGTGGTGCCTATAATTCGTAGCTGAAACTCCTCAATTGGTTACTGCGCAAAAATAATAATGGCACTTACAGCGTCAACAACAACATTAAATGTTCAACAATATAGATACGACCAAGTACGTGAGTGGCAATCAGAGTTAAAAACCATCATTTAACAGTATACGTTAAAAGTAAAAAAATACAAGCGGCGTGTAATCGTGCTCGATGATATAGTTTATTCAGTATCTGCGATAGTTGCGTCCACCTGGGTAGTATTATCAGCGCTGACACCAGTAACAGCTGCAACAGCGATAACAATATGTGTTTCATCATCGGTGACCATCGCTGGTGTTTTTAATATTATCGCGAAAAAGATATCCACGTGCACGAGCATAAAACTCAATGACGCAGTTGTAAAATTAAAAACAGCAACAAGCGCATACTTGAAATTATCGTCGCTGATATCATCATGCCTTAATGATACAACGATATCAGATTCCGAACTCGAGTTGATGGTTGAGATATACAATCACTATTTGAAAAAAAATAAAAACAATAATGACGGAATTACTTCAGCAGATAGCCGCAAATACGACTCCAGCAAAAACCACGATGATAACAGTAAACTCAACCAAACCTGAATTCAGTATTAATTTTCCAACTGCAATTCAGGCACGTGAAATCGCGCTATCACAGTTGCGAGTATATCACAGCTGGCCAAATATCAGATCTACATCATTTGGTGGATTACCAGCGAATAATTCATTTGTGTTTGCAAATAAAAATAAACCAGATGGTACTCCCGACTGGAACGTTATTGGAATACCAACCGGGAGCTATCAAATAGAAGAAAACAATGAGGAAATACAACGTCGAATAAAAAATATCACAACAAAGAAGCAAAAATAGCAATAACCGCTCACGAACCAACGCTGTCATCTGCAATTGAGATAAATTCTCCCGACTATGGCGTGGATATATTTCAATCATCGATCAGAACAGTGATAGGATGGCCTGAAGTTAATCCACCCGAGAAACCGATGCCACCTGAACCAAAAAAGTCTGATTATACCACAGACAATAAATCATATCCTGAAATTGCTCCATATTACGAAAAAAAACAAAAAACATGTACTTGACTTAAAAAGCACAGAACCATTTAATGAAATTTTTATAGTTTCAGAGCTGACGAAAGATATGTTTCGGGTTTATGATACTGATCAAAGACTTCCTAATAAGGTTCCATCATATATAACATTAACTCTGAAAGATATTATAACATATTTTGATGTTATTAAATTTGATCATAAAACACGGCAAGAACATCTTTTTGATACAACAAGTTCACGTAGTGAAATCATTAAACATGTAGAAATATTAAATCAATATGCATTCGACATGGAATATTTTTACAAGCGATTAATTCGAACAATAATAGCTACTGGCTACACTGATGAACAAGAGTTTTTAAATAAGTATAAGATAACAAAAGCTGATCTACCGAATTTTAAACTTCCAGCTGACTAAAAAAAATCAGTCAATGATCTCATCGATGAGTTCTTCCCTGATATACTTACGCAATGGAGAAAAACACTACCACCAGCAACTATTCTCAGACACAACAATGCCCCCGACGGGACAGGCCCTCATGTATCTGCGGAAATCGTAAATATAACTCCAACGGTCGCGGTCAATCTTGTGTGTGATGTCATTGACGGAAGTTACAGCACAGACACAACAATATCAAATCAAGCCAGCAAGGATTTATTCTTTATTCATTCACACCGAAAGAACCACCCGGATTTCTGATTGTAAAAGAACCGATCAATCCGGTCTATCTACGATGTCGTAATCCACTGTTATCAAGAATAGATTTCAAACTAACTGACCTTTCCGGGCATTTTCTGGATTTAAGAAATGAGACGATAAATGTAAACTTACATGTAAAATCTTAAAAAATCTGTAGTTTACAAATTAATCAAAAAATATTATATAACATACCAACACGTGAGGGTTTTCATACACGACAAACAAGTACTTGAAAACGCCATCGAAAAGGTGTTTACGACAGAACAATTTAACGTTGACTTGGTTATTGATGTATAAGGTAATGAAGATCTTTTATTGACACAACAACAGTTAGATAAACTACAACAAGAACGTATTTTTATGATCACGTGCGACAGAGATCAGATTCTAAACTATGCGCACTTTTGCATTAAATTTGATCGACTCGAGGAAATGTTATCTGGTTGACTTTTGAGCTTGGGGTGATTCCCACTATAGAAAAACCCTATCATCGGTGCCGTCGACAATATGCCTGTTACGAGATTCGAACCACTGACCCCCGGAATGAGAATCAGCCACGTTACCACTGCGCCATGGTTCCAATCTACTGTTATATGATTAAAAAAATTATTATATAGTTAGCCACCAACGAATTATATCGCTAACAGTTAACATTCCCAGTTCAATTTTAGTTCTGAACACAGTTAAAATACCAGGTTGGATCTGAACACACAAATTCAGATCTGAAGGTATTTATACCTAATAAGTCAGATTTGTAAAATTAAGGAAGTAATCGTATATATTTACTCCCGTGTTAACGTTACAAACATGGACAGGGAATTTTTTACATTCACGTTGAGAAACTAGTGAGTATACAGCAGAGAGAGGAGACGGTTAATCACCAACATTGTTTCAGACAGTTACTTTTGAATTACAAAAAATAATACAACTTGAATTTAGTTCTACTTTGAAAATTTATTTATTTTCTGGATAATAGGAAATGATGTGTATTGTGCAATCTTCTGAAAGTCAAAGGAAGTAACTAATCGCATGACGTATCCTCAGCGGAGTTATCTCCGTTATTTGTATCTAACACCGGTATGAAAACGATGATTTGGTTATATTATCTGTACCACGTTGGACTGAAGGCAGATGAATACCGAAATATTTGCCAGCCGCTCTCTTTCTAATGCTCTTAAACCGACCAGTGTTCCCTTTTGCAGAATTCTCACTTTGTGTAATAGCTTGAAGATTCTGTAAAGAGTTATTAAGTTTATTTCCGTCAATGTGATCGATCACAAAACCATCATTGATCTCTCCGTAAAATACCTCGAATACAACCCCGTGGTCGTAATAACTCTTTTTTAACAGCGGTGAATCTAAGATAACCAGAACTATTAGCAACACCAACTGGTTTCTTCAGCCGACAATGTCTAATTATACCATCACGATTTGCCTCATAATTTTTGATGATGGGATGTGGGACAAATTCTTTTTGCTCCATTTATATATAATGTTTTTGTTTAAATTATAATTTGTCTGAAAACTTATTTAGATAATCGCGCTCACATTTTATGGCGCTGTCATTGTTTTTTTTTTTTTTTTTGTCATAATATCGCTTCAGTTCCTGATATCTCTTACCACCACAACTCACACATAACTGTGTTTTATCTCAAACTCCGACACCACACCGTAGGCAGGGTTTAGGACCTAGACTGCTCCTCTTTACACTTTGCGAATGCTGTCCGCAGAATTCTTTCACGCAGGATTTGTTACAAAGAGTCAATGAACCTATCATAAGCCACCTACACTGATTTCTTGTTTGAGACATTATATATATATATATATATATAATATTTTTTATTTAAATACTTGTCTGAAATATAGCATGGATGAGTTTACGAGATTGGCAATGATTCAGCCTTGGAAAGCTTCAAGATTCGATCTTGATAAACTAACCCCTGAATTGCGAAGAGGAGCTCTGACTGATCTGATTAATACTATCAGGGATGCTAAAAAAGAATTTCGTGATGATGGGGCATCTCACACTTGGTCGACATTTAAAATTATACGCAATGACTCTGTTAAGGACGATGTCATTGATGCTACAATGAACGATACACCGGCAAAAACGATTATGGATTACCTAGATTATCAAAATTATCTTCTCATGATCAAGTTTATTCTGCTAGCAAAAGATTCCGATACGTGGATTATCTGTGACTAACGTGATCTTGTCCTTGTTAATAGAAAAACTGTTGTGTTAAGTAAAAATTCCAAGCCAGGAACTCTGACTGGTATTGACAGACCATATTACTCGCGAGCGTATCCTGTGACCGCGGTTGTTTATGGAATTTATCAAAATGATAAACCCAACATTGATGATCTTGTACCAATGAGATTTTCAAAAAATAAATTGTGTTACTGAGCGAGTAATGGAACATTTTACAAGTGCGATGCGTGGAAACGGTTTAACTCATCTACGACGTGAAAAAATAACCAAATGGGCTGAATCGGTCAAGGATACCGGAGCTACAATAAATGATGTTGCTGAGTTATCAAGTAAATTAAAATTCCCAATGGTAGTAAAAATAATAACAGGGAAAGTATTGTACGAATCGCAATATAAATCGAACGGAGCTCCGATAAATATCATTGATCATAACGCGCATGCTTGGACTAGCGCAGTCACAGTGTTTCCACGAGATCAAACTGTAAGATTTTACAACGATATTATATTCGATGCTATTAATGAGACAGGTAAAAACGATCCTGTGTCAGTGTTGTTATTTAAAAGTTCAGATGATGAAACATATGATCAATTTGTACGACCTAACGGTGAAATATACCGTAAAGAATCTCTTCATGATACTATGAAAAAACTTGCGCTGAAGTTTTATGGAGAAAATATTGACCGATTACTAAATAATTGTTTCATTGTTCCGTCAGTTGAAGCGCACGCTGCCAGAGAAAAAAAATTCGTGGAAGCCAACACGATTTGAACTCCTCGAGGATATACAATTAAGGCTGGGTACGATTGTAAGCTATACTGACGGCGGGTCACCTCAGTATACTCATTTAAGATCTTCAATACTGGCTTATGTTTCTATAAAGTTGCTATCGATGATAAATAGATTCCCTGACACTGCAGTTAGAGTCGCAACGGATTCATTTTACATCGACAAGAAATACTCGGGATTACTGACTCGTTTTACAACGACTGATGCAGATCAGATATGATCGTGCTGACATCTACACACAGACTTGCAAGAGAAATGAAACAGCGAGGAGTGCAATCATGTACTTATCACAGCTGTTTTCGATACAAGGGTGATGCATGGACCCCTGATCGAATGGGAAAGAAATATATTCCTGAAATTATTATTTGGGATTAGATATGCACAGTATCGTTGGATACATTAAAAACATTTCTCTGTTTGTTGTTGTCTAAGAATACAGCTGTGATAATGTGCGGCGATCACGGTCAACCACCACCTTTTGTTGGACCATCTCCACATAATTGGCTAAAGGATTTTTTATATTATTATGAAGAAATAACCGATGATCATAGATCACTTGATGCAGAATTAAACGAATTCAAGAAATTAATCAGACTACAACCGAATAAAATTCAATGTGAAGTAATGCGCAAAATAATTCCAGAAACTTCCATGAACGACTTTCTACAAACGTGGAGACCAAATGATTTGATAGTGGCAAGTAGAAAGATAGTCAGAGACACACTTCAACAGCGGTTGTTTCAGTTACATAAAGAAAAGTTTTTAGAATTACCAATTCCGCAGTGTTATAGACCAACTGATACACGATGACAGAATATCGACGTTGATATACCAGGATCCTCTGAGCAACATAATTTAGTATTAAATGATATTGTCGCAGTTGATGTCAATATTGTTGAAGATGCATTGCGCGCAGACAAATCTCCCTGGACGCTATGATACGCAATGACAATACACTCATCTCAGGGATTAATTATTACTGATACTCGAGTTTGGATCGTTGATGATCGTGTCGAGTGGTCCAATTTAGTTTATTTGGCAGTGTCTCGAGTCAGAAGAATATCTCAGCTGCGAAGAATTGTTATGGAAGTGTCAGAAACCATCAATGACGATATTGACAACGATATAATAAGAAAAAAATTAGCCGGTCATAAACAAAGTGACAAAAAAATAAACGCAATTTTGACCTTGATGATGAATTTATCAAGACGCTGAAACAACAGCAGAATAATCATTGTGCAAGTTTCGAGTAAACACCCAAGACAATTTACTGTAGATAAAAAAGATAACAGTCGCGGTCATATACGTGAAAATGTGATGTTGACCTGTCTTGAGTGTAATCGACATCGAGGTGCTAGTTAAGTGATCGGGGTGGTAATTGAGTGTCTTCGGGAATTACTTGTAATTGTTCACGTGTAAATCCACGTTGAGGAGCAGTTGAATGCAGTCTGTAGATTGCTGGTCTACCAGTAGATCTTGTTATGTTAGATATTTTGTGTGTCGTGATGCTCCAGACAGGTTCAGTCGCTCCTTTTTTACCACCTTCAAGTTCACCTGGCTCATATAAATATCTTACAGTCACATTGCCCAGCACCGGTTGTTTTGAAAAATCACGTCGTTGTACTGTTATGCGCGCACTTTTGATTGCATTAACGGGTTTCAACGCAGTTGTTCGAGTTATTTCATTATTTAGCGCAGCTATCACACTTGGTAATCTTGCAACCCATTCACGAGATCTTTTGTGTTGAATGAATTCCTTCGCGTATTGATATCCAAATACCCGCCAGCAAGAGTTCGATTAAATCGCTCAACAATTGCCTGAACACGAGGAATTGGAGTATGCCCTCGTCTGATGGTGACGTTATGTTGTTTCATCAACGATGATACTGCCCCTTGAAATTCTTTGCCAGGATCAACTTGTAACAGCTGTGGCCATCGTAGATCACCACGTTGATAAATTCGTTCAAACGCAGAAACTACTCCAGCAGCTGTCTTTGTCAATAACGGCTCTGCTTCCTTGTATCTACTTGCAACGTCAATGACAGTTAGCGCGTACTTGTAGGTCAATCGACGTCTAGTATCATGTAGTAGAAATAAAATATCAGCCTGATGAACTTCATTAGGAACGCTTACATCAAAATGTGCAAAGTGAATTTGTTTAGGCGGTGGTAGATAAATCTACCATATTGCCTGTTTGGATAACCACGCTTCAGCAGTAACACGTTTACCTTTTACTGCTTTGGCGAGTTTACTAATCGCTGCTCTACCCTTCCAGTATTCTCTTGGGGAATAATAAATTGATTCCATTTATAATTAATTATCAGCACCTAGCGCTAATTTACCTTTCATTGCAGATCTAACCAACCAATTAGCTAATGATTCTTTGAAAGATTGATTCGTAATGGAATTTAACGCGTGAATTAATTTCACATCTGCGATATACCTGTGCTGTAGATCCCTACTTTTATAAGCTACATCATGAGCATGACACGCTTTATCAATAGGGTTTATTAGATACTCACCTGGTTTTGGTTGGTCTTGGCTGTCAAGTCTGATATCAAGTCGGGTTCCAGGGCCACAGTAATTATATCCTGGGAGGTGTTGTTTTCCTGGGTACTTAGCCCACGGAGTTCCTGGTAACTTTGTTAACTTTACTGCAATATCACCTCCTCGCTTTTTTTAAACCCGACTGTGCGGGAATAAATTTAAATTTCTTTGTACCACACCGAATACACTTACCTGTAACCGCTGACCTGTTATTTTTTGTTGTAATAGTTGTCAGTGTATCTGTCGGGGTACGCGCTCTGCATTTCACACAGTATAGATCCATTATTTATCTTTTTATATAACATGAATGTAATTTTATTTTTCTGCAACACAAAAGCAAGAGCCATTTAAACATCATGCTGCGCTACCAAATTCTATCCGAATGGTTATCATAGGTCCATCTGGAAGTGGTAAGACGCAACTGTTACTTAATTTGATAATGAGGTGGCTCAGATGGGACAAGTTGTATTTGGTAGCACCATCAGCTGATGACCAGCGATGTTACGAAGTACTTAAGGATTTTAACGAAAACGCAAAATCGTTAAATGAGCGCGGAGACGATGTTGTTGAATTTATCACTGATATTAGTGAAGCGCCAAATATTGATGATTTAGACGGATTTATTGATAATTTGGCCGTATACGATGATGTAATGCTGGACAAACAGTCCAATCCAGCCAGAATATTTTCTCGAGGCAGACATAAAAACACAGATGTGATTTATGTAACCCAGCGGTATACACAAATTCCTAAAGTAATCAGAGATAATTGTAATATTCTTGCTGTGTTTAACGGAGTTGATACTCACACTTTACGAAATATTCATCAGACCTGGTGTAGCGGTGATATGGACATAATTAGGTTTAGAAATTTATTTAGTCAGGCTCAGTTATCACCGCATGGATTTATCACGATAAACTTACATGAACCACGGTCACGATACCGAGTCGGTCTTGATACAAATTTTGGATAGTAGCGGCAGAGAGGGTGCCGTCTCATACTTGACACTGACTCGATCGCTGATTTTTCCTACGATCAGCGATAGACCAGGTAAAGTCAATTAGAGTTTAAACGTAGATACTGAGTTAATCGCGATTTCTCTGCGATTTTCGTGGAAGGCTTATTTTGCAAAATGGAGGGTGAACCAATTAGAGGCTGTTCGCGCCCTCTACTACTTCATGCTACTATCTCTTTGAGCGCGATATCAACTCCTTCGACGTGACATACGCAAACACAATTACATGCACAAATACAACACAAGTACATGCACAAGTACTGATCAACACTCGCATGGTGAATAAACCTACCATTGTTACTGGGGCTGTATCACACACACAACCTGTGCACACGAGTGTAACCTGATTTAGCCCCACACGTTCCCATTTGGCACCTCATGCAGATTATTACAACCGCTGCTAACAAACCGATCAATATATATTAGCAAGTGTAGATAACTATAGTCGCTGTGTCATGTTGTAGTGAATGGCAGTAGCGTCTCTTATATCAGACATAAAATCAAGCAAATTAACTATTTCTGGTTGCTTCTAACTCGTAAGGAGGAAACTGCGACTTTTGTACCAGTATTCTGGCGTGTCAACTTTTCAATGAGGACTCCATCATTTCCTGTATTATACAAGAAATAATTAAATTGACAACCCTCGCGTGTCAATGGTGTCTATCCAAAAATATGTAAATGGTGCTCAAGCTGGTGTGCTAACAGCTTAGCCCTCACTAGCACGAGTAGTAACTCCATTTAAAACATGCATATGACTTTGTATCAGCAAATGAGGGACAAACGTTGAATGCATTAACAAATGATTGAATTCTCTTTACTGACGTGAATAGTTTTGATAAACCTAAACTTGACATCTTAACTGTGCGCGAGTCCGGATCGTATTTATTTATTGATAAACAATCGATCTGGTGAAAGAGTAGTTGCATGTAACGAATCCGACACTAGCGCACTAAACTCTTTCATATATACGATATAGAGATCACTGGTTGCTGGAGATGGAAGTCACTTTGAAGAATTCAGCAACTATCCTGTCGGGTACATAACCGCCTTTGGTGTTTGTATTAAGATTTGTTATTACATCTAAGTAATGGATTTTAAACGCGGTGGTGATAATGAAGAATTAATCGACGGGTTGGTGGATTGGGTGATAAGGGATGTCAACATCGATTACAATTTGTTTCAACTTTTTTATGCATATCTGCATTAATAAGGCGTTACCAGACCCTCATATACACTCAGATATAACCTACATGAGAGCCAGATAGAAATCGACCGTTGTGAATACCCTGGTGTAGCAATGCGAACGTGAAGGAAGCTTAGATTAACTGCATTGGCACGCGAAAACGCCCAGTCGACTACACAGCCAGGCACGAAACCGTCTAGGGATTGTTTCTACAACGATAGAGTGTACTTTTGCAATAAACCTCATCATGATAAAATCTCCTGTCAATAATATTAGACCACCAACACTGACTCGGCCAGGGAAAGAAAGACCTCGATTGATATTCACTAGAGAGGCACTTGTCCTTGTGACCGGTTTGCGGGGAAAAACTAGATTCTTTGGAGACACATAACGTAATAAATGTAGTTTTACGTGAACGTTGAGGTAAGCTCCCAGAATCGCTGGATATGTATATATATATATATATATATATATATATATATATATATATATATATATATATATATATATATATAAGACTACAACAGCAATTATATGTAGCAGTAGCAGAGAGGGTGAACAGCCTCTAATCTATTCACTCTCGAATCGTAAAAATAAGCCTTTCTGAAAATCGCAAAAAAATCGCCAAAAGGGTTGCGGCGGCACCGTGACACATCTGAGGCATTCACCCTCTCTGTTGCTATAGCTAAATAAAATTATAAAAAAATAATGCCACCAACCAGAGAGGGCCGAACAGCCTCTAATTGACTTACTCTCGAATTGCGAAAATAAGCCTTCCTGAAAATCGCAACAAAAGTCGCAAAAAATGATAGCGGCGGTGACTGGGGGTGCCGAAGCAACACCATCGCTGCTTCTATAATTAAATAGAATTATAACAAATAATGCCACCAGTGCAGTTAGATTAGCTCGAGAGCGACTAGTAGCAATTAGGGAATATATTCGTTGAGAGATGCCACAAGCGCGTCAAGAAGCACAAGTTGAATTCGCAACGGGTACTGAAGGAGTCGCAACGGCTACTGAAGGCCTTCTTCCATCAGTAAAGCAAACCGTTTATAGCGCGTATTACGGAGATGGATTAATTGATGTTATTCATGGATTACTTACAAGACTGGCTTCAAAAGCCGTGCCAATTGCAAAACAATTTTCAGTGAACGCCATCGACGTTATTCGTGAAAAAGCTCCTGGTGCAATCAGCGACGTTGCTGGTAGAGCGTTCTCGGCGTTCTCGGCGATCAAAGACAGAATAGCAAGACTAATACGTAAACGTCAAAGAGGTTCACCCAAACCAGTAAAATTGCCGTCTACGGAAACCATTCCGCGGATGTCAGTAAAATAATAAATCAAGCCGCAAATCAAACACTAGCAGCGCTGATAGATCAGCAGACAAGTAAAGCAGAAAAAAAACATTGCCATAAGTCTGATAGCAGGAAGCGGAGTTTCCCGTGCGCGTGGCAGACTATCATGATTTAGATCAACATGATTATAATAAAATGTTTAAACGCATATTCAGCACCATATTTGACATGAGCGCACCAGTTCTCAGGGATGTATCAATACCTGATTATCAATTTAGTTCTTATCAAGCACGACTGCCAGATCAGCGTGAAAAGATTGATTTGCAAGTCCATGATACAAGTATGTACTTTTTACCCTCTGAGGCTTTTATTGAGATAGAAGGTGAAATTATCAAAACAGATAATACTATATACACGGATGATGTTAGAGTTGGTTTCGTTAACAACGGCATCATGGCATTGTTCGACAGCGCTACATACTCGATTGATGGGAAAAGCATCAAGACAATTCAGAAAGACGTCGACGTTGCCACAACAATAATAGGTTTGGCAGGGTACTCTGATGACTTTGCAAAATCAACCGGTCCTTCGATGATGTTCGCCAAGGACACTAGTATTCACCCAAACCACATACAATATGACATAAGACGACCAAGAAATTTTGCCGGGAACGCTGACGCTGATGTGACGCCGGTGGTTCATGGTGCTAATCCAGAATACAATGTAGGATTTCTAACGCGTCGAGGAATGTTGGAGGGAACCCGTGGAGCTTTCTCATGCGCGATTCCACTATCACATATCTTTGGATTTTGCAGAAGTGTCAAAAAAGTTATCTTTGGAGCTAAACGATGACGCTATCTGGAGACCTATGGGTGATGCTGGTAAGGTAGTACTGATAAAACTTATACTATGGATGCCGGTAATAACTCCAACGATCACCACAGAAGAACATCTACTGACTTTTATTAATCAAGGCGGTAAATCACTGCTGTCATGGCATACAACAACCATGGACAGCATGCAAACTGACGTTAACGGTTAATTTGCGTGGCATATAGCATCACAGCAAGGTGTTTCTGCACCGCGACATTTTTTTATTGCGCTTCAGGAGACTGCACGATTGAACTCTCAAACTCATAGCCATATGATATTTGACAGACTTGGTGTTACCTAGGTTTCTTTGCAGGTAAACGGACAACAAGAACCAGCGGTAAATATACTACTAAACTATGAACAAAATTATATAACCCGTTTGTATCAACGATTATTGTCATTTTTGAGACGTGATCTAAACATAGACACTGGTTTACAAATATGAGTTTGATTTTAGAACTCTATATCCGATTTATTACTTTTCGCTGGAGCATCTTGATTTTATTTAGACAATCTGTTGTTGATATCCAGTTTAGAGCCAGTGTAAATACAGGTGGTGGCGTTTATTACAAAGCAATCGCGGTTATACTCAGAGACAAGGCAATGTTGCTTGAAGGCGCAAGTGGCAGAATGAAAATCGTTGACGCACCAGTGGAAAATATGTAACGATTTAAAAACACGAGTATTTTATAAAAATATCTTTCCATCACGTTAGTGTTAGTCTGACTCCTGGTCAGATTAGAAAACTACAATCCGCGTCAGTGAAAAAAAAACAGGAACCACAATGACCCTAAAGCACAGTCAAATCACAGGCGGTGAAAATAAACTGTTGTTTACAGCGCGTCAACTTAAACATCTTTATAAATCCAAACAATCCCGAATTGGAACATGACTTGAACTTTCCGCCGGTGCCATCAAAGCTACTGCTAAGACAGGCGGTATATTTCCACTTCTCGCGGCAATACCAGCGCTGATGGCCGCTGCAGCCCCAGCCGTTGCAAAATCAGCTGCGTTAGGTGCTGTTGGAGCCGCTGATGGAATGGCATTAAAAAAAGCAACGGGTAAGGGCTTAAAGCTTCCAGGAACTCATCATCGAGGAAAGGGTCTGAGACTTCCAGGAATACTGCGTTAATTTCGCCGATGTTAAATTTTGACTTACTTGATGCTGCCAAGCAACTAAAAATAGAAAACTTAGAGGTGTTTTTATGCACGATCAGTTACCGCAGCGACCAAACAATACCGAGACGGGTATTATTAATCTCGATATTAGTACCGGTGTAGGAACTCATTGGGTAGCATACGCAATTGATCCCCGTTGAATTGTTTATTTTGACTCGTACGGGTTAGCTCCACCGCAGGAATTTATGCACTATGTCTCTGCGTACAAAGTCGGACACAGTGCCAATCTGGTACTCAACGCTGTATCAAAGACTCCATCGTTGCCACCTCACAAAGTCGTATCTAATTATACAAGTCAACAGTTTGAGAAATTGATTTAGATCAGAAAGAAAAGAATAATGGTAGATATTTGCGGAAGATCAGGCGGTGATACAACTAAGAGCAAAAAAAAAGTTCGACGAAATAGATTTGTCAAATTACGCGACTAAAGACGAACTCGCTGATATCATGAACCTCTCTGGGGTTGACCGAGATGAGGTTGTTGTTTTTCAGGATAAATACGGCGTTTTGAAAACGATCAATATCAAATGGAATGATATAATTCGTAGAGTTCTTGGTGCTACCACGGAAAACATCCATGTGTTTACTGACGGCGGTAGAATCAGAGACTCAAATATATCGTTTATAACCATCAGAGATGAAACTGCAAGAAATGTTGCTAATCGTTTGAAGAATACCGGCGACACATTGACAGGTGAACTCAGCATGAACGGAAATAAAATAGTTGTGCTAAGAGACACAACATCCGACGAAGATGCCACAACAAAAATATATGTAGACGTTAACTGGTAAATTATCCACATTGCGGGACGAGTATGATGTTCACGTAAGTACGTTTACAAATCTCTGTAGAAACTTTAGAAAACTTAATGAAATTGCAGATGATTTCTTTGGTACTTTCCATTCATAGGGCTAAATAAAGTCACAAAAACAACGATTCATCTGTTAAACAACGTAAAAACGCTTCTCTCAGGATCATACCTGCCTTCATTCCATTGTAAATAGTCCAATGTTCATAGTCATCTCTGTAGAATCTGATCACATCGCCAGGCTTCAATCGTTTCAGTTTTCTTTCCATCAGCCATTCTGTGATGCCTAAATGATATTGTTAAAATCAAAATGATTTTATCTAACTAATGAAGATATAAAAATATACATATTCTGGAAATGTAACCACACACACACACACACAGACACACACACACACACACACACACACATATATATATATATATATATATATATATATATATATATATATATATATATATATATATATATATATATATATATATATATATATATATATATATATTAAACAAAGTAGGATGTAGACAGTATTCCTAGGAAATAATTAGTGGCCGTGAATTCAAGGCCTTGCAATGATCTATTATGTCATTTTTGAGTCATCATAAACAAATGTGGAAATATATTCTGCGATTCGCAAGTTTCAGAACAACATTTCTAGCATTTGTTTCTACACGAAAAGGAAAGATCCCTACAACTAGATCGGAAAGGAAAGATCCCTACAACTAGATCGGAAAGGAAAGATCCCTACAACTAGATCGGAAAGGAAAGATCCCTACAACTAGATCGGAAAGGAAAGATCTCTACAACTAGATCGGAAAAGAAAGATCCCTACAACTAGATCGGAAAGGAAAGATCCCTACAACTAGATCGCTCAGAATATTTTATTTATATTTCACAGAGCTTAGAATAATTGTTTTAATTTCGGCAAGTATGCGATACAAACAATGTTCTTATTTGCACGATAATTTGGGCACTATAATTGACTTTGGATATCACACACACACACACACACACACACACACACACACACACATACATACATACATACATACATACATATAAATATATATATATATATATATATATATATATATATATATATATATATATATATATATATATATATATATAATTTTTGACTGCTCCTATGTTCAAGTAGAACTATTTCTTTACTAGTATGTTCAAGTAGATCTACACAATGCCCTCTGAGGCATTTGGGTTCGCTTTACCTAAAGTCTTATCCTTCGGTAAACGGTTCGATAACCACACCTCGATAAGTTTTCGTGATTATTACCTACTTACCATATCAAACATTCAAAGTGCATATATAAAAGAAGTCTTACTTTTTGCGCCATGGCTTGTTTCGTCTTGTACTTCGCTTATCATTGCAAGGGTAACTTTTTCTTACAACTTTCGAAGTTTAATTTAATGGCTAGTAAATCAGCAGATGAATATTCTTATAGGAAACCAAAGAAAGCTGTATTGAACCTTTTAACGAACTAAAGTGATTATGTTCCTTATGCTACCAGATATGTGTACTTATAGGTAAGATAATTATCGATACTCCTAGAGCCTTGGGTGCTCTTAGAAACTATTAACCCCTCCCCTCAATAAAATACCAAAAACAAAAACAAACAGAACAAAAAATATGTAATGAGATGGTTACTGGAATAAGATGTTAGAGGTAAACGTGGTATGCACCTGCCCAGCATTTAAAATAAACCTTCCACATATAAATCAAGCTCTTACTAAAAGACGGCATCAAGAAAATCTTTGAATTATTATACATTACTCAGGAAACTGTAGCACAATTTATTTCTTTATATATGAGTGTATCATACCAGAATGTCTACATGTCAAGCTCAAGTAAGCCTAAACATACAAGGAATATGTAACAATTCTGTTTATTAGTGTTATGTACAACAATGTTTTATTTTATTAGTGAAAAATACATCAGTGCGTCAGTGTATCCCATCAAAGTACTCCCCATGCATCTCTATAAACTTTCTCAGTCTGATTAAGCCATAAATCACTTGGAGATAGTCAGGCTTGTTTGAAGAATGTGACAAGGTTGGATTGTTGTGCTCCTTCATGAAGTCTGTCAGGACGGTGAATGTCTCCCGGTGTGTGGTCAAGGAGGAGATGGATGCCTTCGGTACCGGTGAGTGGATGGATGTTTTACTAGTTGACTCTAGGAGAGTGTGGAACAGGTTCCTGGAAGGGCCGGAACTTTGCATATATATGTATAAATATGCATTAATATGTATAAATCTTTCTTGACAGTCCGTCTAGTCGAGCGATTTGTGCTTTCTACTTGGTATCTCCGATCCAAACATTTTAATTGTTTCTAGAGTTGGTTCAAAACAGTAAATACATGTTTCATCACTTATGAAAATCTCATTCAAACGTCTGTGGTCACTCTATTCTTTCACGGTGTGATCTGAGATACACAAATGTGATAATTTTTCATCGAGAGATGCTGGAGCCCGCCACTGGCTCACGTCAAGAAACGATTTCTTTTCTGCACACTCCATCCTTCCCCAGTTGCCAATATTCTTGTTTAGGTAAATGATGGGCAGATTATATAGGATATTTAAAATATACTTAAATGTGAAATATGGAGAATTATTATATGTTTCTCATTCTTATATTTTCACATGTGAAACATATGTCCTTTTATTTTCACATATGAAATATAAGATGTCCTATTATGCGACGCTTGATTTTGTGTGCCAACAAAAGTTGAACATGCAGAGAAAAAAAAACTCCACCCCCAAAAAACAACCCAAACAAACAAACCAACAAAAAATACAAAAACGAATACTTTATGAGCTAGAACAAATAAATAGAAACTGTCTTACATTTTAGCATGTCATCAGAACGTATCTATTGTGCAATCAATCAATCAAAGCTATTTAAGCACTCATATGTATAATTGTCCTTTCTTAGAAACTATCTATTATATGCACCAAATGTTTTCATTGTCTATACGAACTTGTCATCATTTAAATTCTTAGCTAAATATTATATAGACTGATCAATGAATAAAAAGTACTTGCAAATCTAATCGTTCTCGCTTGATCATGACTATCGCAAACTTTAGTATTCGAAACATCAGCTATTTGCAAGTTCTTTAAGCCCCAAATGTTGAACGTATTTGTTGAGTCAAAACTGTATTAACTTCCTCTGTAAAATACTATAGTTTTCATTTTTCCGGACCTTAACATTTTACACTACTTTTACTATCGTTCCCAACAAATTGCAAAACGCCTGAATGATGTCTGTAAATGATTGGTTTCTGACAGGTATAAACTGACATTAGGTACAAATAAAACCCTGATAAAAAATGTTAATATTTGCATTATCCAGGATATATCTTGTAGCTCCATGCCGTTATTACAATTTTGGGGTGCATCGATACATTTAACATCACGCTGAACTTTTTCTGATACTAATATTTTTTAAAGTTTACAAGTGCGTCTTTATCAGTTACTATATATATCGAGTTTTTCTATACTATTACGGAGTTTATTTTTTTTTCCAATAAATTTTCTTGCCTATCGAACAAGTCAAGCATATTGTTATTATTACATTTCTTCCGATCATACTTGCATATGTGTGATGAAAACATTTGGGAATCATATTTCATTCCAATTTAATGTTAAGGGAACATTCTGTTATTGCATCTGTTAGCACCATTAACTGAGACGATTATGATCAAGATGTCAACGTGTTTGGCTTTCTCTATTCAACATCGTCTGATTTTCTTAATGTAATTTCCAGCAGCTGTGCTGTCGCTGGCATGTCAGTAAGTTACGCTAAATTCTTAATTAGCAGTAACATTCCGAACAGTTTGTCATTGTCCTAAATGGAACAGTCTTGTCGCAATAATGTCTCATAGTGGTAAGTTATCCTTTCCTATATTGCATGCCCTCCTACAGAAATATCAAATATATTCTCAATTTTAGAATATTATCGAATATAACTGTAAATTTATTAAACCAGTAACTATATCCATTCAAATGACATTTTAATGGTCAGTAAGGATTTTGGGTGGAAGTATTTGAAACTAACATGAGAGCGTAAAATAAAAAAAATTATCCAACTATTTTCTTTATACAAGTCCCATTTGTTCTTTATCGATTAGGGCAAATTTATATATTAATTTATTCTAATAACTATCTATATTCAACAGTATATATTCAATACTGTTGAAAATCCGTTTGGTATTTTCTCTTATTCCCTCTTGAAATTTACTTTGTAAAATGATTTCTAGAAAATGTTCAATAGCATCATCCATTTCATCTTTGTTCATCATATATCACTCATTTCGTCTTTGTTCATCATATATCACTCATTTCGTCTTTGTTTATTATTTTATAGGTTTCAGTTTACTCTCCATCATGAGTAGGTCTTTTAAGTCTGATCGCTATGTCTAGGTGAAGGTTTACAAAAACAAAATTGTCTTATTTTGGATGCATCCTTTCTTGCAGTGACTTGGAAGAGTTGTTGCCTTCAAATTTGAATCTGGCAGAATCACTTTATTTTCAAAGTTAAATTTATCCCATTGGAGTCCCTAGGTAAAAGGGGATCCTGGTGGCCGAGTGGTCCAAGTCGTTTTCAAAGATCACTGACATCTTATCCATGTACGCATGCGTTCAGTCTAGAATAGGCCAATGTGGGTATCGAACAATACTTGCCAGTAGCTTCCTGTAGGCCGCAGGTTCTTCCCACTGTTTACCCAGGTTCTTCCTCCACCAAATATACTGGCCGCCTTGTATAGCCTAAAATGAGCTGAAACACGATGTCAAACACACAGAAAACCAACCTACCAAGCCTAGGTCAAAAGGATAGGATCACCGAATTAATTCAAGCTAAAGCCATCGAGTAACTGTCTACAGAGATTTATGGCACACCACTGTTGCAAATGCCCCATAATCGGATGTAACTCCAGCTAACTTGGTACCAATTAAATGTGATAATACATCAGTCCGGACCAAGCAGCCCAATCTATTGTCATGTTGTTTTGAATCGACTAGATAATATAGGTGAGCATATTTACTGGTTTCCTTAGAAACTCTTCTTATCACAGCTAATTTCCAAATGGTACAATATATGCTGTTAATTTAAATGCCTAGTTTTGTCAAATACCTTTTAATCTATACGGCCCCTTCTGAGACTCTTATAACAAAAAGAAGGCGTAGTTAACTACTTTATTTTTATTTGTTTACTTTTAAATGTTTGGTACTGGCTTTTATTTTTTTCAATCCAGTTTTTTAAAGTAAAAGCATATGGTTATTTGCTCCAAAAATTATTACATAATTACTACTATATTTACAAGGTGAATAGCTTGTAATATCAAAACAAACACACTGAAAGATTTTTGTCTTCGATGATCTAACAAGGGTATTTAAACCAATTTTAATCGTTTGATTGTTTCAGATATTCGTCGATGTTATAAAAATATCATCATGTATTGATATTCGGAGGTTTAAACAGGTTACAACCAGATGCATTTGTTCTTAAATTTGTATCCAATATTAAGGAGGCTATGAATAGTTTGGGAAATGCATTTCAAATCGTTTTCTGATATGATTGTATTATTTTGTGGGCCAGGGATCGTCAATTGCAAGATATTTACTTTCTACAGGTAACCAATGTTAGTTTTTTTAATGTGAGAAAAAGCATCGAAAGAGCTGACATGTTGCAGTCTTATTTATTCAGTCAATACTTAGGTTTTAGTGGTCTCCGGTGTTTCTAAATAAAGGAAACCCTCTAATTTAAAACAGTTCTCGTGTAATCTGAACAAATAGGAAATTAGCGAGAAAAAAGCTAATTTTCAACCCACTGCAAAAATATCATAGAATCGTTCTACTTTACCATTCAGAAGGTAAGAAAATGTAGCAGCTCCTGTTGAAACACGTAGAGGTACTATTTCGAACCGGTTATCGGATAAAGCCTCCATTTTTTAATGCAGAAAATACATTCTTAGAATATTTGAACTTTATGAAATCTCACCAGACCTATATTTCTGTATCTTTTTGGATTACCTATTTCAACACTGAATTCATCCGAAAATTAAAAATGTAACAACCCTTTCATATCCAAAGTCGCAGAGAAACATGACTTTGCTAAAGAAATCTGGATAAAAGTATTCTGTTCTGCTAGCTACCAAGTCACCTTGCCATTAATATAAAGGACAAGGAAGCGCAGATAAATGACGACCAAAACGCAGTTACCAGCTTCCTAATGAAAAATCCATAAAGTCACTTCAAATATAAAATTTCATTTTCTATACACTTGGCAAAATATGTGCAATGTAAACTCAACCATCTTCTGAATAAACCCATTATTGTAGAGTGGTATCTCTTTTATATAACATATTGCAGAAAGAAGTTGTATTTCGTCTCTAGTCTACATGATACACACACCTTCTAAAATGCGAACCTCAAACCAATGGCGTCACTAGGGTTCGTGTCACCCATTGCGGTAACTCATGACGTCACCCCCATGGACCTCCTTCCTGCACAAAAATTCTAAATTTTTATAGACAGTCATGTACAGTAACTCATGGTGTCACCCCCATGGACCCCCTTCCTGCACAAAAGTCGAAAATTGTATAGACAGTCATTTGGGTGTCACCCCCTCTGATGGTGTCACCCGGTGCGGTCCGCACCCACCGCACCCCCTCCCCAGTGACGCCACTGCCTCAAACAGTGTGCATACCGTGTTAATGTCCCCTGACAGTGGAATACATTTTGACTTGTCACCCAATTTCCATTATGTGATACACAGCCTTTCGAGATTAACCATCTTCAGAAGTTTTTTGATGGTATACTACCATATAAAATCTTGAGCGTTCTAAAATAATTTTGTTTACATAAAATAGATGACCCTATACTTCAAGAATTGTATAGTTTTACCTTTTCGTTCATTTATGCATCATTTTTGGAACCGTAGCATTATTACCATCTATATTAAAGAAGAGTGCTTATATTTGGAAGGATTTATGTTCCTAAAGATATTTGCAATTTTTTCACTTATATTTCCCGAACGTGCTTACTAGCTCTTACCCATAGATATATATATATATATATATATATATATATATATATATATATATATATATATATATATATATATATATATATATATATATATATATATATATGTAGTCAATCTTCTGACATTTGCTACTCAATCACTACATATTTTGGAGACACCAACGTTTTTAGAAATAATCACAATATTCAGATCCACAACAAAATCTCCGATAAGTTGCCAACGCCACAATTCGACTTGACGTTCTGAGACAGTGCGAGAGAGAGAGAGAGAGAGAGAGAGAGAGAGAGAGAATAACTACTTGTGCATGAAAATAAAGTCTTACAGAAATGAAGTTGTCTAACTATAATAATCGAGCGGGTTATTGTGTCTATCACAGAGAGATCTAATATGTTTTTGACCTAATTTCAGGTAGTGAGCAAAGGACGGAAACAAATGTGACAAAAAAAGTCAACACCATCTACACGATTTTTTACGAAATTAAAGACATTATATAAGAGTAGAGTTATGAATTTATGTTATAAAGGATAGATGTCAAGAGAATTGTATAATGGAATAATAATAATAATAATAATAATAATAATAATAATGATAATAATAATACATGTAGTGACTATGGAAAATGCTATCTAAAAAAATTGCGTACCGATGAAAACTGATGACTTGCGTTAAGTACAGAGAGAGAGAGAGAGAGAGAGAGAGAGAGAGAGAAATATCAAACTTAACCACTTATAATTGTCAGTGCTGAGATCATTTCAGAAATATGGTGCCCTTTTCCGATGTTTTTGAGAGGAAATTATTTTTATCTCCTTTGATTGCGTCTCTGCAAAAGACAAAAACGACAATACAATTACTGGAAGTACGTGAGGATTCGGATATCTGAAAAGGGCATGTTTTCGGTTGATTGCTGATTTGACTTCACTGAATTCATCGATATTATGATACGGCTTCGAAATAAAAATCGAAAATAGAACTATTTTAAAAAGATTGTCACCTTAGCACCAGCTATGAAATATTGATCTGACCCTCCAGTTATGGTTGTATGAGACACTTTCAAAAGCTATAAAAGAAACAAAAATAAAGCATTATGCTATTTTCTCATCCTAATGCTGCTCTGTAGCATATGTCACACTATTGCTAGCTACGTACGCGCGCGTGCGTGTGCGTGTCTGTGTATGTGTATGTGTGTAGATAGAACAATTCACTGTTCAATTGTACCGGACAGCCAGAACCAAAGCTGAGTAACAAAATTAACTCCAGGTCAAAGACCAGAATGACAACCATGGTTTTGATATGTTATAAGTAAAATAAGTATGTTTACTAGCATGCAGAATTAATAAATTCATCTCTCCACAATTTAAATTTTAAAATAGGAGCTTCCAATGAGTACAAAAGTCGATGAACATTATATTTCACGGCAATCAAAAGACTAAAGTAGAGTTTGATTTTTTAAAACAAATTAACCTAAATAATTTACTTTATTTAGCATAAATTGTATATGTATCTAATATAGTGATCTTTGTAGTGTCAATATTATGATATAAGTAATGCATTATATATGATAAAGATTTTGGGAAGGATAAACGGATATAAAATTGTCACTAAATTTTACTGATCTCGTTGTTATACTCAGTTCTTGTCGAATGTGTGAGTGTGTGATTTCAATGATATCTAGTTACATAAGATTGGCGTTCGAGAAGAATTTAACTGACTAGGCTGGAGATATATTCCTGGTATTAATTACAAAATAAAAGAAGAAAAATCACCACAAGAATTGACACTTCATTTTGCTGTTCACGCACTTACAGCTAAATATGATACGAGAAACGAGGCCAAAATAAAATATATTGATAAAGAGATAAAATACCACTTCAGTTTGTGTTATAGTTTGTTTTATTTGCAAAAGTGCAATTTATAAAAATTCTATATTTTTGTATACAACTCCATTTTAGAAATATAAAGGTCATTTCTCATTGTACCTAAAGCAAAATCTTGGTTTATAATACCGTGTAGCATGATAAGAATAACACATTAACACTTATTTATTAAACATTATAAATAATTATCAATGTTTTATTCTTATCATACTACACGGTATTAGAAACATCTAGATGAATTAGTGTTTTGATCTTAATTAGACTAACCTAAACATAACACTAACATACATAAAGTAGAGTACTTTATTGTTACTACGACTATAAATGATGAATATCTATATAACTGTCTCAAGGCATGATGTCAAATGAGCCATAATGTAGCTTTATTATACAAGCTGATAGTTTTCTTTCCAAAGACAAGGCCGTCTGTAATAAAAAGGATGGAATCTTGTTGTAATACGTAACCCTGAGACATGGCAAATTAACTTTCTTAACTGCGACAAAGTCTTCCGTTTCCAGGATAGATTACAGGAACTTTATTTTCAACTGTTTTCGACGTCCTTGCAAAAAGCTAAAGAAAATAGACCTTAACAAAAAAAAAAAAAAACGTTTCACACTTTGTTGACAAACATATAAGCGCAGGCACATGCTTAGAGCTCTTATTCCGACTGACCCATTCATACTTTAGGAAGCTGCATACAAGACTTATAACTGCGTTTGTAATATTTTATTTGAATATCAAAATTTGAAACATAGTGGTATGTGTCATTCAATATAATTAAACATATCTATGTAATTTGAAATCACATAAGTATGTTTGGAGTTATTAAAAAGCCTATATACATTTGTTTCCACTCTGCAAAACAAGTCCAACTCAACAGTAGTATTACTCACAAAGTTATTCCTAGTTAATGACTATTTTTAAGGCACAATTCAGTACAAGTGGGAGTTGGACGGTACTTTTACTGGGAAGAAATTAATGCAATATTCAGTTAATGGTATGCCATCTTTCCTGGAACAAAGTATACTGTAACACGTTGCAGATAGGTTGTGAAAGAATAGCTTCATATAAACATAATTTCATACCCTTTTGTCCTTACCCTGATGCAGCTTAGATCAATATGGATCTTCCAAATACTGAAAAGAAATATCAATAACACTTATCAATAATCTGTTTGAGTTGGAGGGAGCAATAGATCTTGTATAAAAGTCTGAGAAATTGAACATAAACTGTGTTTATGCATACATAGTCTGCAAATAAAATACATATTAGTCGTTCCTAACTAAAGCTCTCGAAGCCTTACTGGCCATAATAATTTTTTGAGAAACACAATAATATAATTGTTCATATAGTTTTGGTATTAACATTAATTTGAAGTGTCAACTAATGCGGAACATATGGACTAAGTTTCAGATTCTCTATTTATACATCTTTCTCTACATGCTCTATGTATATATGTATGTTGTTATTGTTGTTGTGGTTGTTGTGGGGTTTAATGCCATTTTTCTGCACAAGATAGGCTATACACGGCCGCCAGTATTAATGGTGGAGGAAGAACCCGGTAAAATCCCGGTAAGAACCACCGACCCACGAAAAGCTACTGGCAAGCTTTCTCACATACCCACATAGGCCGAACCCGAGACTCGAACCCACGCAGACAGAGGTGAGATGGTAGTGATCCGTAACGGTGAGCGCTTTAGACCACTCGGCCACTTGGGGCCCCCTATGTATGTATGAATGTATGTATGTATGTGTGTGTGTGTGTATATATGTATGTATGTATGTATGTATGTATGTATGTATGTATGTATGTATGCATTTCTTTATGACTTCTGTATGCAGCTTTACACGACTGTCACTATATTCCACTAACATCCGGGTTTCCTCGCATAAAGTGAATTGAGAATTCCTTAATTGAGCTCTTGTAGACTCTAGGTTTATCATTCCATAACCACCCATCATGTTTGCAGATTTCTTTTTGAAATAGCATTTTTTCTATGGCTCTGAAACGCTTCCATCATCTTATTACGTTGAACTGAAATGTGTTTTTAAGGTTCTCGTCAACTAATATCCTATTTTTTTATATCAACTGAAATGGTGGACGCCTAATCTTGTTTATTATTATACCTTCTCATCTTTTCATATGCAAATTTCAAACATGGCTTATCGCCTTCACACATTTTATATTTTCCTAAAGCAATCCTTGTAGCACAATTAAAATTGAGTACCCTAATTCTTCAAATGTCCCACAACATATAAAACTAAGCAATATGCAAAACAAATACAAGAAATATCACTAAAACACCACACAATATGTATCTAATTAATTCGAACAAGAAGTTTCAACTCTTTTGCAACACGTGGTCTAATCGACACACCGCTCCTGTGGCCTAGTGGTTAGAGCGTCCGCCTCGGATACGGGAGGTCGGGGGTTCGAACTCCGGCCGAGTAATAACAAAGATATAAAAAAAATGGTAATAACAACTACCCCGCTAGGCGCTCATCACTAAGACGTTAGTGTTAGAACTGGTCTATCTGGTGTCAGGATAATGTGACTAGGTGGAACATCATGCTACATGTCTGCGGCATGATGCCCCAGTGCTAGACATCACTATAAATTGCCACACTGCAGACATCTTAGCGATATGACTGAAATATTGTTAAAGCTACGTTAAAAATCAATAACACACACACACACACACTCTAACCGACACAGTGCTGATTACACCATATAAAGCATGAGACGGTGTACCAGTATGGGTTGTTTTCACAGACGTCACGATTGTGTACGCAAATACCCCAAATACCCGCCATTTTGAGTCCCTAACAAACTTTTATCAACAGCAGTCGTCACCTATATCAAGATAATAATCTGATTTAATTGTCGATTAGGATATTTACTTAATCGAAACGATACGTAGATTATAATTGAAAGTATGTGCCCCTTTAGCACGAAAATACAAATAAAACTAAACTACATGGCTTATATCGAAAAACAGAAGAGTGAAGTTAAACCGTAATCGTGCATATTGCTATCAAATAGAAATTCAGTCATTTATTTTTTATACAGACAGACAATATTGTCTTTTTTATATATAAAAAAGTATTTTGTGTGATGTTCCTAAGCTTGTCACATTCAAAGAGTCATTCCGGACAATGATCTTCGGGATACAATAACAGTTAAGGAAATATAATGTCATAGCATGTGTATTATGCCAGAATTTTTATGTGCAAATACTTTTCGCAAAGACTTGCATGTGCCAAAGCCCGCTGACAAACCAGTTTTAATAGGTACGGTCAAATATTGTATTTATGGTGGAGATGACGGACGTAGGATCATATTGAATGTAAGTGATAACCGTTCAAAGAAGTTTCATCCAAAACGAAACATTTGCCTAACGGAACATGACTTTCTACCGAATGTCAAAACCGATTATTCTTAAAATACTTTTAGAAATATGAAAATATATATTAACAATTGGCTTTTTAACTTCATCTATAATCAGATGATTGATTTCAGCCCATGTAAATTGAAAATTAGTACATGTTTCTACTTGTTTGTATATCTATTTACTTATGCGTCTGTTTATTGATGGATCTATTTGTTTCTGAAAGAATAACAAAGATGGTTCAAATTTCAATGTTTTACTTGAAGATAAAAAAGGGAAAAGTCACGCATTTGGTCTCGCGCAGTTGACATGCAAAACAGAATGTGAAATTATATCCTTGCACACAAAATGAGACATGCCTTCATAATGAACAATGTAGGTAGGTGCCGGCTTGCGTGGCTAGAGAATCAAAATGGCGGATAAGGAAGTACACACGTTTTGTGACATCACGTGAAAACAACGGATACATACATACATACCGTCGCTGAACATGCCATACAGCAGGCAGTTCACAATTCACGGTTAAATCGGAATTAATCAACATACCTGAAGGTAGAATCTTCTTCGAAAGTTGGCAACTTTTCATATATCTGACATGGTCAGTTGTTAAGTTTCATAAACTTAAACCTATTCTTCTACTGAACGCCATTATTACCCTGCAAGAAAGGGCCTTCACACTTACTAGTGAAAACAATTACTATACCTATAAAAAGTAGTTTTCATAGTTAACAGCAAAATCAATTAATGCAGCAATAATTCTAAAGAAGAAATACAACTTATATTTATGATATTTAGCTCATTTAGCTTACTTTTCCTTATCTTTATAAAGGTATTAAGAGGGAGCGACATATAATACGGAAATTAATCAAGTTCAGTGGATTAATATTAACAGAACTGCCCGCGGTGAAGCGACAATAGACAAGGAAGTGAAATACAAACAGAGCAAAGTCTAAATTTATAGCAGTGTATTTATTTCTTATATATTTCGTACATTCGTACATTCCTTCGCCATCAACAATATGGATCATAACTGAACTTTCTAGATGTAAATTGTGATAGTAATAAGGGTTCAGCCTAATGTGTATGTGTGTATTTGACTAATTCACGGGACTTTATTGACAACGTTGAAGACCAAGATGGCTGCCTGGCGGGATGTTTGCCACATTCAGTGTTCGTAAGACCCATCGTGTATGTAACCTTTTCACGGACGTTGCATCTTGTTTAGTCTTTATGTAATACGATAATTTAAGTGAAATCGGTCATATTTATCTCTAGACCATTATCTAATGCACTATATCTATATCAAATTGCCTAATTTAGCTCTTAAAAATACCCATGTTGTACCTGCACATTGCACTGACACTTTTATAAGTAAATTAAGTAGCATTTTCCTCTTATTAAGTTCTTTATATGACATTTTGCTTCACCACGCCCACTTACCCTAAGAAGAATGTTCGCATCAACATTAGCCCTTAAAGATAGGTAATATACTTTGCCGTATTAACCGTATCACAGAAAGGCTACATGTTTGCAATTTGACACAGCTACCATTCACGTCATAAGTATCACATTACTTAATGTAGACCGGAGTTATACTACATGTATCGTCTACATCTGACTTAACCGTATCAATGCTTTGTTTGTATTTTGACTCACGTAACACAAGTTTCGTATTCTACTTCGTTTTATACAGGTAACTTAGTCAACTTCGGCATATAAACAATTGAAAACTATTGCCTATGAGTATAAAGGGATTGAATTGTTATGACTATGGTATTGACAAACAGGCCTTTATGAATACATTCCACATGAACTAAACAGTAAACTGCTTTGTCAGGTGTAACGTTACTTGAGATACAATTATTCAAATAAGAAAACACCTAGGTAGGTTTCTGAAAGGAATTCGTAAACCACATACCGAAATACAGAAAACATATTTCTTTTTTTTTTTTAGCAAGTGTAATTGTTGAAGAGGCAGAGCGATCTCCCATATGTAGAGACGTATTAAAAAAGAAAGAAGGACGCTTCTCTCACTGAATATGGAAGGTACGTTTGAGTGATTGTACAGATAGAAAGATGGGTAGAAAATGCATTTATGGATAGATGGAGAGACAGATTATTTAATTGCTAGGACAGGCTTTCAGTGCAATGGTGTCATTTTTCTTAAACTAAATATAGTATTAATTTTAAAAAATAATTTGTATTCTAAAATATAAGATGGAAAATATATTGAAGTTTGTTCATGATATGTTAATGCTAAACATATAAGCCTACTTTGATCCCTAAAGTAGTCATTTTCCATCACGACTCTTACTCATAGGATCGAAATAAAATAGGGACAAATAGAGACAAAGAGAGAGAGAGAGAGAGAGAGAGAGAGAGAGAGAGAGAGAGAGAGAGAGAATGAATAAATGTTGAACGATATGCAGTAATTATTGTTATAAGTATGATTTATGTACTTAAGGAAACTATTTTTGCAACAAAATTTGATATGTATACTAATAAACATTCACATTAAAACAAACTCAAAGTTGTTTCATTAATTGTTTCATTGTTCATTGTGATGCTTTCAGTTGATTCACCAGCAATGATATAATAGCTCATCGGTCCCTTTCATTACTTTAGGCTGTTTCAGTTTCTTGATACGCTTTTCGTTTTCATTTGTTGTTCACTTCTAAAAACTGTTAATGCCTTAAAGTGGGTTAGATTTATGGTGGTTACTTCCCTGTTTAGACTCTCTCAACTAAGGATGTAGGCCCATAAACATTTTCAAATGACGGCTTGTCGTGTTGCTTTTAAGTAGATCATTTTGTTCCAGTTCGCGTTTCGTATCCAAATAGCAAAGATTACTTCAATGAAGACAAAAGAAAACTGTAATCATCATGACCTCCGATATGTTCATCCATGGCAATGGTTTATTACATAAACATGGAGATCAAATGTGGCATTCATTTCACAACCTTTTTGTATAAAACAGTGGAAGTTATCATACCAATCTTCCAAAGTCTTTTGTAAATCATTTTCAGACATTTTCATCAACTTCACAACAGTATTTTTTAGTTATAAGTATAATGAAGCAATGTCACATTAGCCATTCTTTACACACATCTTTCACTGATCTTTATGAAAAATAATGATATAAAGAGGCATCGTCATTGGTGAAGTGTTTTAAATTTATTTCAGGAGGCATTTTTGCAATAGTTATTAATATCTGTACATATGTGTTTTCTTGAAATTCAACTCTGATATAATGAAGATGATGTCTGATTCATCTCCACACTCAGAGAAAATTGAAATGTCAACGTTATCATCTAAAGACATTGTCAGGAATGATTCTCTAAATTCAAACGTGGCATAAAAGCATCATTGAGATCTGCTTGACATCATTCAGAAAATGCCAGCAGGTTATGAGATCAATCTCTTTGTTATACCCTTTGTTCTGATCTGAAAGTGTCCAGGAAGAGCAAATAATGTGTATTTTATCTGGAGTGTTTCACTCGCCCTACAAGGTTATAATAAACGAATAAATCAACTTTATGTTCCATCTCCAATTTCTGAAAATCAAATGAGATCGAGCTTTCTAATAAACTTTTTGCGATATCTTGAATATAAAGTGCGTAATACAATAACAATACTATTACAACTTTAGCTCATAATGAGTAATATTATTGCCTTCTGAAATCATGCACCTCCAAGGTACAAACGAGTATCTTCAGGACTTCTCATACCTCTGTCTAATGCATGACTCTTCTGGTAATTCTTCTAGAATGCATATCATATCTTCACTATTTCTCAGCTCAATATCTGTCATACAGCCGCATGCAAGTCTTGATTGTCTATGCATTCAACAGTATCTTAAGTTCTTTCAATGGCAGCATCCATTAAGGTCAGTGGCAATTTGCACAAATGAAGTTATCTGCATTCACCAGGATTGGGATCACTCTTGTGGTTCAATCTTACAAAGTTTTCTATTAGAAGAGAATCTCCTAATAGATTAAGAATTATTAATTCACTGAAATACAGAGTGCTTATAAAAATAATATTTATAGACAAACTTTCTCCGGGATTTATAGTGTACTCAGACCTGGAATTATATTACTCTGTGTGTGTGTGTGTGTGTGTGTGTGTGTGTGTGCATAGAAGATTGTACAATATCATAATCGATATATATATATATATATATATATATATATATATATATATATATATATATGAGAGAGAGAGAGAGAGAGAGAGAGAGAGAGAGAGAGAGACAGAGAGACAGAGAGAGAGACAGAGACAAAGACAGAGAGAAAACTAAGAATATTGAAAGAGATGATCCTTCATCGTAGAGCAAAATTTCAAATTGAAACACATATAGCTTTTAATCTTTGTTGTATCATTTAACGAAAAACAAATAAAAGCAGCAAGTATCAGGCCGAGTTTAATTATACGAGTAGATTATAGGCGACATTTAACAGTGGGATGGAACCCTTTCCACCCTAGCACCTCCGTTTACCATTTAATTGAAAACGATTCCATCTTCAAAACGCTTTTCAATATCACTGACCATATATGATTATTTAATGCATTTATTTTCTCTGTGTAAATTATATCTTAAAAAGGATAGTAACTACTTCACAGAAACCCGATATCACGCTATTCATCTGGAATGCATATCGGTTTGTAATTCTAACAGCTGTCACGACTTTAAATTTTGTTATTTTTCTTTTTCTATTGATGACCATATTTACTGCATGCTTGACCTAATTCGTTTCAAGTTTTGAAATTTCCCTCGGATAACTGTTCAGTGTATAACATGTTGCATGTTCCCTACAATATAATCTCGACACTAGTGAGCTTCTTATTCTATTAATTCGCCCATCTCGCATACATATCAGGGGCACCTGCCAATGTTTATAATGGTCAATTTTAAACTATGCTATGAAATTATATTTGCAAAATCTTGAATATTGGGGTTTCGCATAACGATACATTGAAATCCAACCCCCGACAAAAAAATCCCCAACAATAACAAGAAGAAAAAAACTCCAAAGAAACCTGCATATTTGACCAAGAGATACTTGGTACATATGTTAAAATATGTATAAACAACACTTATTAGTTTAGCTTCTAGTGGCAAATACTGGAGATTTATAGACGTAATGTTCCAAACAAAGCGTACATAATCATGAAATGCATACTAAGTGAAGTAGCTTTAACAGCATACTTGACAAACTTTCTAACTGTAATCTGTTTAAACAACACGGATATTTCAGAAGTGCCCTGCAATACAAAAATTAACTTGAATTGTGGTAAGATTGAATATATCCAACCATAGAGCCTTTTGAATCTTTCAATGTACTGAATGATCGTGACTGAACATGAATAAGCATTGTGTTGATCTTCCGTAGTGTGTATTCGCATTCTTATCTTACCTGGAACTGTAAGGTCATGAATAATTGATCGAAATTTTAAGCGTTGTCTTTGTGATGTATATTTAATTTGCATTGTTTGTTAATTGTTTTTTCATAATTTATTTTATTTCTTTATATGTTGTGGGCAATCTACATTGTATCTAACTGCTGTCCTCGTCCAAAATCAGTGACAATTATGTAAACAACTTTTTTTTCTCAGTGAGGATCATTGTCTTAAGCCGAATCAAGATTAGTGTATCTTTTTAGTTTAGTTATACTTGGTCTACGTGATTTCCGTCACGTGCTTTATGGTAACAAACTTTATAATCCTTCAAGAACAATGAACATTATTTTTCCTCATCCAGGGTTTTGTTTTGGGTTTTAGTTTGTCAAACAACCGATGTTGCATTTGGGTTGGAATTTATGTAATGAAATTATTTAAATAAGAATTATTAATTTACTGAAATGCAGAGTGCTTATAAAAATAATATTTATGGACAGACTTTCTCTGGGATTTATAGTGTACTCAAACCTGGAATTATATTACTGTGATTCGACAAAAGACTATTGCTACAACACCACGATTCAGGCCTACACAGGCACATCAACACTTCGGCGTTGGAAACATTTTTTAAATACCACTGAGGATTACTCAGAATTTTTATTCATCAAACCTGATTACCTTTATTGAAAGAGAATAAGACAGAGAAGAAATTATATTCTATATATGATAGTCACTGAGAGAGAGGAACGGAGGGAGGGAGAGTAGTAACTATTGACAACATATCTATTGTATTGTAAATGCATGACACCTCTCATGTGTCGAGTCTGATAGCCAACATACCAGACATTTCCCAAATCATTTTTATTCTTGGAACTTCTTGGAACTCAGGGAAGAAGCACATTTCAGCCTTCACTATCTGTATTTTTAAGTCACTTTGTAATAAGGCCATCTGTTTTAAGACACATTGATTACAAGTTAAAACTAAACTATAGCAACAGTGTTACCACTGACTCCACAAACAATGGAAAATGATAGCACCAGTTAATTCAGCAACAACATCAGAAACAGCAACACAACAGATCAACAATTGAAAAGCTTGATAAAACAGACTCTTGTTCTCAAATTCTGTCTATAGTAATAGCAAGACATACGTTGATGAGAAAAGGGTGAAATCTTTGGAAAATACTGATCGAACAACTGATGACTTTTCCTTGCTTCACAAGGTTTCACATGTCAGTAAGTCTTCATCTCAGTAGTTTTATTTGTTAAAAAAACCATCTCGGACTCATGCGAGTACTTCCAAATCTCAGTCTAGCACAACTTTTAGAATCTAACGTCTGATAAGACTAATCAGATATACCTTTTTTGTCCTACGCGCACTTATTGTAGTAAGAAAGGGCACATTCTTGCTGATTGCCACAGGTTGAAATATAAGCAAAAATTAAGAAAGAGTTATTCCAAATGCTCTTATTTTTAAGAGGTTAATGTCACAGTCATGTATTGAAAGCAGTATGCTAGACCAAATAAACCCCAGTTTGATATAAATTATGGAGAATTATGTATCATTCATGGCGAAAGGTTGTTTGTAACTTATTGTTCATTCGTTCAAGCCTATCCCTATTAAAATATTAAGAAACTCCGGAGTCTTTTATTATCATGTACTTTGCCTTTGTCTGCGAAGTCTTCTTCTAGTGGATGTGTTCTCTTTGATTGAATAGAGTGCAACTTTGTTTATATTTCTCTCCATTGTGTAAATTTGTCATTAAACTTAGTCTCAGGACCAATGCCTGTCGGAAGATTGTCTTCTTTACCCACTGAGGGTATTCATCTATTACTAAGCAGTGACCTAGCTGGAGATAATGTTGTGGATAATCCACTCGTATTTGTCAAGCCTTTGTCGGATGAAATAGTTTATCCTATTGAAAATAAAATCACTGAATTAACCCTGCTTGTGCAGTTACTATGGCTATGGCAAAGAAAGCTATTGAGAATGGTGCTGATCAGGAAAGTATTTATTTAGCTGTCACATTCATTGGTATGTCATTTTATAATGTCACTGTTGCTCCTGGTATTGATCAAGCAAGGGGTATTGATCACAATGATCTTCATTTTACCGCTCATTATTTTCGATTCTAATCAGGATAACAAAAGATGATCACACTTTGCCCAACAGGAACACGATTTCATGTTTGTTTTAGAGGACTATTAGCAAAGCCGAAGTCATACAAATACATGTCTGTTATTTTGTGAAACATTGTGTCCTTACGAGAATATGGATACCACATGTGGTCAGTGAGCTAACAAACTGGTTACTAAGTCATATCGACAGGACATTCTTGGTCTATCATATGCAATTCTTTTGCGGGTCATTTTTGGGGTCAATACAACCCATCAAAAGATCTTGAATCCTTTCTGTTTGCCGAAAATTAAAAGTGATGTTTCTAAGTAATGTAGATTGTATTATACCCAAACAGAAGATACCTCAGGCTCGTCTGGAACTATTCATGCATTTGAGGAACCATTTAGCAGAATATTGGTAGACGGTATTGGTCCTTTACTTATGGCCAAGACAGGCAACCAATATCTCTGGACCATAATATGTGCGTCAACTGGAGTTACAGAAGCAATTCCTGTGAGGAATATTAAAACCAGATCATAGTAAAAGATCTGATTACGTTTTTCTTTTACAATCTTTAGCCTTTCCGAATTTTCCTAGTCTGGTTAAGCATCCAACAATTTAAATATTCTGCCTGTCACCCTGAAAGTCAAAGAGCTTTAGATACATTGCAAGAGTTATGATACAATTAATTATAAGGATGAGGGTGTTAATGTACTGCTGTTTGCTGTTAGGAATCAGTTAAGAATTATTGGGTTTTAGTCATTTTGAACTAGTTTTTGGACATACTGCACGAGGACCATTGAAGTTATAAAAAGAGAACATTCTTTCAAAACGATTCAGAAATTAAGCTTGATGATATCTCTGATTTCAAATATCAATTGTCAAAGGCTTGTGAAGTAGAAATGACTAAGTTTTACTCTACTCAGTCAAAACTGAAATTAAAGTATATTAGAAATACAGAAGTTAGGAGTTTTCAGAATGGTGATTGAGTTCTGGTTCTTTTGCCATTACTTTAAAAGCCTCTTTAGGCTAAGTATTATGATCCTGACACAATTGAAAAGAAAACGTTACTTAAAATATATCATTAATACAACTGGGATGAGGTACTAGAAACTATTTTGCCATATAAATGCGTTAAAGAAATATATTAATACAGGTAGTTCTGTTAATAAGTCGCTTAATTGTTTTGTACTAGTCCCAGACAGTCAGGATTTAAACGATGGAATGCAGTCAGACTGCAGTGGCTTTGGTTTACCCAAATTCAAAATTCGCAAATATTAAACAATTTGGACCAGTACCTTTCATATATACAGTTAGAAAAAGAGTCGATTATAACAGCTGTTATGTGAGTATGAGCACTTGTTTCCAAATGTTCCAACACGAGCAGACTAAATATGCCATGATGTTGAAGTTGTACATTATCATCCTTACAGGGTAAATCCTCTCATGCAGGAATTTATTGAAAGAAAATTTAATGTTTGACAGAGGATGATTTTATTGAACCAAGTAAAAGTAATTGGAGTTCAGCATATATTCTTTTGCCTAAACCAGATAATAATTTCCGTATGTGTACTGACTATATAAAAGTGAACAGTGTCACCAAAAGCAGATTCTTTTCCAATCCAAAAAATCGATGACTGCATTGACAAAATTTGATATGCAAAATATATCACCAAACTTGAACTTTTGAAAGGATTCTAGCTTTCCAGTAACAGAAAGAGCAACACAAATTTTGGCATTGGCAACTCCACATGGACTTTATCAATATAAAGTGATGCCTTTTTGGTATGAACAATTATCCTTGACATTGCAGCATTTAATTACCATGATACCATCTGGTCTAGATAACTGTGATGCTTATATCAATGACGTTATCATCTACAATGACACCTGGAAAGATCACGTGGAAAACGTCCATACTTTCTTTTGATCGATCTAGTGAGGTAAATTTGACAATTAATTTAATAAAAACGACTTTTGCAGTGCTTGTGTCCCATTTCTAGGATATATTATGGAGCATGGTCAAGCTAAACCTGTAGAAGTTAAGGTCAATACTATCTCTCAATTCCCTGTGCCTATCAGTAAAACGCAATTGATGGAGTATTGATTAAAGAAGACAAAAAACCATGGATCATCCAGTGTGCTATTTTTCTAAAACAAATAAAACAAACACCAGAGATATCATTCCACAATTGAGAAGGAATATTTGACTTAGATATTGGATTTGCAACACATTGAAGTGTATATTAGTTAAGCTCCTGCTCCCATTATTGTATTCACAACCCCTTAGTTTCATTAACAAAAAGACAAAACGAACGCAGATAATGTTTAGGTAGTTTGATGTTTCGGGAACACAATACTGACATTAGATGAAAAAGAAATAGAAGAACAATATTTCTTTATATATATTTTGTGTCGTTCATAAGACATTTACCTATGTAACTTTTATTGTATACTTGAATAATATGTAAGAATAAGGTGCTTTGGATAAATCTTTCTTTTTCTATATGAGGGTTAGTGTTGTGTATATTTAATTTTTGTTGTGTGATTGACATTTTGTCTACAATTAAGAGTTGGAGTTTGGGAATGCATGACTAATATTATTTTTGGTAAACATGTTTCCTTGTATCTGAGTTCAGAACGTTGGTTTTCACCTTCGAAATTCCTGGTCTACCTGATCTTTGTCATGTTCTTCACTACAATGTAAGTACAAAACCTGACCTTTATAGCTTAGAAAGTAATCGATATGAGCTTTTGACCTTTATGCTGGTCTTCTTATCGTGTCTTAGTTTTTTTTAGATTGCTTGCATCAGAATTATTAATTCCTATCTTAACAGCTGTGGTGGAATCAGTCATTTGGTTCTGTTCAGTTAAAATTTGGGAGGATTTATTTATTTAAATTATTCATTGGAATTACAAAGTACTCACTAATACTTTTGGACTAAATCACTAGTTTTGGATTTGTGTGAATCCGTTTAAAGACATTTTGGTTTATACCATTGTGATACATCAAAACTCTTAGTCCATCGCCATATTCCAGGCTATTGGTACATCAGCATATTCTAGATTAGAATTCATTCTAAACACTCTATATATTTTTTGACTGCAAGTTCAATTGAATTGTTAATTTTGTATTTTAGGCAAATAATTAATTTGTTAAATTTTGCTGAGCTTGCTGGTTTTCGCTCTTTTCTGTTTTTTTAGTTTAAGACCATGGAATCCTAAGAGACAATTCTGTCGGCTAATAATTCAAGCCAATTATTTATCTATTGCTTTTAACTTCAGAAGAAAGTTCAGGACTTAGTTTAAATATAAAATTTTGTATTGGCAATTCCGATGATTGTCATGACAACTTGTGGAGATATTTATATCTGTACAATTGACAAAATAAAGATCGAAAAATAGCCCTTACGGATGGGAAATTGTTATTTGAGCCTTCATGATGTTAGTATACGTCGGTCCAGACCCCCCTTGTACTGTGTGACATTATATGGGCAAATATGGCATCCCTCTTGCATTCGTTAAACTACACGAAACCCTGTATTTGATATGTCAAATAAAGATATTAACTCTTGTGGATGTACGATATATGTACGGACCTCACATACAGCAGAAGAACTGAAGTTGCCGAAGATTAAATAAGCACAACGTCTAGTAATAGTCTAATTTTCGAGAATACATGGAACGTTTGAAAAATAATTTATTAATTATTATCGGCATAGTCTGGTGTTATTGTCAACAGGTGAGTGTTGTAGAGTGATGCAGAATGTAATCAGTAATGCTGCCACTTGTTCTCGCTCTGTAAGTGGAAGTAACATGTCTTGCTGTAAAAATGCTTAATTGAAATGTATTATATATCTCACCACAGACTGTGCGGAAGATATTAGGACAAATCTAAATCAAGGAATAATCACACTTTTCAACCTACTGGAATTAATCGGGAAGTACTTGAGCACTGTCAGGACATTTAATAGCGTATGATTTTCTGTAAAATAGATGTTTAAACATATAACGTTTTGTTTAAAAGACTTTTAAAGGGAATACACAAGGTAAGAGTGTCAAAGTTTCGGATCATGAGACACAGTGACATCACGACAAGCTGCATTTATGTGTCTTGCGCTATTATGACAAAGGAGGAATAAAGAATCAATCCTATCATATGTTTAATACAATATGTGAGTAGGTGATATAACGTATATCAGCATTCGACCTAATATTTTTAAGGAATAAAAAGAATGTCTCGACAACATTTTACTTTCCACTGAGCTACATTATGATTTCATCAATCGCTCAAAAAAATGAGTGGAACATGAAATGATCATGAATTTTCAAGAACTATTTGCCTGGAAATTATCGTATGTTATATATAATGTTATATTTATGGAATTTATCAGCTAAATGATAACCCCAACAATAATGGTCTTGCGCCAATTAGATTTTCAAAACTGAACTGTGTAGCCGAACGAGTAATCGAACATTTTACAAACGCGATGCGTGGAAATGGCTTACCTGATCTACGACGTGAAAAAAAAAAACAAATTGGCCGAATCGGTCAAGGATACTGGAGCTACAGTGAATGATGTCGCCGAGTTAGGAAGTAAATTGAAATTTTCCATATAAAGTAAAAAAGGATAACAGTAGAGATTTTATACGAATCAAAGAATAAATAAAGGGAGCTTCAAATGAGCCGGCTACTTTACTACAAAAAATCAGAGTATTTTATGAAACAACGATGGTCAAAAGGAGGCAATCAGTTATTAGATGACACTAAACATGAAGCTGAAGAAGAAATGCCAGTATAAAGTAACTACCAGGATTCTAGTTTGGTCAGCTCATGAACTGTTGCATGCACCAATTATGTTGTGACTGCTGGAAGTCCAATAATAGTGGTTGGTTTATTTACAACGCGAGCGTTGATGCAAAATCGAGACAAGGGTCAGTGGATGTGGATATTGATGAGATCGTGTTTGCATTTGTGTATGTACCGTGTCCGTAGTTTTGCAAGTACTTTGTGTTCGGGTATGTCACGTCGACGGAATTTTTGTCTCCTCGATCTCAGATGCGTGATTAGTATGGTAATACCTATCGTGAGACCGTGACGACCAATCACAGTTCCTTGTGAGGCACGTTATGAGGAGGCTCACGTGAGTTGCAATCGTGTGCATATCTTCCGCAATGAAAAATGTCACATGAATAAAGAGTAGGGTTTAGGGATTTGGAACCGTGCTTGGTCGGCTCCGACTCACTGTTTTCTGTCGCTATTATTATGCTACTTTATGGCTTTTCTTCATTTTCTGTCCATTTATAAAAAGTGTCATCGTAAACAGAACATACAGTATTCACAACATACTTTCTATTCATACGGCTAAATAAAGTCACAAAAACAACCCTTCATCTGTTAAACAACGCAAAAGCGCTTCTCTCAGGATCATACCTGGCCCCTTTTCAATGTAAATAGCCCAGTGTTCACGGTAATCTCTGTAGAATTTGATGACATCTCTATGTTTCAATCGTTTCAGTTTTCTTTCCATCTGCCCTTCTATGATGCCTAAATGATATTGTTAAAATCAAAATGATTTTATCTAACTAATGAAGTTATAAAAATATACATATTCTGGAAATGTAGCCATATATATATATATATATATATATATATATATATATATATATATATATATATATATATATTTATATATATATACTCTGAGTGTCTGATACGCCACTAGATATAAAATCACATATAGTTGATAAATGTGTCTAAATCAATGAACATTAACTCCAGTAACATTTTGTTTAACATTCTAGGCAATGAAACAAGAAGACTTAACGAAGATGTGCTGAAAAACTTAAAACCTGGTGATGTGATCAGATTTTTTGCTGGATACTCAGAACATTGGGCTCTTTACGCTGGAAAAGACGAGAAAGGTATAGTGCGTAGTCTCTCTCACACACACACACACACACACACACACACACACACACATATATATATATATATATATATATATATATATATATATATATATATATATATATATATATATATATATATATATATATATATATATATATATATATATATATATATATATATATATATATATAAGAGTATGCTTGCCAGTATCTTTAACTTGAATAATTGAAACTGACTAACTGAAACATAAAACATTGAAAATAACATTTTGCTGTATGAGGACATCTCTTGTTAAGAAGATAGACGCCAATCCAACTGTTGAAAAATAATGCTTAAAATAGTAAGTTTGTTAACAAAGGATCACTATTTACGTACCATTTACTTACCCAGTTGGTTTTTTGATCTTTTGTATCAACTGCCGTCAGCTTGATGACACCGACATTCAAATGATATTTTTAAAAAATTGCAGGTGCAGGAGATTCAATAATCATCCACTGGTGGAGTGAAAACGTTGCTTCTAGTCACTGGTTGAACTGGTGGAAGGAGAGCGAAGTTGCTTCTAATCCTCGAATAATGATTCATTCTTTTTGGAAATTTGCAGCTAAAATGAACACTGAGAAGGAAAACAGCGAGTATGCAACACACGCACACGCGCACACCTCCAGATATATATATATATATATATATATATATATATATATATATATATATATATATATATATATATATATATATATATATATATATAAGCTCTGATCTAGGTAGCAAAAATATGTTGATTTCAAATTCCAGTTTCATTATTCGTTTCCTAATTAAACAACAAAATAACAAAATCTGCTTTATTATTTACTGATCTTATGCGAGAATGTTTATCCATGTTTGTCCCGTTTTCGAACATATATTGGTGTCCTGGTTCTTTTTAAGTGTCATAACAGAACATCAGTCACTTGATCTTTGTTAATTGATCGCGTTAACAGAGTTTGTCCAGCTATGAAGGAATAAGTAATCTAGCTTCATGTCAACTCTGAGGTAAATAATGCATAGTTTCGAATTTAGGTCTCATTTTGCGTCAACGTAGCAACTATTATCAACATGTATGTTTTCGCACACTTATCTTGGGTGCAATCACCTATAGTTTAGGAAATAATTATTGAATCAGTTTTTGTCACAGAAACGTGTACGGAGGCAATTATCGGTAAAATATATTAAGGTGATTGAATGAAGCATTAATTTATCAGTGGCAAGATTACAAATGTAGGTAGTATAAAGTACTGAAAGCCCAACAAAGGGCACATACTTAACACTTTGAAGGGATACCATCTAACATACTTTGGATGTTTCTTTAGAATATTAAGCATTAATAATGTTCTGTACACGCAGCTTGTATTTCAAGTAACTCATTGGATTAATCTGCTTTGAGGATACTGTGAATACATCTTTATAATAGTGTTTTAATCTCTTGTTCTCCCTGAATTTGTTCTTTTAAATACAGGTATCAAACTATACAAATAATTTGAAAAGCAAAACGCGAATTCCACTCTAATTTTAACATAGGTTGGCAATTAATTTTTGTCGTCAGACAATCATAGTTAAGCATTTATGAGTTAAGTCCGAAATACTTTGTGAGATTTGTTTATATTTTGGGGGCCATCTATTTGTCCTGGTATCTTTTCGCAATTATTTTGTTTGCCCTATTCATCCATATTTTCAGCTAAGAGCATGCATCGACATTCTGTCAACGTGATGTAGTTGTAAGTGACCCAAACTCCGGCAAAACAGATACTATCTTAGTAGTATAAACCTTACATGTAAAATGTTTCAACTATAACACAATTAGGAATTTGTGGAAAGGGAAAACATTGTCTAATTATCAGTTTGCTCAGCCAAAACAAAACAAAAGAAAACTAAAATAAAGAAGTATTTCATTAAATATCAAATTAAATATATAGGTAATCTCTTGAACAAAGCTAATTTATGATTTAGTAACACTCATCAGACATCAATAGACATTACTCGAATGGAAAACGGAAAAATATGTCCTAAATTCAAAATTGGTTTTAAAGAAGCCAGACTTTTGAAATACAAGATCATATTTGCAAAGCGCTAAGCATGTAACATTAATGCCGAAATACTCAAGATAAGGCCTGTGTTTTTAGGTGATCTAACAATTCACAAACTTGAAGGCTTAAAGAGAGTGAATAATGACGGCATGTTTAATGAACAAGAGTTATTTATCGTTTTACGATAAACAAGATAAAATATACAAAATTGAAAGGATTTTGAAGACCAGAAGAAAAAAGTTAAACTGTTCTAGTATCTTCCTCGGTTTCTTCTAAGTTTTCTTCAACTTCATTCTCTTTGACAGTCAGCGAAACAAGCTTACATCTATTATACATATACAGTCATTTGGACTATCTGATTTTTCATTTTGAATTTTGATTCGTTTAAGTGCAAATTGTATGCGTCTTCTGTTGTTATTTTTGTTTACTTTTCATAAGATTTCCTCTACAACATATGTTATTCCCAGTTCATGAATCTTTTCTTAGTTTACTTTTTCACTTGTAAAAATCTAACAACCAAAAAATGCGCACAATTGTATGACACCAAACTTAAAGTTAAAACGATTGATTTTTAGACATTTATCATGAAATAGAAATCGATTTAAATAAGTGCATTATAATAACTTTACAATTGTTCTACTTAGCAATTTAGAGGCAACATTTCTAAATTGATTCAATAACCTAAGTTATTTTGACCTGCTCTTGCATGGAAAGATTACTCACAAACACCAAGACTCCATCGCTATCACATGCGTTTTAGACTGTTGTAGGATTCCTACATGAATATCAAACGTGATCTCAGCCTGACTATCTGCGTATTTAAAGATAATGTTCATCTTAATTTGCTTGGTCGTATGTTTATGCTGTTCAAAAGCTTCTTTTTTATAAAATTAACTCTGTTCTGCTCAATAGACAATCAAGATATTAGAGTGTGATCCAGGATTAGAGTAGTTGTGAAAATACTTGTCGTTCAGCTCTGGAATTTTGATTGATCCGACTGAAAAATATCACTGTTGTCTAAGAGATCAAAGGTATTCCGTTATTTTAAAAAATGAATGGTATCTAAATGTTCTCTCATATGGCGACAGGAGGTTTTTTGAAAAAACATTATTAAAACATAAATGGTCCTAATTCATATATAGATACAAGACTTTTAAAATTTAATTGTGACAATTTTAGTGGTCCGAACTGTTGATGTATATGGATAAGACAATTTAAAGGTTTAATTTTAACACTTTTAAATGGTCAAGAACTGTCAAGGCATACTATTTATTATTAGGTTCTAAAGTATTAAATTAGGTTTATTTGAATTGTTTTCTATTGCTTTGTCAATATAGGTTTGAAATGAGTTGACTGATAGGTTAGATTTCCTAAACGATATTCTGAACAATTCAAAATACACCCAGCTGTATAATAGTGATTCATTTAATTTGGACAAGTGAAAGAGGTAACCGTAATACTTGAATGTTCGCATTTGATATCTGGACTCAAAATATCTGTCATAAGTAGAAGGGGGAGTATTATTTAAGTCGTAAATAGAAGTAAATTGCTATAACTTCTGTGATTCGATACCGCCATACCTCTGCGGCCTGTACATTGATATCTCAAATAAGCCTATGCAAAATGTGAAGGTAGTTCTGAGTTTCAATTGTTTCATGACTATTTTTTAAGTGACAAATTTTAATCTCTTTGTGGTTAGCTTTATGACTAATTGTTTTTACGTCTCCTTTCCAGTTCCATTGACGGCGGGAAAGTTCTAGAAAGAGCTAAAGCTTTCAAGCAAAAACTAGAAGAAGTAGAAAAAAGAAAAAAAACATATCCAGATCTGTTCGACAGTTGTGAACATTTTGCAAAATGGTGCCACTACGGACTGGGTGTAAGTCACCTGCTACTTATTCTTCAAGGAAACCTAATGCATAGGAGTAATTGCTTAGACGATGTTTTCATTTAGTCAATTTAACGCATTTAGTTGTTCTGTGAAGATCTTTGAAAATGAACAGATTCCTTTTTACTTAATCTTTACTGGGTACTATCCCACATAGAAAATGAGCATGTTGAACATTAAATCATGAATTCGCGTATGCGATTCAGTACAGATTTACATCAGTTAACATTATACTTCACTGAGCACTAACCATGAAATTTAGAACTGAAAGGTTATATTCAAACCGTGTCAGGAAGATACTGATCAGATACATTTTCAGCCTAAATCAAAACACGTTTAAACACATTTTGATAATGACTATCTCGCAGCTTTAAGTCATTAGGCCAATCAAATCAGAATTACTCAGATTTTAACCCATTTGTTTCATGTTTATCCTGGAAGAAAAGGAATGGAAGTGAAGTAATGTTATTTCAAGTGGCAGTTTCTAATCCTTATATCATTAAACTCGGATAACCATATCAGGTGTTTTCCATACACTTAAATGGTCCTATATATTTGAACCATAATTTGAATCTGTATTTAATATATAAACATTAATAACCAACTTGAATATCAATGTCCATAAAGACAAATGATTTAAAAATATATAATAATTTGTATCGCAGTTGTGTGGATAAACACACTGAAGAGAAATATTTTCTTTTTTTATCCATTCTCGTTTCGGAAGCAAGCGAAGTGATATTGCAACAAGATCTGTTCGTACATACATACGTACGGATGTACATAAGTTAGTGTATAATGCTCTTGAAATTATCTTTCGACACTTTGAAACACGGCCAGCGATAACCCTATGATTGAAGATTGTGCCAACACTTTTGCAATCAAGATCACGCCCTTACGGATAGGGATGCAGGAGATTCTTAGACAAATGTCCAACAACTACTGCGTTTCATTTCCCACAGGTTTGATAATTTGCATATGTTCAGTCACCTAAGTGTTGACAAGTTTCAGAAAGTGAACTCTGGACGATGCTCAGGGTCTTTTTACGCAGATGGATTTAGCTTCTTGGTCACAATATATAAACTACTGAGATCATCACCAGATAACAACATACAAACTACAGGAAATCAATCGACAGATGTACACATGCAACTGACATTGGCTAGGGTCCGTACCTACCTTAAGAGACTTTGCCGATGGGTCATAATTTTGAAACTATTTTCAATTCTCATCCTACATCCGTATACACACTTAATATATATAAAAGGACACAATTATACAAGCAAGTGGCATTGGCCCCAGGGACCGTTGTTACTCTCACCAACATAGAAGGAACTTATTCTCAGGATAAATAATTTGAAAACCATCGAGACTTACACTACAGACTGACAAATACTTATACTAAGCTAGAATGACCTCTGAGCCATCCCTTACTCTCGGATAACTCCCACGAGGTTCAAGCTTTGTGGTACAGGTCAAAATATAGAATAGCTAGTGGATAAATATATATCTTCATGTTAAAGATATTTTTCATTCCCTTTAAAACCTATATTTGAATACTAATATATTTATGCACACACAATAGAAAATAATAAATAAAATTATCCATGACTTAACAAGTGATAGCATGAGCTTCCAAATAAATTAAAATATCTGTGCAATCAATATTCTTGCTGAGGCTGCATTTTACTTAAACTTATTTACGTTAATACCCCAATGACTTTATTTGATGACTAATCCAACACCATAAAATAATCTTTATTTTATAAATAACATATTCTGTCTTAATTTGAAATAGCCACGGTATTTTATTGCCTGTATTAGATAAACCAAACAACCATTTACACCGAGTAAAATATTGGATCACCTACAAAACATTTAGAAGACCTTATACCGTAAATAGGCAGCCTATACATTTGTTATCTTCATGGAAGGTTTAGCCAACAAATTTAAAAGTCAGATATTAACACTTCTGTTTAAAGTTACTTTTGAAGTTTCGATATCTTAACCTTACGAAATGGTTAATATTAAAATATGTTTAAAAGTGTTTTTATTGAGACTGATAGATATTTTGAAACAGTATCTGCTTGACACACAGTTCATTGTTACTTTACACAAATATATGTGTGTGTTTTGCATTTTTAACATAGCTTTCACAATGTTTCAGTCATATTGCCACGATGTCTGCAGTGTGACAGTTTGTAGTGATGTCTAGCAATGGGGCATCATGCCGCGTACATGTAGCATGATGTCCCACCAGGCCGAAAAGTCCTAACACTAACCTCTTAATGCTGAGCGCCTATCAGCTGTTAGTGCTATTTTTATAAGTCTTTGGTATGACTCAGCCGGGGTTCGATCCCGCGACCTCCCGCATTTTAAATTTATATTGCATTATTCACAAATAATTACGTTTAAAGTATAATGCTAACAAATGTTTGCTCAGTGATTATTTGCCAACGATTTGCATGCGGAAGAAAATATTACTAGAATTAATAGCTCACTAACGTAAAACATTAAGCATAGAAAGTTCTGATAGGTTGTTTTCATTGTGGGTTTAATGCCATTTTTCAGCACATGATAGACTATACATGAGATTCATATTCAAAAATAAAAACAACAACATATCGACAATAATACTTCGAAAATAAACAGCATATTTTTGGTACACAGGGGACCCTACCTGCTTAAATGCAGCCCTTTACTTTCTAGCATAAAATCTCGCCATGTTCTGCTTCATATTTTTCCACATACTTCTATATAAATCAATAAATCAAGGGTTTAATGATCTGTTTTCAGTGAAGCTATTTGTACCTTTTACAAGGTGAAAACGTATTTGTCAAATTTGTTTATTTTCTTCTCTTCCCTCCTCTCGTTTTCTGTCGTTTTCTCTCGTTTGTTCGCTCGATTGTTTGCTCTCTCACTAACGTAGAAATGCCTAAATGATATGTCCGAGGCCTTTGTAATGATTTGATATCTTGTATTATGCTTGAAAAAATATGAAATCAGCAGTAGGGTCTAATCAGAAAGATTTTTATAATACTTTCCAGTTTGACAAAGTACAATCAGGAGGAAACTTTTTCTTCATTTAGAGGTTAAAAGAAAGTAAAGCGAAATTCCCCATCTATGTTTTATCCCAATATGTCACCATATACTGCAAAAAGTTATTTTTACATTAGATGATTGTACAGTAAACATATTTCTACGCTGGTCGACTGGTCCTAGAATGATATTAGGCATAACAGCAAACAAATCCTTCATAAAAAAAGGAAGTAAATGCAGTCGGTAATCTTGACGCTAACTCCTGATTAAATTTAGCAGTAAATTTTGTGAATTCGATCTTTGTAAATTATACCGGGAAAATACATTTCAAATTTATACATACTTCTCAACATAAACAAGTTACTTTGTGAAGTTTATGTGTATCGAATTTATATTGTGTGCTTAACTTTTTTCCATGATTGTCGATTGTACTTTAAGATAATGGTTGTTTGTAAACAGCATGTTTAATAAAATTTGGGTTAAGAGCGTAACCTTGTTTATGAACTTAGAATGTTCTATAAGCGAACTTGTTGACTAATTGTTTTCAGAAAATGCTATTGCGACATAAGTCAAGTGAGGACGTATATATAGGGCGTGGTAAACAAATTCATTCGTTCCTACTGTAAGTTCAGCCTTCGAAATCATTTACTGTTTGTGTTCAGATATTATTTGAGAAGAATTATTTATTCAAACTATTTATTGGAATTACAAAGTTCTCCTTGACGTTTTGGACTACATCACTACTTTGGGATCATTGACAATTCATTGAAAGACAAACTGAATTATATCATTATGGTGAATCAGGATATTCAAGAATCTTGGTACATCAGGACATTCAAAACTATTTGGAATGCATTAGGAACATTCTATACGTTTGGATTTATGATAAAACATTTAGGATTATTTGGGATTTAATTCACAATACTGTACGGATATCGTAAAAAAATATTAAAAGGTCATATGAAAAGTAGATCACTGTAACCATCATTATCACTGCTATTATTTTTCACATTTATGTGACTCTACACACCAGATATTTTGGTAATTTTCTTATCGCTTAAAATATATTAAATCCCCCTTCCTCTCTAATATTGAGAACATCCTGGCTAGCATTGATGCCATGTGACACCCCAAATTCTTTAATGCATGCAATGTTATTTTGCAGAAGAACTTGGACTAGCATAGAAACAGAGCAAATATATGACTGTGTTCAATTACAGTGGACATATTTTAGAAGAGAGCACCCTTCCAATTGCATTTGAAGCCTTTCTAGTACATGTTGTATGCCCTATTGTCATGATTATGATAACGATTTATCTGTTACATTTGTTCATCCCCATGCCTTTTAACATATCGTTGGCGCAACAGGGAAGCTGTATTTCGCTTTGCTATTGGAGTGAATTTCTTGTGGCCATATCATCGCAGCTGTATCGGTTATGACAATGCACATTGGTACTAACATATCCTCCAGGTGGACAAGTGGCTTTCGAACTCAAGTACACGAGTCGCCCTCAGGGAGATGGATGGTACAACAATCAGCTGCGCTTCATATCAACATGTTTGATACCAGTATGAGTCCCAAAGGCCTGAGCAAAACACTATTCCGGATGGGTAGTATAAGATACACACGATCGAAGAAGCAATTCAGGCTGACATTCCTGGAGCGACTGCGAACTTTAGCGCGGTGACTGGGCTGACCAGTATCATGCTCCCTACCTCTACCGACACTACTCCGTGGATCCCATGGCCATTAATCCGCATCTTTGGGTTCGACGGTGAACATTTCGGGGCACTAAGCACCTATCAACTCCCGTTCATCAAAAATTCCACAGCTATATGTCCACCTCGATCAGAGAAATATAACTGAAAGTATTATTGTCGCATAAAAAGGCAATGCCCTTTCTGCACAAAGGTTACTTCAGTGGGTGGTGAGTCCTACGGCGATATGCGTACTGTCTCCTATGGAAAACCAGAATGACACAGATTATATGAAGGTGTCATCCATGAGCTGAATACTTGTTTTAAATGAAAAACAAACAACATTCAATATGCTGGATTGAACTGTCACCATGAAAATTAAGCACTAGTGCTAACCCACAATGAGTATAAATAAAACGCATTTATAGCGGTCGATTCAGAGCCAGGCGCTTCATTCAACTTATGGACCGCCCTCTGTGATGAAAATCTTAGCCGCGAGGTTGACAGTGCTAATGCGCCCAGCGCAAGCACCTTTTCCACCTTAATAGTTGTGTAAATAAACCTAAACAACCTCACGTCAGTTGATGGTTTACAGCAAAATATGTGCCCGGTTTGTATCGCTGTGATTTAACACAAGACTTTCAAAACGTTGGTGTTTTTATACGCATCTACGACAAAAACACTATCATCATTACAGGCGCCCAGATTTTATTTCATCAACATTCACGAGAGTCGCGGTGACGGAACGTGGGCCTCATTTTCAATCCATGTAAACGGAGTAGTAATAGCACATAATAGCAGTACTGCCGTTCCAGGCTACCGTCTCACACGAGGGTCTTACAACTTGCTTTGCGTCTACGCTTGTCGATGGAGACACCTTTTGGTGTGAGGGTCTTAACGTAAACGCGCATCTGACGGGAAACTCAAATAGTCAAACCATCTTCGACTTACGCAGTTAGAATTCATGTGACCATAAACAATGCGATTTTACAGGAACCATATATAGACCAGGAACACGAATCATAGGTGCTACCTGACAATCCTGAGATTTACGACAGAGTATTGGTACAGGTCGCAATGCAGTGCTTAATATTTGAAAAGAATAACAAAAAAACACTATTGCAAGCGTATTTGCGCCACCTTTGGGTTTTCGCGTATCGGTTCAGATTTGGATTGAATGAGGATGCAACCAGAGCACCATAAGTCACCCCGCTATGGTAATTGCATTTTCGCTGTCGGAACAGCATCCGAAAGTACTGTTCTTGAGGTGTCGCGGTATATATTGCTGCTGCAATGAAAAGTGGTATTTGGCAAAACGCTCTCGCCATTAACCTGACGTTTGGGTTATGTAGCGCCATCTATCACTCGTCTACCAAGAGAACAATCGTGTAGTCTTTGAACATGACATGTTCTGTCTGAGTACTGCGAACGGCCAGAAACAAATAAGCAATCGATAAACCTGCAAAATGGTTTGTGACTCTTGACAAAGGTACTGACGGGTGTTGAAGGTCTGCAATTTCCGGACTGAATATATTCAGGAAACTGATATCTTCTATAACATCATCGACATGATACCAGTATATCTCGCTGTGATAACCACGCATTGAATCTAATAATCGCCATCCCCAGAAAAATAAAGCTTCCACCTTACACTGCTCAACCAGGTATTATAATATAGCACTGAAGTCAAATAAAGATGATGCCCAGGAAATTGGAGGGTGAGAGCGCACTCCGTGTGGAGGCCTAGCAGAGGCTTGATCTCTACAAAACCTACCGCCACCCCGTTAGTGTGGCTATGGGAAACGGCGTGATGAGGATTGGCCAATTATCAACAATCATCGCCGCCTCCATTGCAATTGGCCTCGAAATCGCGTGGATGTGATGCGGCTGGCTGTTGAAAGCTGTGGCTTTCATTAGTTGGATGTTAAATACGAAGGGCACAACAACACGATGACATTTGCATCTTGGCCGAAACCAAGTTCGCTACGATCCTCGACCATGTGTCCAAGGCGCTACGTGACAGCGCTATTGCTGCAGAATTATTCAAACCCATCCTTGACGAGTATGACAATTATGTGGCTGTCAAAATGATATAAGATCTTCCGTGTAGAAGCAGCACGCTTCCGTCGCCATGGAAGAAAATACAGAAACGAGCCAAGACGAAGACTACTCGGAGCTTTTGACAACCTGAATGTGAATAAATGATACGTAACGTTGTTCATCGCTGGCAGACGGCTCGTTGGAGCCACTATGACAACCGTTTTCCGACATGATGTCCACTCCACAGCTTCACCGTCATAGGAAACGGTCTCGTAATAATGGGCGGACAAAACAAAAGGCGATTTTAAAATCTATTGTTTTTACATTCCCTCCTGCTTTTTAGCAAATTTGAAAGAACGGTAGCTGACTGATGTTGTATCGCCCTTATTCAATAATATTAATTCATTTCCATGTATGAAAGTTGACTGTGATGTCATTTATGAGTCGAGACTGATCACACACCTACAAGCAGTTACCGTTCACTGTATAATCCTGAAGTAACTTATGTTTAGTTTGAATTGCCTCTTAAATTCCTAACATTTCGTTTATTCCAACAAACTCCAATGGGGATTGAATTCAGACACGAGGTTGTGATCAGTAGAGAGAACAACCAGAAAACGCAAGTGAATTAACCATAGTTCTCCTAAGAACGACATATAGGCCCTAGCCGACACCCTTTTGCAAATAGTTTATGGCATACAAAACTCATGTCGCTCTGGAATATTTATTGTCATGTATATTTAAATTGAATTTTGCGATTGCCATTTGTCCATAATTGAGGCTGGGAGCTTGGGCCTATCTGACTAATGTCTTTATTTTTGTAAACAACATATTACATAGCTAAGTTTTGTCTATGATTGTAGATTATATTTTAAGATAATTATTACTTGTAGGTAAAAATGTATACTTGGATTTGAGTTCAAAACATTGATTTACCTTTGGAATTCCTGGTGTGCCATGTTCTTTATTAAAATTTAAGTAAACGACCTGAACTTGTTGACAACTTAGAATTTTCTAAACATGAACTTTTGACCCTCATCATGGTCCTCTTTTTACATCTTGTGTTTTTACATTAAGGTTGTTTACATTAGAATTACTCACTCCAATCTTAATGTCTGAAGTGGAACCAGATTTTTAGTTGTGTTTAGTTTTAACTTTGAGAGGATTTATTGATTTAAATTATTCATTCATATAAAGTGCTCGTTAATACTTTTCTACTATAGCACTATTTTGGGATTGTTGTAAATTCATTTAAAGATATTTTTGGATTATATCATTGTGATACATCAAGACTGTTTGCGCAATCAACACTATCCTAGGCTATTGGTACATCAGCACATTCAAGATTGGAATTCATTCGGAACACAGTATGTTTGGACTTGTCACAGAACTTTGATGCCTAATCGGGATTTAAGTCACAATACTGTAACTTCTTAAATTATCACTTGTATTTTGGGGAATTAAATTATTTGTTAAAATTTACTAAACTTGTTGGTTTTCCCTCTTTGCTGTAACTTAATTTAAGATCATAGAGTCGTAACATTCTATACTCGTACGCATCACCCGTGGCACACTCTCTTTACTTCCCAGGGCAATCCAATTGCGTATATTTTTTTCCGCAACCCTCATATAGATGGACGCGTATCTGCGAGCATCTGACAGGGACCAATAAATGAATATTAGTACTCGTCCCCGAGAGCTTTCAGAGCCTGCTTATGCGACGAATAACCCATCACTCTCCCATATTTGTCCTTGAGGGTCTCCTGCAAATGGTGTATGGCATAAGAAACTCTTTACGCTCTGGCGTATTTATATGCTCATACACACAAATATATGCCACATCCCTTCCTGTTTCCAAGGGCAATCAAATCACAGATACTTTTCCGCGACGCTTATATGGATGGGCGTGTGTATGGCGGGTCCCTGGCGAGAACGTTGTCCTTCATTGGCTCTTAAGACGAGTTACACACCACCACCAGTCTTCGTCCCTGGGAATTAACTCATATTCTCTCAACCTCGTCCGCAAGGGGCTGCTGAGATGAACCCAGCTGATGTTAACATTTGTCCCCTAGGGTTGGCGGTGCCAAACACTTAGTTTCGCCCTCACTGTTGATGTTTGTCATCACGATATACTGGTAGAAGTGTGTCGAAAATATCTTCCATGACTGATGTACAGGCATGCAAAATTGTTGTTGTTGTTATGGGGTTAACGCCGTTTTCAGCACAGGATAGACTATACACTACACATGGCGGCCAGTATAACTGGTGGAGGAAGAACCCTGGAATACCCCCCGAAAGAACCACCGATCTAGGGGAAACTACTGGCAAGCTTTCTCTAGTACCTATACTGGTCGAGCCCGAGACTCGAACCCACGCAGACAGAGGTGAGATGGCAGTGATCAGTAGCAGTGAGCGCTTTAGACCACTGACCACTCGAGGCCCGACCCCCCCCCCACCGCAAGTGAAATGCTGAACATTTGCTTAGTATGCTACTTACTGCGAATTGAGCGAAATAAGGATCTTGTCATAGTGATTATCTAATTTAAAAAGAAAAATATTTTACCTTTTGTTATTCCTGTCCATTGCCAACATCTAAAAGACAATTTACAGGGACTAAGAAGCTACCCCCGCTCACCCCATCCAAACCAAGAAGCAATAATAATAATAATAATAATAATAATAAACATTTTAAGCCGCTTTCGTGTACAGCATTAGCGTCATGTCAGAATGATGTTCAGCAGTCCATATTTGATATATATATATATATATATATATATATATATATATATATATATATATATATATATATATATATATATATAGATAGATAGATAGATAGATAGATAAATAATGTTTTCAAACTGCGTCTGGAACCCAAAATAGTGAGGAGGCAGAGGGGGTTAGTTGATGTATAAGTTGTAGTCTTCATACCTTTATCAGGGCTATGCATATGCCAATTGCTGAAAAAATAAATACCATTGGCTAAATATGAGGTTGCTAGGCATACAACATGCACCATCCATATTGTGTTAGCCCTTCATTCTTCTGATATACAATCATTACAAGGGTATATAAATACTTACTCTTATCAAATTTTTCTTTGCTTTTCCATAGGTTATCTCCATAACGAAAGATGACATATATCGGGTGACGAATGTATGGGAATTCGTTCATGGTATGTTAACCAACGTATTAAGGAGGTAAACCTTGGGACTAAGGTATCACTCCCTCTGAGAGGCTGAAATAGGTATTACAAGTTAAAAAGTGCAATTGGTTATCGTGTTCGCGGTAATATTTAGCTGAAAAGGAGAGAAAAATTTCAAGAACACACCTGCAGCTATCTCTGTTAAATCAAAATAACACTGCGTATATAAAAATTACATGAAAGCAGACATGAAATTATTATTTCTTTATGCGAACACTTGATTACAGCTTACCAATTTCATATTTTTAGGGATTTGGTACATTTGAAATGTGATAAAAATTCCTCAAATAAACAAAATCCAGTTAACCAACAATTATCCAAAATATTTTTGAGATCTGGCATAAAACATATTTCTTAATTATAATCAAATGTTTGTGTATGGCTTAAAAAAATACAAGATTTTGAATACTACACTATAAAATGATAAAAAAATCAAGATTTATAATAACATCGTAAGGTATGAAAAAAATAATTTCCTTAATTTAATATCACACAGCATGAATAATATTAATATTATTATAGGTAATAATGATAAATTAAAATGAAAAACCCTTATCATTACCTTATTCTTGTTATTACAGTATAGAACTTAAACAAACTATATATTTCAAACAATATTAAAAAGCTTTAACACTCTTTACTGTACGATTTTACATCATGCGAATAAAACGAGGTTTGCAATTATTTTAGAAACTTAAAAAGAGGGTATTTGAATGATAAGTACAGTGTTTTAGACATTTGTATAAGTTTTGTTGATAATATAGCAGTAGGAAAATACAGATGAGAAAAAGAATTTAAAATTTACACAAAAAAAGAAACAATTTCAAGAAATGAACCATTCATAACGGAAAAAGAAGCTGCAATCAGAAGCAGAGTTGTGGTGAAGTGAATGTGTTTCCCTGGAAGTGCTTAAATTGACCATATATACATGGGAACATGTCTACTATCCCCCCAGAATGACCATGGCTAGGAGATGACTGGCACAACCATTTGTATACATGACGAGGCATAGTACATTCGTTGCATGGTATGTTTAGAGCTAGATGAGAACAAATATAAATTGTGCCAAGGTTCAGTGTTACTCTCTTGTTACATCACATGTTGTTCATACTTAATCGACGTAAGGCATCAGGATAAAAGTTTATAGTTTCAGTCGTAACAGTAGGGTTCGAACCCCAGCCCTTTCGGACGCAAGTTTGACACACTAACCACTGGGCCACTACGGCCTGGGCCCCTATTAGTCGCCTCTTGTGTTGTGGCATGCAGGAGGACGTATCGGACCTTTTCTGCATCCCCTAACTCACAGGGTAAATCGTGGTAGTAATAGTTTTGTCTCAAGCATGCAAGGTGGTAAACTCCAAAATTATTTATCTAACAATCATTCGAGGGAATTACGGATGATGTGCTTCCTTTATGCGTCTCTTAATTCAGGAAATAACGGTGACAGGTTTTTATTTATTAGGATAATTTATATAATCTGGATTTGACGGTACGTCAGATATTGTGTTGTATTATATTGTAATAGATTGCATTGCAATGTATATTATATTATATTATATTATATTATATTATATTATATTATATTATATTATATTATATTATATAGTATAGTATAGTATAGTATCTAATTCTACAAACCTTCATTATCCTTTCTTTATGCACGCTATTTCAAATAATTGTAATAAAACGACAACTTTTCTTATTTCAAACTGGATTGTAATCATCATTCCACCAAAGAAACTTTATACAGCCCAACTAATTAATAGCATAACATTTTACATTTTCCAATCATGCTAAATAACTGCTGAAGTTTATGGTAACTTACTTTGAGGGATTCTTAACAAAACGTCTACAATTAAAATAGATGGAAACAAAATTCTGTCAAAATTCTGTCAACCGTATATAAACGTAAATCTGAAGCTTCTCCTCGATCCATTCACTATTATATACTCTTATGACATAGCAAGGCCATTTTTACAATTCATTTACAAGTAAATCTTCCAACGCCTGAGAATAACTGCCTTTTATAGGTTACATTTATTATCATTCAAGGCATGATGTGTTTAATAGAATTGTTAGCTAGATAGAAAGATGGGTTGGTTAGTGAAATGGCGGATGCACATAACGTATCGCTTGGGAACTATTCTTTACATACAGAAAGACAACGTTATAATAGAACCGATCTCAACGAAGATGGTAAGCATAGATTTAGTACTTCACGTGCCTTGATGTAACGTCATTTTGACAATAGTGTCTTCTGGAAAGGGTGGAATTTAATAGCATTCCGTAGTCAATGGACATTATGTATGCTGTCCTGAAGTACATCACTGTAGTTAGTCAATGAGAACACACGAATTTATCATGCAACATACTGCAGATGCACGAGCCATTTAAAGCACTGAGCCTCCATTAAGATGCACGAAAACTAACTCCATTTGCACGCCATTTTAATACTCAGCTTAGGCACCAACTCACTTAAAGTTTGTTTTAGAAACGAGAGGTATATACAAATAATTAACGATAATTATTTTATGATGGCAGATTTCTTATCTGATATCTCCTATTTTCTAAACGCAAACATATAAAGGAATCAACGCAAGGAAAAATCTAGATTACGATGAGAGAGAGCTGTATGAAATTGATTGGGCGAATTAAATGAAGTGATGGACATGGAGCATTGATTATATTTATCATGCGATCCTATAATAACAATGAAAGAAACTACTGAAATGCAAACAATAAAATTAAATCAACGCGAAAAGAAACAAAAAAAAAACAATCAATCAAACAAAGAAACAAACAACGCTAACCTTTTTAACCGTCGCTCAACTGATGATATCCAGAAATATACTATAGTATGATAAATCGGTAATTAGTATGACACATATTGAAAACTATTATCAGGTATAAATTCCGCAAAACACATTCTAGCACAATATAAATAGGTCCAAAACCAAATATGAACTACACTATTTCCAGTTAAATTTAGGTTAGACTTAGCAATCTTTGCAAGTTCAAGCAAAGTTTCCTTAAGTAGATGAAATAACTGCAGTTTTCCTTCAAGCAAGTATAAACATTGGATAGAATGCCGCAGGCATTAGCATAAGTGAGTCAATATATTCTCATTTGATACGAATTGTCTCTTAGACTTGGTGGGGGATGGCATGGTCACTTCTGATATTGGCTATTATTCTACTCAGACATATAATCCAATACAAATTGACACCTATTTACTAAAAAAAAAAATAGAAAGTCGCGTATGTATAGATGCTTGATTACAAACAATACATTGATAATGAGTGACACGAGTATATTCAAACAGGGGAGCATTATTGGTTCCAAGTAGGCATATATCCAATGTAACGGAACATGATTAGTGTTATTCTATATCATAGTATTGTACAGAAAAACATGTATCCATTCATACAATATAGGATCCAGTGATAAGAGCTTTCCGACAATAAAGTTTAAAGTAAGAGCGCATTTCTAAATAGAAATCCAATGTTTGTTTGCATATCAAGTGAGTGATCAATTCATTTTGCCTATCGAGTATGTTCTCATGCATCTAGAGTTATGTATATTGACCTTCCATGTTTCCTTGGAGATGGGCTTGGGTTGTGGATGAGCGTGACACTAGGATGCTGGTGACTGAGATACAGCAGCAGGGGGGGGGGGGGGCGAATCGGACAACTTTTTCGACAAAATTTGATTAAGGTTTTAAAACGACAAATAGAGCCTTCCTTCGAAATCTCACTTTTCGAACAAAAAAAAAATAAAGTCTCCGTTTGGCAAATGGAGACTTAGCGTTTTTTGCTCGAAAACGCTATATTTCGCGACAACATCTCGTTGGTGTTTTCCCGTGGTAATCATCGGGCGTCCCGCGTCGATGTCATCGCCCCCCCCCCCCCGCTGCTAAGTGGTTATTTACAATTTAACCGAATATTTGGTCAAGTCCGATACGATATCGTGTCCGAGGATCATGTAAATTTATCGTTACAAATCCATGTGGGGTCGACTGAGCATGACTAAAAAAGTTTCGAAAAACATTAAAGTCCATGTCACCGCCGCACCATGTCTGTCAAATATTTCGTAGCGTGTGTGTATCAACGCCGTTGAATACAGCAAGAATATTACAGTTGTCTCTGATTACTTTTGGAATCTGAATGTATCGTTGAGTGACATATATCACGTCAGTGTTTTTATGCCTGCCTCTGGAAAATATCCTAGCTGGGTTTTTTTGATTGTCTAACATAACATCATCGTACACGACTAGATTGTTAACGTCGCCATCAATATCATCGATACCCGGTGCATCATTGATATCCGTAATAAACTCGATGACATTTTTTTCAGCGATCGCTGATGCATTCTCGTTGAAATCTTTCAACACCTCGTAGCATCGTTGATCATCTACGCTAGGGGCGATTAAATACAATTTATCCCATTTCATCCATCTCATTATTAAATTGAGTAACAATTGCGTCTTGCCGGATCCAGATGGTCCGATGATAATCATCCGGATCGAGTTTGGTAACGCTGCAACATGCTTAACTGGTTCTCTTGTTTTAGTCGCTGAAAAGTCAATTATATTCATGTCTCTATACATAAATTATGGATCTATATTGTGTAAAGTGTAGAGTGCGTACTGGCACAAATGATATGACAACCGTTACAACAAGAAATAACAGATCGGCGCTTACTGGCAAGTGTGTACAATGCGGTATAAAGAAATTTAGATTTATTTCTATTAGACCCGGAGATGTTTTAAAAAAAAGCGAGGAGGTGATATTGCAGCCAAGTTATCAAAACTCCCCGGAACCCCGTGGGCAAAGTATCCAGGAGAAAAACACCTCCCAGGATATAGCTACTGTGGCCCCGGAACGCGATTAGATATCAGACTCGATGATCAAAATCAACCCAAACCCGGTGAGTATCCAATAAACGCTATCGATAAGGCGTGTCATGCTCATGATGTTGCTTACAAAAGTAGCGATCTGCAACAGCGTCATATCGCGGACGTAAAATTAATTCACGCGCTAAATGCTATTCCTGATAAATCCTTCAAAGAAAAATTGGCCTCATGGTTGGTAAAATCGGCTATGAAAGGTAAATTAATGATTGGAAGCGGAGCTTCTCGCGCTGGTAATTGAAAACGCTAGCGTTTATAATAACAACATGGAATCCATCTATTATTCTCCGAGAGGATACTGGAAGGGGAAGGCCGCAATTGGTAAGCTTGCAAGCGCTGCAAAAGTAACGAGGGCCACTGCGGCTAATTGGTTATCCAAACAGGCTATATGGCAAATCTATCTACCACCGCCTAAACAAATCAACTTCTCGCGCTTTGATGTCAGCGTACCTAATGAAGTTCATCAGGCTGATATACTATTTCTGCCGCACGACAACGGTTACAAATACGCGCTAACCGTAGTTGATGTTGCGAGTCGATACAAACAAGCGGAGCCGTTAAAAACAAAGTCAGCAACTGAAGTAGCCGATGCGTTTGAGCGGATTTATCGAAGGGGTCCTCTGCGCTGGCCAAATCTATTACAAGTTGATCCTGGTAGTGAATTTCGCGGCGCTGTTTTATCAACGCTGAAACATCATAGCGTCGCGATACGACGAGGTCATACTGCGCTACATCGTGATCAGGCAATTGTTGAACGATTCAATCGGACTCTTGCTGAACGGTTATTTGGATATCAATACGCGAAGGAATTCATCCAAGAAAAACGATCTCGTGAATGGGTCAAAAGGTTGCCAGGCATAATTGCCGCGTTAAATAACGAGATTACCCGAGCAATCAACATGAAGCCCAGCGACGCGATTAAAAAAAAGTATATACCCGGAAGATCAAAAATAGATAGCGTTTCCAAGCCGATTCTCGGCGATGTCACTGTTAGATATCTGTATGAACCAGGAGAGCTTGAAGGCGGTAAAAAAAGAGCTACTGATCCTATCTGGAGTGTTACCACACATAACATATCAACGATAACACGATCAACTGGTAGACCACCGATCTATAGACTGGATCCAACTGCCCCATAGCGGGGGTTTACACGCGAGCAACTACAAGTGATACCTGACGATACTCAATTACCCCCGCGTGGTCTTAACTAGCGCCGTTGCGTCTATTGCACTCAAGACAGGTCAACCTCACATTGTTTTTGACATGACCGAGACTGTTATCGATCCTGTCCACGGTAAATTGGCGAGCGTCTTTATCCGAATAACGCCAACTCATTATACAATTGCAACTCGCGCAGTGATTATTCTGTTGTTGTCGTAATGCAATTATTAATTCGGCATCAATATCAAAACGCCGTTGTTTTTTTTATCCTGTTGGCGGTAACCCGAGAGTTTTCTATCAATGACGCTTGCATCGATGATGTCGTTGGTGACTTCGTCGGTGGCTTCGTCAATAACGATTCTTCGAAGCTGATTTATCCTCCGTACTCGGGACACCGCAAGATAGACTAGATTTGACCATTCGATGCGATTATCAATTATCCAAACAATTGTGTCCGTGATGGTTAGTCCCTGCGAGGAATGTATTGTCGTTGCGTATCCTAGCGTCCACGGGGATTTATCAGCACGTAGCGCGTCCTCGACGACGCCGATATCAACGAGCACGATATCATTCAGCACGAGAATTTGTTTTTTTGTCCCTGACGCTGTCGGGGCCGGGATTTCAACTTCAATGTTCTGCCGCCGTGTATCCGCGGGTCTATAACATAACGGCACTGGGCGCGTTGGAAACTTTTCCTTATGCAACGTAAACAACTTCCGCTGAAGTGTGTCTCTGACTATCTTTCTACTCGCTACAATCAAATCGTTTGGTCTCCATGTTTCCCAGAATTCATTTAACGGCGTTTCCGGAATCACCTCGCGGATTATTTCACACTGAATTCTATCCGGCTGCAATCTGATTAATTTTTTAACCTCGCGCAGTTGTTCATCAAGTGCTCGGTAATCAGTATCGGTTTCTTCATAATAGTCCACAAAACCCTTTAACCAATCATGTGGACCCTCGCCGACAAATGGTGGTGGTTGGCCATGGTCGCCACACATGATCACCGCTGTATTCGAGCGCAGCAACCACTCAAGAAACATTTGTAAAACGTCTAACGAAACAGTACATATTTCATCCCAGATGATAACCTCAGGAATAAATTTTTCACCCATTCGATCAGGAGTCCACTCACCACCGCTGTATCGAAAAAAGCTGTGATAAGTAACGGCGTCAACATTTCGTTGTTTTATCTCTCGCGCTAGTCTATGGGTCGGTGTAAGCACGATTATACTTGCCCGCGTTCGAAATAATTCAATTGCCCGGGTCGTCTTTCCTGACCCGCCACAGCCGCTTAAATAAACTGTTTTGTGTCTACAAATTGGATCAGAACACGGTGGTGCATTAGACCATTCTGACAATTTATCACCGCGTAGGTAATTGTTTTCAACGGTGACATCTGCTGACGGGGAATAATCGCGTCGTATTTCATTTTAAATTCTCCATGTACCCCAACTCTCGTCCGGACTAGTAAACCCGGCTACGTTTTCCTTGTACTTTACGTCAACATAAAACGAATCAACGGCTACTCTAACCGCGGTGTCGGGAAATTTATTTATCATCGAGAATAAATTTATGAAAGCATAGCCCAGCATAGACGCCCTCAAATGCGGGTATGCCGGGCTGTCTCCATCGCTGTAGGTAACAACTGTACCCAACCTTGTTCCATTGGACAAGAAAGCTGTTTCGCAGTTCACGTATCTATTTTTCGCCACTGCGTCCTTGATTACGAAATCATATTCTGCGTCATCTATAATCAGCCGTGAGCAATATCGTTTGTAGTCGCAGTTTTTTCCACCTTGTGTGAACTTACCAATTATTCTTCTACCGAGATCTTTTGCCTCGCGGTTTCGTTGGTTGAATATCCTCCTGGACCATTCGACGATATATTCCTCGTCGGCATCAATGTGTTTTCTGGACTCGTCAATTATGCTATCTAGACGCTCCGGTTCTGGTAACCAGACTTCAGTCTGCGCTCGGTATGATATAATCGCGTCACTGACAATCAACGAAATTAGCATGCTACAATCAATCATATACCGTAGCAGCGCTATTGGCAACCACTTTTTTCAGCCATGTGTCTACCGATCCAAATATAGCAACAGCGATGAAGTCCTGCTGCGAATTCAAATGATACTACGCGAGCGAATCCGGTTAAATCAAAATCAGGCAGTGGTCCATTAATAGCAACACGAGTCATTTCATGTCTGGAGTGTCCAAATCGTTTGAAATACTCAGCGGCGGATCCATACCCGAGAAAACTCGCTGGATAACAGGCAACCATATCAACAGAAATCATAGCGTCGCGGCTGTATTCAGTGTTCCATAGTCCACCGTGATAATATTCCAAACAACTGGATTGTACATCTGGTAGAAATTCCTTGCGCGTTGGGCTCCACGCATTTTTCTTTGCTGCAACATGAGCCGCAACCGATGGAATCGTAAAACAATTTGTTAGCAGTTGTTCATCATGCTCTTCAAATTCCATGGCGGTTTTTTTCATCTTGTTGTGAAACGCTTCAGTGCGGTATAATTCACCGTTTGGTCTTACAAACTGATCAAAGGTATCCGTATCGTTTTCAGCGCTGCGAAGTAACCACACTGATACAGGGTCGTTTTTACACAAATAAGCGATAGCATCAAATAGTTTCCTCTCCGCGAGAAAACCATCTTGTATAAATTCCCCCGGGATATACTTTACCGTTCTATCCCGTGGAAACACTGTGATCGCGGGCGTCCACGCGTGTTCGTTATGATCAATAATTTTGATTGGGGCTCCCTTTGATTTATACTTTGATTCGTGTAATACTTTACCGGTTATCGTTGTAACGGTTATTGGAAATCTCAACGACGTTTCTAATCTCGCTATGTCGCTGATTGTTGCTCCACGCTCGCGCACTGTATCCTCCCACCGGTTGATTTTGCTGCGTCGTAAATCAGTCAATTTGTTTCCTCGACATGCATTTGTAAAATGCTCTATTATTCGTTCTGCTAAACAATTTATCCCTGTTGACTGTTTCATCGGCGCTAGTTTTCCGATATCGGGTTTCTTATTTAACGGGTATATTCCATAAACAACTGCTGTTTCAGGATACGCTCGTTCATAGTATGGTTTGTCAATTCCGCTTAACAACCCGCGCTTGGAGTCGCGGCTAACAATGACTGTTTTCTTGTCGCTGAGAACTGGTTCAAATTTATCACGTATGATCCAATTACCTGATTCCACCCGGACAATGAATTTTACTCTGAAGAAATACTCGCTGGAGCCAAGTTGTGATATTATCGTTGCTGCGCGGTTGTCGTTCATGGTAGCATCAACAACGCCATCAATTCGAAATGTTGACCAACTATGAGATGCGCCATCACGCTTGAATTCATTGATACAATCGCGTATTTTATTCAGCAGGGTTCTATCGTTTATTAACGCTTTTGGTGCGTCCTTGAGGACTCTGTCGAGATTAAACCTAATATTTTTCCAGGGCTTAATTGCTGCTAATCTCTCGAACTCATCCATATAATTAAAACAAGTATTTAAATAAAAGAATACAGTATAATGAATCACTGCAAATGGTTAATGATTGGGTCGATAACCCCGTGCAATAAATCATGTAGAGGTGAATTCTGCGGGTATCATTTACAAAGCGTTCGTAATGGTTCTCTTGGCCCCCTCCCGTGCTTGGTTTGTCACGTTGGGGTGCGTGGTAAATCACAATTATGTATCAATTGCGGCGGCAAACGATACAGGGAACTAAAACGCTATTATGACAAGCGAATTAAAAACGCCGTCATTGACCCCACCGCCGACTTCGTCATCAAAACTCCTCAGGACTACGTTGAAAGATTTATAATTAAACCAAATAATGAATTAGACAAATAGTATTATTATACAAATGGACCAAGAATTTCAGCCGCATCCTGTGCTCGTTAATTACGAGGCATCTCGCGACGGCGTTGTTAGAAACCGCAGACTGAAGAAGCCGGTTGGTACCGTAAATAATCAGGGTTATTTGATGTTTGGTGCCGGAAAGAAGAATTATTATGTTCATAGGATGGTATTTGAAGCATTTAACGGATTAATCGAGAATGGGCTTGTGATTGATCATATTAATAATAATAAGACTGATAATTCTCTTATAAACCTACAAGCTATCTCGCAAAGTCAGAATGTCAAAAAAGGCCAAACTGGTAAATACTCAAAGAAAGCAAAACCCGTAAAGTCATTTGATACAAGAACTTACGAAGAAAAAACTTTTCAGTCGATGAATGAAGCCAGTAGATGCTTTGACATTTGTAGAGCCTCAGTACGATTTGTTGCAGAAGGAATACAGAATTCAGCGATCTCAAAAAAGACTGGGCACAGAATTCGATTTTCATATATAACAGAAATCAGCGAGTGACAAAGGCCACCGGCGCCTATGGCGCTGACGAATTGTCTGTAAAATAACACACTGTGCGGGGGGTTCAATTTTTTTATATTTAAAAACAAGATGTTTTATAAGAATATGAATATCGAAGACATCAATAATATATTAGCCGAGATTTCAAAATTAAAAAATCAAGGAATTGAATTATCTGATGGTCTCGACAGCGAAAAAATATTATCCGATTATGAGATTATTAACGAACAATCGAAACGGGGGCGTTTTACCCTGGCCCGCGAGTACTTTTTTATAAAACGATTACAACATACGATTAATGAAAACTTGTACCACAATGACGCAAATGCATTCATTGGACTATTCACTGCCGTTGAAATAATACGAAAAAACTCGGACGTGTTTATGAACGACGCCGGGAGATTTCTAGTAAGATCAAAAACATTAGAAGGATTATAGACGAAAACTCCGTGGAGCCCCCGATGGTACACTCGGCGGGAAATTAGAAATTGCGGAGCAATTTGCAATAATGGTAGGCGAATCACTTACTACTCGGCTAGCCAGAGAGCGGCTAGCGGCGCTTAAAAAGTTCATACCGTTACGAGACAGGGTCCGAGAACAACTTCAAACGCGGCAGCAACTACAAACCGATTTTACTGTTGGAAGCGAACAACTCTTTGCTCCGATAACGAGTGCAACCAAAGACGTGAAAACAGCGATATACGGGGATATTCCCGACGAAGAAAGAAAGAAAAAGGCGTCACTGCTTGGCGTACTTGAAAAGATAGCGGCTCAGACCGAACAAACGAAGAGGTCTTTAGAAACAACACGGAGGCCACCACCACTCGCTATAATGGACCCACAAGAACCTTATGTTACAATGGCCGACGAAGAAGAACTAGGTGCTACCGCAAGAGAACCAGAAGAAGAAATACCGGAAGAAATACCGGAAGAAAAAGAGAAAGGGGGGAATATACCCCGTAATGTACTCAAGAAGAGCACAATAGATCAAATTAGAGGCTTCAGCAGCAGGGAAGAATTAGTTGATTTTACTGCCTCTAATTTTGCTAAGAGCATACGAGATAAGGAGCATATCAATAGCGGTTACGAGAAAAATATAAAGACGTTAAAGGATTGGACAAGAATAGTGTATTTAGCGAGTAAACATGAGAATGCATTACCACATCGTGGTGATCCCGATTACGACGCATTCCACAAGGAAGTTGAAAAAAGGGCAAAACTAAAAAAAGGAAAAGGATACTCTGTTGGTAAAGAATCCTACGGCGTTACCTGTCCTAATAGTGTTCTCAGTGATATATCACGGCTAGAGGTACTAATCGGAGGAAAACGAGCCGGAAATAACTCTCCGGAAATAATCAATGAGGCAGCTGATATTTGCAAGCGGTTATTTACGGGCGGTATCATGGACATTAGTGCGTATCGAACGCTCATAGACGAGTTAGTGGATGATTAAAAAAATTATAAAATTGTCGTTTTTGTCAATTTTTGGTCGTTTTTGGTCGTTTTTGGTCGTTTTTTGGTCGTTTTTTGGTCGTTTTTGGTTGGTTTTTACGGGTGAAAACCCCAGGAAATCATTTAGAGAAAATCGATGTTTTTTACCAAAAACCGGCAAAAACCGACCAAAAACGACCAAAAATTGACAAAAATTGACAAAAATTGACAAAAAACGCGGATTTTTACCGCCGATGAAAACCCCAGGAAATCATTTAGAGAAAATCGATGTTTTTGACAAAATTTATAATTCGGTGGTGGTGGGGGGGGGGTGATCAATCACTAATTGGAAAACTGGTGTTTTTATAATAAAGATGATCATACATTACAACCACGATAAACCAGTACTCGTCTACGTGGTAAACTCGCGATTGCCTGTTTACCGCGCGTACTATGGAGATGGTCTCGGTAATACCATTGCGGGGTTATTTACAAGAATGGCTCCAAAAGTAGCGCCGTTAGCCAAACAATTAGGAATGAAGGCTATTGATGTTATTCGTGATAAGGGAATCAGCGCTATTGGAGATGTTGCCGGAAAGGCGTTTTCTGCAGCAAAGGACAAACTAATGTCGTTGGTGAGAAAAAGAAAACAGAAACCACCGGTGATGCCATCAACGACAGTGATGCCTGCAAATGTCAGTAAAGTAATAAATAACGTCGTGGAAGAAAAATTAGAGTCGTTGGCGGCTCAGTCATCCACCAACGCGCTCATGAACGCGATAGCGGGGAGTGGTCTACGACGAAAACGACGTTGATGGATTTCAATTGAAAACACCGACATGAATAATAATAAAAATGTTTGCGCGAACCGCTGATCCCGCGTTTGATATGGACGCCCCAGTGCGCAGGGATGATTCTGTCCGCGATTATCAATTTTATTCCTATCAACCACCACAAGCCGACCTACGATCGCGAATTGAACTTCAAGTCCAAGATACCAGTAAATATTTTTTGCCGTGTGAAGCGTTTATCGAAATTGAGGGAGAACTCGTGACAAATGTTGCCGCTAATACGCCATACGCAAATGACGATCGTGTTCGAGTTGGCTTCGTCAACAACGGTATCATGGCGTTATTTGAGAGCGCCAGATATCTTATTGACGGGCGAGAAATTGAATCAATAGAACGCGAGGTTGATGTTGCAACGACGATAATTGGGTTAGCGAGATATTCCGATGATTATACAAGATCGGCGGGCCCATCTATGATGTTTGCGAAGGATACCACTGATAACGCTGATCATCTTCAGTACGTTAATGTGCTGGCGGAAAGAGATACCGCAGTTGACCCACAGGCTGAAGCAAATAACCCAGACCGCAGAGCAAGACCAGGCGCTAATTTCAATATTATAAAAAGTATCAACAATGATTTCAATCTAGGATTCACAGCACGAGTAATGATGTTGCAAGGACAACGCCGACAGTTTTCATGCGCGATTCCACTGCATCATATATTCGGATTTTGCAGAAATGTCAGAAAAGTTATCTATGGGGCTAAGCATACAATCGCGCTAACGCGAAGGGGCGATGATAACAATGCAATATGGCATGCTGCTGGCGTCGATAACGGTAAAGTCGTTTTAACTAAAATAGCATTGTGGATGCCGGTGTCAACTCCATCAGTTACCACGGAAGCACGATTGTTATCATTTATGGAACAGGGAGGGAAATCGTTGTTGAGTTGGCTAGCGGTAACAACTGATGCTAAAGAGGATAACGTCGCCGATACGTTTACATGGCACTTGGCATCAAAACAAGGCGTTTCAGCCCCGCGTCATATATTTATAGCGCTACAGAATAGGGAACGATTGGGTAATCAAGAACGCAGCCATATGATATTTGATCAATTAGGAGTCAGGGATGTTTCGCTGAGAATAAACGGACAACAGGAACCATCCGAGGATATACAGCTTAATTACGGCGACAACCATGTCGCACGTGTGTACCATCGATTGCTGTCATATATGGGTCGTGATCAAAACGTCGACACTGGTTTGCAAATATCACAATTTGATTTTAAAAACCTGTATCCGATTTATTATTTTTCGTTGGAACATCTTGATTTAACGAGACAATCCGTCGTTGATATACACTTTAGAGCTCGTATAGCCCCGGGTGGTGTTAATTATAGAGCGGTTGCTGTCATTCTCAGCGATAAATCAATGCTGTTGGAAGGTGTTGGTGGACGAATGAGAATCGTTGATGCGCCAGTGGAAAACATGTAATTGAAAACACAAACGCGTTTACAATAAAATGTCGTATAGTGTCGTCAGTGTAGAGTTGACTGATGGTCAAGTCAAGAAATTACGATCAAAGTCGGCTAAACAATGCGGAACCACAATAACGCTGAAGCCGTCACAGATGGCGGGTGGTAATCATAAGATATCGTTGACGGCGCGTCAAATAAAACATTTCAATGATGCGATGAGGAATAAAAAGGGTGTTCAAATAGATTTTTCGGCCGCAGCGATTAAAAACATGGAAAAGACCGGTGGGATATTTCCGCTGTTAGCTGCGATTTCAGCGTTGATTGCCGCGGCCGCACCAGCAGTGGCTAAGGCGGCGGCGTTAGGAGCCGTTGGTACCGCGGCGGGGATGGCACTGAAAAAGGCAACCGGGAAAGGCTATAAAAAAAAAACGATCCGTGGCCGGAAAGGGTCTAAGACTACCGGGAAACCCGTATTCATGGTATTCGGGAAAGGGTCTAAGACTACCGGGAACCGTTTAACGACTCCTATGTCTAATTTTGATTTAATAGACGCCGCAAACGCGCTAGCGATAAAAAACTTCAGAGGTGTTTTTATGAGGGATCAATTACCGGCGGCACCAAGGAATATTGAAACCGGTATAATTAACCTCGATGGGTCCTCAGGAGCGGGAACTCATTGGGTTGCATACGCGATTGATCCGCGTGCGATCGTCTATTTTGATTCATACGGGTTAGCCCCACCAAACGAATTCATGCGGTATATCCGGGCGTGTTCAGCCCCGGTTTTTTATTCCACGCTGCCAACACAACAATTAAGTGACCCACCGATATGTGGCCGTGAGGTATTGAACGTACTCGCGGCGATTTCATCATCGCGGAAACCATCTCATGTGGTTGTAAACGAATACACTAGTGGGGTCGTAGAGGCCCGGCGGGTTAATTAAAAACACCGTTTTTTTTTACAATAATAATGATTGATATTTGGGGACGACCGGTTTCGGCGCTGAAAGAGTCCACGGAAACGCCCACCACCGATGACATAAAAAAACTAATTGAGGATGAAATCGCTGATACGTTAAATCTAACAAGTGTTGACCCGGGCGAAATAGTTGTATTTCAAGACCGCCAGGGTAAATTGAAATCCAGTAATGTGTCGCTGGATGACGTTTTAACACGACAGCGTAATGCCGCCGAGAACACTATCGCGCTGTATACCGGCGACGGACGACTTAAATCAGGTGAATCCATCTTGACGATAAATGGAAAAATAAATACACTAGACGACAATTATATAACCATGTCGAATTCGTTAAAAAATTTATATGATAAATTTAACGCGCAAGCAAATCAGTTCGAGGGGATACAAAAGTCTGTCACCGATATACAACTCACTACTGCTAGTTTTTTTGGGACCCCGACGGTGACCGAACCAAATCTTGTAGGGATAAAAAATAGTATTTTGGAGTTTACAACGCTGTCGGGCCAATTTACCTCGTTACGAAAAAATTTTAACAGGGTTGATAACGCTGTTGATAAATTCTTTGGTAGAAAAAATGTCAAACCGGATGAAATTACAATAACTATAAATGATATCACTGCGTATAGACAGGAAATAGAAACAATCAAAACTGATGTTGCAACGAACAAAGGGAGTGTAGACGTGCATGAACGGGAAATAGAAATAATCGGCGCTAATGTTGCAACGATCGTAAATAATGTAGACTCGCATGGACGGAAAATAGAAACAATTAAAACTGATGTTACAACGATCATAAATAATGTAGACGCGCATACACAGGACATAATAACAATCAGAGCTGATGTTGAAGCGAACAAGGGGGGTGTAGACGCGCATACACAGGAAATAGGAACAATCAAAACTGATATTGAAGCGAACAAAAAAAATGTAGACGCGTATTGGCGGGGAATAGGAATAATCAAAACTGATGTTGCAGCGAACAAAAAAGGTATAGACGTGCATACATATGAAATAGGAACAATAAAACTTGATGTTGCAGCGAACAAAAAAAGTATAACCGAGAATACACGGGAAATAGAAACAATCAAAACTAATGTTGCAGCGATTAAGGGGAATATAGACGTGCATACACAGGAAATAGGAACAATCAAACTTGATGTTGCAGATATCAAAGACAGAATACCGGAAATGACAAAAATAAAAGTCCCTCATGAGAACACCATCAACACAGTATACACGATTCGGCATGGATCATTCACTTGGACTCCTACACAGAATACAGTAAATACTACCGCAACTGTTAAGGGCATTTATCGATTGACACTGGTTTCAATGATGCAGTTTAATATATTATCGTCGAGTTCATCCGGGTTTAACAATACAATATCAACAATTATAGACAAGGACGCAACTGAACCGTTTACAATTTATGCTGTTGATAGAAATTTAACCAGGGCAAACATTACATGGTATGTGGAATTTGTAGCGGATCTAAGTAATTAAAAACACTAGCTCTTTTAAAATAAAAATGACCACCAGGGTAATTGAATCGGAGGTATCACCGACGTCACATCAATATCGATTCGATACCGCAAAAGAATTCTCCGCGAACTTGAAAACGCTTTCCGAACAATACCGCGCAAAAATAAAAAAATACCGCCGAAAAATAACCGCCATCGACGCGGTCGTGTACTCGGTGTCAGGTATAGTAGCCGGTACCGGTGTTATTTTATCCACGGTGACCACGATAGCCCCGATCGCTGTTCCAATCGCCATCTCCGCGATGACAACAATTGCTGGAGTCGCCAACGCAATCACTAAAAAGATATCATCGTGTTTTCAGAAAAAACTCAACGAGTATACAGTAAAACATCAAATAGTATCCGACGCGTACTCGAAATTATCCGGGTTGATCTCGTTGTCGATTGATAATTTGTTCATATCCGATGTTGAATTCTCCACGATGGTCCAGTTGTATAGCTCCGCGATGTCAAAAATCGAGGATTTTCAACTGGAAGCCGGAACCACTTCAATGGGCTCTGGTTATTAATATTAAACACTAAAAACAACGAATAATAATAATGTCGCTGACCCCCGAAGGGTTTCAGTTGCTTCAACGGATCGCGGAGAACACCACTCCGGTACAAACAAGTATGATATCGATAACATCAACAAAACCCGAATTCAGTGTGAACTTCCCATCACCGGTTCCAGTGAAGGAAATAGCGCTGGCAAAATTGCGAATATATCACAGTTGGCCTAATATCCGAGCGGATGCATTTAACGGACAACAACCTAATAACTCGCTGGTTTTTGCATGGACAAATAAACCCGATGGGACCCCAGACTGGAAGGAGGTTACAATACCAACTGGGTCATACCAAATAGAACAAATCAATAAAGAATTTCAACGCAGGATAAAATCGATCACAGGAAAAGAATCAAAAATCGCTATTACGGTTCATGAACCGACGTTATCGTCGACGATTGAAATAAGCACACCGGGGTATATGGTTGATATTTATAACAGTTCAATAAGAACCATACTAAGATGGCCTAAGAATCCACCTCATGAAAGTCCCGCGGACTTGCACACGAATGCGCAATCGTATCATGAGATTACCCCCCGGTATCGAATTGATTTGTCCATTATAAAAAGCACCTTATTACCCAGTAGGTTTATATTTCAAGACAGGAATACCATGCAATGGTATTTTCCGTATAAGGAAACTCCTAAATTGTCCGCCGCGGTCACAGTTAGTTTAAATGATATCACTGGTGCGTTTGCCGAGATTAATCGTATTTGCCAATCACAACTAGAACAACTACGGGAAACAAAAGCACGAAAACACGTTGAGGTGTTAAATCAACTTATATCAGACATGGAATATATCAATGAACGAATCGTCGGGACAATATCCGCTAACAGCGATGATAATAAACAAAAATTCCTAACCGAGTATAATATCACAGAAGCCAATTTACCCGATTTCAAGTTTCCAGGATACAACGCGCCAGAACTAAGAAAATCTCTTAATGATTTTCTCGCCCCATCAACTATCCTCAGACACGATAACGGAGATGGTGGTAGGCATATTGCTCCATACAACGTAAATATTGCATCGGTGATAGCAATCAATCTAGTGTGTGATGTTATCGAAGGGAGTTACCAGGTGGATACCAAGCAATCAAATCAGGCTCAACAGGGGTATATCCTTTATTCATTTTCACCAACAGCCCCTCCGGGATTTTTAATCGTTGAGAGTCCGATTAATCCGGTCTATATGCGATGCCATAATCGGTTTTTAACGAGAATTAATTTTAGAATTACCGATCAGTCAAATAACCTAATTGATCTACAAGAGGAGGAGTTAGTGATCACTTTGTTTGTAAAATCATTGTAACCACTTAGCAGCGGGGGGGGGGGGGGCGATGATATCGACGCGGGACGCCCGATGATTACCACGGGAAAACACCAACGAGATGTTGTCGCGAAATATAGCGTTTTCGAGCAAAAATCGCTAAGTCTCCATTTGCCAAACGGAGACTTTATTTTTTTTTTGTTCGAAAAGTGAGATTTCGAAGGAAGGCTCTATTTGTCGTTTTAAAACCTTAATCAAATTTTGTCGAAAAAGTTGTCCGATTCGCCCCCCCTGCTGCTGATACAATCAATAGGTGCTGACATTTTCCGTGATGATTCAGTTCCTGCTTGGAACAAAACAGAACCCACTTATTGTATTGGCGACGTTTAATTTATTTCGTATAATCATGCGCACACACACACACACACACACACACACACACACACACAACCAATGTTAGATCCAAGAAAACAAGCTCTTTCATATATGCAACGGTACCTTGCTATATTGCCCAACAAGTAGTTCTCCGCTTGCTTTTTTCTGAAATTACTGGTAGCGGAGACCAACGATGTTTATAACTATTTGATATAAAGTTGTTAGCACCCTATCCGGACTATCGGCCGCTCGCTAGCAATTAATCATTTTATTTCGACTGACCTTTGAATCGTGCGTAAAAGGCGACATTACTCCAAGGCAAGAGTAACGCGTGGAGACCGTCTAGAGAGGACTATATCACTAGGAACTGACTAATACCTGGAACAGAGATACGGTTAGGTCGTGCCGTTACTGTTACTTTGGAGTGAGGCTGCCTTCCACGCGTGCGCCAGCAAGTTAAAAAGGCTAATAACCGACGGATACACAAGTGTTATGTTTTGACTGAGATTACTACTAAAGAAAGTGATCTGAATGATTTAATGCCATGGGTCAAAAGAAGAAAGATTGTACTATCCGTTCGCAGACAAAGGTCAGTCGAAATGTATTTATTAATTACTAGTGAAGGCAGATAGTCCGAACTGAAAGCAGGCTGAAAACTTCATACAAAATAGTGCCAATTGTCTCCGTTACCAGTAATCAGAAACAAAAGCCAAGAACTGCTTATTGGTACACATCCTATATATCTTTCAGGCATCTTTACAAACCCTACTTCAGACGGCAAAGCCATCAGGCGTAACGTAGGTGTCCTGAGTCAGCTGAAACCTGGCGACATCGTTAGATTTTCCAGGGGTCCATACGAACATTGGGCTACATACATTGGGCAGAATGCAACAGGTAATTTGTTTAGTGACATATTTCACGGCTCCTCAAAAGACAATGAACGGAATACAGAGTTTTAAAGAAAAAGAAATCAAAAAGTTACTAAACGACAGTCCTTAGCACAGCTTTGGGTGTAGATATATGATTTCAGCTAGAAACATTCTGCTTTTCATAATCTTGTCTAATTCTCCATAGGCATTCTGGAATAGTGTTGATAAAAACATAAGAAAGATTACAGGATGGAAAATACGCTCTAGAAGAACTGAATATCAACATTGAATACAGCTATTGGAATCAGAATACATATATTGACTTTACATACAACAAATACATTACATCTCTATGTCTTTAGGATTTAATGGCACACCAGTATAATCCATGCTGTATAGTGCCAATTAAAAATTAGGTAGTAAAAATAGGATAGGTAAAAAATTCGTTTGAAAAATTTAATCCTTCATAATAATAATAATAATAATAAACACGTGTTCAAAACATAAAAGATGAACGATAGAGATGTAAAACAGATTTGCATTGAGAATTGAAGGAAAAAAATCAAATGCAGACGTCAGAGAAAGATTGATTCTGGTGCACAAATTTTCATACTAACTTAAAGATTTTATTCTGCAATGTATCCCGATTCCCCACCATAAGGCGTGTATGACTGTCCACTTATGAAAATGTAATATGAATATTTGTATACAAACTAAGACAAAATATATTTAAAAGCTGAAATTTAGAATAGCTTGCACAGATGGATAGAAAATACCACCATTCATTTATTGCGGTCATCACTTGTGCAAAATAAAACTTGATACATTATATGGAAAACTAAATAACCTTTACGAATATTACAGATAAAGAGGCGATTAAGAATGTTATCCACTGGTGGGACAATGACGGTGCCACTGAGCCTTACATAAAAATCGTTCCATTTTGGGAATTAGCAGGAAACTGTACAGCAGAGAAGATCAACACAGATGTACTACGCAAAGAGTAAGCATAATAAACACCGATAATACTTGTATATGAAACAGTAGACTAGGTAGGTACTCAAGTGAGCTTTATATGAAAAAGATACCCAGAATGAACCTAGAAGAACCCCGGGAAAAACCACCGACCCCTCGGGAAACTCTAAGCAAGTTTTCTCATCTACCCGAATTGGCCGAACCCCTGCGGACAGAGGTGAGATATCAATGATCTGTAAAGGCGAACGCCTTAGAACACTCGGCCACATGACTTTGATAGCTTTCATGGAAAGGAGTTTTAAGCTGATTGTTTACTGATATTTAACATCACGAGGCAAACGTCAGTGTATTCCTGTAAATATGACTAAAGAAACTAGTGTACTATGCAATATATTACCACTACTTTTAGCATGTATTATAAAAACATTATTATTATTTATGTATTATAAAAGTCCAGTTACATTTAAAACGTAACTATTTTTTTGTCTAGGCTCATCCTATAGATTTTGGCTGTATGGAAAACAAAATCTTATAATTTCAAATAAGGTTAAATATAACTGACGTAGCTGTTGGTTTATTTTCGTTTGCAATTTTTTGGCTTTGATAGTGCTGAGTTGAAAACACTAAATTAGTATTTTTGTAGCTTTCATTCTACTTCTCCCTTTTCCGGACAATAAAAAGGGAAGTATCATCTATTTATCGTTACTACCTAGGTGGTGCCACCGCTACCTGCCCATCAATACAATTACCTCATTAGTTACCTTCGATCGATAAACAAAGAAAACTCTATATTGGAGTGTGGGATTAAAGTTTCTTTAATTATGCCGAGTATGTGTTATTGTGTTCCTGTGTAATATTAAATGATCGAAAAAAAATATAGTAAACGGATAAATATTGTAAAAATTATGGGTCTAGCCAAAACATTAAAATTTTTAACAAATCCCGTAACTTGTACGGAATAGAAATTGCCATCAGAAATAATTTTCATTTGGTTTATCTTGTGCAGTTTTAGAACTGGTACTATTTCAAAACATGCATGAGTGTTATTGATCCAATACATGTGTATATTATATTATTTGCTTGTATGGGTGCCCGCAGGACTTTTGCGGGAGGGGGGGAAGTCAGTCACGGCCGGGAGAGTTATTATAGTAAGCAGTCTGAAACAAAAGATATTAGCTATGCGTTTTGAACAGAATCGTGTGACATATTTTCAGCTTCATTTGCACGATTAAACTTGTCGGAATTCATATATATATATATATATATATATTTGCAGTATGATTTCCGGGGAGGGGGTCATATAACCTCCCTTGATCTATGTATCGGGCGCCCAAGTTTGCTTGCAATCATGAATTTATAAAGGATGTGCTGGAAGTAAACACGATTAAAACATTTAATCTTTAGTTCTTTTATTCGAGTTCATAGTATACTGGCTATGCAATAATGATCGTTACTGTATATATGACTGATAAGCATATATGCCAGGAAGCTTCGATTTGAAATGTGACTAAATACAATTTGAACTATTTGACCATTTCAGTTATGAATGTTTCATTCCTATACATGTCAATTTACGTGATGTCCTTGACTTGAAGGTTTTTGGCTATACACACAAAACACATTTATGTGAACCGTTGCAGAGAAGTCATCCTTTAATTTGAAAAAGATAGTCATGGTTTTCATCCAGAAATAACATTCCCTCAGAGAACAATGTGCTTCTACTATTAAATTGTAAATATGGCATATATAGCGGTAAAGTTATTGAAACTCCAGACACAATTTTGATCATTAATAATGTCCCATACGCAAAGCATAAATATCTCCAATCTTCAGCCGTGTCCACAATCTGAGTTTTACAAAACCATTTGGTGACACAGCCAGATGTGGAAAATCTTTTGAAACTGCAAGTCAGCAGAGCTGTAATGAATTTCCAAAGACAACAGTAAAATCTGTTCTGTCCGTTGCTTTCACATTTGCCCAAACACTTGCTAGATTGAATCGTGAGGTTACAAATTCTTTAATTATGCCGAGTATGTGTTATTGTCTGCTCGGGTAGTATCAAATGACATAATAATAAGTAGTAAACGAGTACATATTAAAGAATGATAGGTCTAGCTTGAACATTAAAAGTTTGAATAATGAAGAACTTAGTAAATATATGTGATTAATAAACCGATTCTTTTTATTGTGAGTGCAACGTCTACATCAGTATAAAAAATAAAAAATAAAAAGGAGTGCGATGGGAAAATAAATTCACTCGCATGTAAACATTTTGCTAACATAACTTTGAATTCCAGCCGAAGTAAACAAGACACATACGCATGTTCAAAGAGTAAAATTATGTTTTAAATCTTTATATTTCACTTTGTGGAGAAACATGTACAGTATCTTTAACTGTGGTATAACGGTTAGTGCACTCGACCATGGAACGACATTAGGATCGTTAAAAAAAAAACTTTACATAAGACCTGTTTCTTAAAAATGTCAATTTTTGCTTTAAATAATGACATCTGGTCTTCCAATGTAAGACATCAATCTTAATATTTATGTTTTCGGGTCGACTCCTAAAAAATAAATATCAGGGTTGATGTCTTATATGGTATATGACATTGTGTAACATGTGCTCAAAGATGGAGTTTGATATACAACCTTTTCAAGCAGCTCATTTTTTCTTCCCGAATTCCTCGCATTTCGCTTTTTTAGTTCTTCTTTCAACTGAGGAATTGTTATTAAACCAAATTTAGATTCCATGATCAATACATAAACATACTTTGGAACATGCATTTATATTTGTGTGTACATCAGCTGCTGCACTGGTAGCGTTGCCGCCTCTTTTAAGGTCAGATAACAGACCACTAGTCCCCATTTCAATAAGCCTGACTTCAAGGATGCACCCCACCCCCAACAAAAAATGCACCATAAAATGATAAAGAACAAGTATGAAAGACACCTATAATAATGAAATAAAGAGCACATAATATGAAATCCAATATTCTAGCAATTCGTAAAACGCTGAAGCAAAATAAGGACAAAATCTTCATCACATAATATTTTAATAAGCAAAGGTCACAAACTGGTTATAAAAACAAACCATGTTTTAAAAAAGGCTGTAAAGATCTATTCATTCTGGAAATATGATGGAAGTCTTTATAATGAAACGAGAGAGAGAGAGAGAGAGAGAGAGAGAGATACTGTGTTATCCTTCGAGGACATCCCACAACCATCTCCACTCCTCCCTCCAAGTGTTTAGAAATAGATACCTAACAAGTCTCAGGTTATGGTAATGATTATAGAGATATAGATATAGCTACCTACATACACATATATGAACGTTACCTCAAGAACATGTAGAGAATTAATTATATCTCGCCCGTTTAACCCAACCCTAAGAATGCAAAGGTAGTAAACAGTAAAGTTAATATCGTGTTGGTTATAATGTGGCCTTTAGTTGGTCATGGCTAATTCAATGTACTCGTTTTATTTCCAATGTTTCAAATTCTTCTTTCATTAGCTTACAAATGTTTAGCTTTTTATTTCTGTTTTGAATTTTAAATTAGTCTGTCCGTTCCTTTGTTTTTGTTTATTTTGTGTAATTTTGTTAGACTTACCTTAAACGTTTCGCTTATACTCACGTTTACATTCATAATTAGCTAAATATAATTAATCTATTTTTTTCCACTTTGTCCTCCATTCTCTTACATCTATCAATAGTGTGATTTATTTTTAAATAATATTTTTATTATACAATCTTATGTTTACTATCAAGTACCGCTTCGGTGGCCTAATTAATTATATCATCCGCCACGGATGCGGGAGGTATCGCACTCGAACCCTAGCCAAGTCATACCAATGACTTCTAAAATGGTACTAACAGCTGCCGCGATAGGTGCTCAGCATTAAGAGGTTAGTGTTAGGACTGGTCGGCCTGGTGTCAGGATAATGTGACTGGGTGGGACATCATGCTACATGTATGCGACATGATGTCCCAGTTCTAGACATCGCTATAAAGTGCCACACTGCAATCATTGTAGCAATATCACTGAAAATTGTTTAAAGCTATGTTAAAAAAGGCCAAATCGCAAAACGCACATCACTGTACTATCTAATAATCATACCTACTAATTTGGTTTCCGTTACCTTGGTAATTTTACCTTATCTATGTGTCCTGATTTAAACTCTGATATATATATATATATATATATATATATATATATATATATATATATATATATATATATATATATATATATATATATATATAATCTTGCTGCTGATAAAGAATATCAAAGATGGTTTCAATAATCTGGAGGAAAAGTGAAGAAATGATCTTGAATTTCTGGACATTTTGGTCTGCCGTTTGAGCTGCAACACCAAATTACGTTTTTATTTTATTTATTATTCAAAGCAGAAGTTATTTTTCCTATCAATATGTGCTATGGATGTTATTTGGTTTTTTCTCATCTTATCTATGGACATTGAATTAAATCCCACTGCAATGTTTCCATCAGACTCGCCTAGCAGCAATAGTTTCGATAACTCAACATTAAAATTTGAACATAAGATCTGCATGACATAAGATATTTTACGTTTAGACTAAATTTGATAAATATGACATCATTGTTCTACCTGAAAAACATCTAATAGATAACATTATTCATGGTGACCTCATAATGATTGAAGAATATAACAAGTTTCTTAGGTGCGATCAAAACAATCATAGAGAGGGTGTAATGGTCTATATATTACAATTATTTTTTGTAAATACGTTCTTACTCGCGCGTTATTTAAAAGGCTTAGTAGTACAAGTATTTGCTTTCAACTATCTTTCTTTTGTAATTTACCTCTTTCCATCAGCATCATTATTTTATGCTCATTTTTTTTCTCTAGTAGCTTTACATTGGCAGAATCATGCAGTATTTGTCCATACTACAAGACAAGTGTGGCTGAAATGGTATCGTGTGTTAAGAACTACTTTTTATCGTGAACAAGAAATGTACGCTCAAGACGCGAATGCCGGAATTTTGAATTCATTAGATTTTTATGTAGATGAACTAAGCAAGCTGTCTGATCCATCTGAAAGTCAAGATGATCAAGTGGACGATGCGGATGAGTGAACTGAGTCACAAAATAAATTTTCAACAAGAAAACAAGTGAACGTTAAGTATCTTGTCATAAAAATATTTTGGCAGATTGGGCACATCTAATTGAGGTTTCATACTGTAGTTACCGTAAGCCAACGCACTTATGCCAAGAAATTTTTTCATCGTATGATGAAACACCAACTTTATTCGCCGCAACCCAACGCTGAACATGGCAGCTTGGTCTCATCTTGAACTATTCATCTCTGCAAAATGTTTTCCTACCTGACAGCGTAGACAAAAATCACTCCTTTGGCTCGTTTCCTAACTTCATCATCTGCAAAGCCTAAACGAATACGTCTTGAACCTGAGAAAGACATACACTATTATCAGTACAGAAAATGTTTCGTCCTTGAACTTGCCCAGAACTTTATTGTTGTTCGACTCAGTATATATCTTATCGCATGCTTAGTAAGAAAAATTGATCTGATCACTCATCGTAAACATGTCATCGTAAATATCATTATTGAAGATATCGTAACAATGAGTCTGTATATGCAAACAACAAGTGGCTTTATTATAATTTTGACCATATGGTTGTGAAAGTCATAAATCGGCAACTTAATAGAGCTCATGAACAGCGAACATAGAAATAACATGCTAAATCGTAGCGATGTTTTGTCCATACATCTTTTTGTAGAGAAATCTATGTTCGTACTGACCCCGTCCTATTCTGTTCATGATATGATATACTTATACCAGCCTGGCCTTTTTAACTTTAACCATGTTTACATCCTGTATATTGCCACCAACCTCTCATATGATCCTTTCTTTGAGACGAAATCATAGTCGGCCACTAATTTGTAACGATGCGCTACATCCTTGACAACTTCTATGCTGATTTGCTTTCTACTATTATCCCATAGTCCTTCCAAAGTTCATGAGTTTGAAAAGGATCTTTCTCGAAATCATTTATTACCGCAGTTCACTTCTGCGTGTTGAGGTCTACATAATCTTCTTCCATACCCCTTGTATAAATTTTAATGGATCCTGATTAGCTGCAGTCTGATGACTAAATATAGCGATTGTCATAGAGTTTCTTGTCTATCAGTTTTGGCACCTTGAAATCTCTCACGTCAAGTTTTTCTTAAGTATTCTTATGTGCCAAAAAACAGAATTGTCCACAGTCGGACATTCTGGCGACAAAGAATAATCATTATGCACGTCGTGAATTTCACCCGGATAAAACAAATCATCTTCTAAGATATATCGAACGTTTTCATCACTCTGGACAAGCTGTTTGATAAACATTGCAGAGTCGAACCACGCAAAACTGCTATTGGACATTTTATGCGACATAGCACAACCATAAAGATTATATAGATAAAGATAACGTGCTTTACCTGTTGCGCAACATAATAATGAGGAAGATATTGATTATTTGCTACAGAATGTTTCTTTGTGATAACTGAGATTCCACTGCAGATTTCACGTTCGAAAAACTGAAATATATCAATGCCAGAAATTAATTCTAGCCGTACGTTTGCAACACGATCGTAGCATCCCAAGACTGCCTAAGGATGGTGAAATACCAAGCAGGATCCAAACTGTAACAGGACAGGCAGACGTGCAAAATATCTGAAGATGTCATTTAATAGCAGCACATCTAAATTCAGATACAGATCATACTAGTTGCCAATAATTTGCATCCAGAACTTATTCTAAAAGTGATAGGCATTCTCATAAGTAGCATCGTCAACATCCATGTTTTTACGCTAATTGTAAAAAGCCTCTTTTAGCGGCAAGCAGTCTCATCAAAAATTTTCCACTTTGTCATATAATCATATTGGTATATACTCGTTTGCGAGTTATCAGATCAAGTTTGCCACAAGGAATTTCTTCTGCAACATATATGTATGTCCTTGCATTCGTGATAAGGTCATCCAACGAGGGCGGCATAAACTGAAGATTGTCGATTAAATGCAGCCGGCCAAACAAAACCAATAGATATTTGTCGATACTTTATTTAACGCAGGTAATGTCTTCGGCGAAAACACAATTTTATTCAGGATGATATGAAAGTCATGTCCATGCAAATTATAGAGCATGACTGGGACATACTCTGGTTTCTTTAAGCGTAGGGTATATTTGTTATGAGCAGCGTGGCGATATTGTCCAGTATAATGTCACTGACTCAGCAGACGAATCTTTTTCTGTCCTTGTAGTTAAAATTATTCCGACCGGCATTATTTTGTGAACGCCGTAGACAGGAAACTTCGGATGAAATGTTTGGCACAGTCAGAGCTGCAATATAATTTTAGAGACTTGCTAAGCGCGTTATTGTCACGGGCAGCCTTGTAAGCGTAACTGTACGACTCGTTTTCTGTATGGTATCGTGGAAGAACAACTGCATCATCTGCAATTGGTACGATGAGACACGAAATCCGCGTATATCAATAGCGCCACTCTTGTCATTCTTTCATGATTTTGGAATGACATGAACGTATATGTGCCGGGCATGGTTATTCCCAAGTTGATCAAGCTAAATCTATGCGAGAAAAGCCATGGAGACACTTTCTGAAATTAATTTTTATACCATTATGATTGTATATTGGACTGCCTTCCGGATGTAATGACGTCATTTGTGTTATAATGCACATATATTAGGTTAGCTTCGCGCTCACTTTCAACAGAAGAAATAATGGGTAAATAATGTATCAGTTATTGAAGCCGAAAATATTTTACGAAATATTATTTAGTCTCTCAAACTTTGGCAGGTCATTTAACTATGCGAGAAATGAATGTCAGCAAATGTTATGTGATTTGTTATGCCTGTCACAGAGTTAGGCAAAACAAAAATAACTTGGTTTTGCCTTAGAATTATTTGACTATTTTTCGTTGTACATACGTACAACGTTATCTAGGGTGAATAAGTGTTTTTCCAGGTAAGTGACTGTATTAATATGTACCTCGCCGGAAATTACTTGCGACGAGGGACATTAAAAACATGATATGCACGAGTATTTTACCTGACTATTGCTCACTCCCCTATGGATTTAAGTATGATCAATTTCTAAACCGACACTGTTCGTTTTGGATCATGTCAAGGAGTGTACGCTCTCCATTGTTCTCCAGCCATAGGGGTAAGTGTTAAATTTATATTTCATTTGATATGCGAAGCTTATTCGGTTTGTAATGTATTATCGTGTAATAATGCATTTATTACAACGCAGATTTGAACTTTGAATTACAAGTGACTAGTAGAGGTTAATGTATTAGCATATATCTAGAGATTTTACAGAAAGTGTTATGATCAGTTTGGTTTTATTGTAGCTGCCTGTGACCATGACTATGACTAGAGCTGACTAGAGCTATCTAGAGCTGTCTGAAGCTGTCTGAAGCTATTTAAAGCTGTTTAAAGCTGTCTGGAGTTTCTAGGGTATTTAGGGCTGCTTGCTGTCCATACGTATGTCTGTACATGTAGTGGAGCCACGGACGTAGACGTAGCTAATTAGAGGGTGCTGTATGCTGTCTGTACGTGTGTATACGTATGACTGTACATGTGGTGGATCCGGGAAGGGGCGAGCGGCCGATAAAAGTGTGGGCCAACCTAAGGACGCGGTGAAACCGTGCGGTCCATCTGAGTATGAACCGTACGACTGTACAAGGGTCTAGAAGCATACATTTGGTCCAATTGTTGTTTCAATTGGGTGCATTTTTATGTTCATAAGATTATTTTGCCTTGTAGTTGCTAACTCGATTTTGATCTGTTTCGGAGGCTGAATACAACGTATAAAATACCCCCCAGATGAAACTGGTATTGTTGTTATGTTTGACGTTCAAACAATTTATGCTAGCTTTAATTCTAGCGGGAAGAAGGAAGATCCAGACAAGGTCTGCCTCGAAGTGGATTATATTTTGAAACATCCAGAACACAAACAATAAACACTAAGCAAGAGCCATCCTGTTCCTGTTTTCATATAGTCGTCAATTTGTTCAAACATGTGGTCGAAGTCTATGTAGGTGTTGAAAGGTCTAACTGGTTTTGAAATTAAATGTGCTTCCGTTTCTTTTCTTTTTTTTTCGAAGACGACGATGATTCCAATGGAATTAGGCGGTGGGATGCAACAATGTTTTACAGCTTGCGTTGCTAACTTAGAGCACGGAACGAGACAGTCATTTAAGTTGGGATGAAGGTTTTGTCATGACCGACAAATGCGCGATTTCTCTGTATAATTGTTTTGTACCATTTCTATATGACGTTTGTGAAAACTATGATGGTTATATAAAGAAATTCCAGAAAAATCTAATTAATTAATAATTTTATTTAATTTTTCTATATATCATCATGATCTAGTAATGGTCTACACAAGATGCCAGTAGAAAATTTTCAACACTAAAGACGTCTGTAACCGGCCATGATTATGAGACTTCTGCTCGTAAGAGTAAAATGCCAGGAGAATGTACCAAAATACAAGAACTACAAGCTGATGAAATCTGGGGAATGCAAAACTTGCGGCAGTCTTTTTTTTCCACCTATACAGCCCAAGTATTAACACAACTGGAGAAATATTAGATGAACAGGAATAATATGGCAATCGCTTTAGCCAGCTCAAATTCTACAATAGACAATGGACTGCCCATATCACTGCTCATTGCAAATGATGAACTGAAAATAATCACGATGAAAAATGTTTGGGATAATTCTGCGTGCACCACAATGCAATACAATAAATATGAATCAAGAAACCCAGTAGCTCACTTTGCTCGAATGAAATACATCATGTGTTCCATTGCGATGGCCTTATTTTTCAAAATCAAGGTATATGGAAACAATTATAGAGGATAACATGCATAAACCGAGCAGAAAAGAAGCTGCTAACACTGGATTCTACAGAAGAATGCTTGACAATAATAACATAATTGCTATCAATATGAATTAATATCTATAATCATCTGTATGTATTTCCATATACCTTAATGTCTGTCATAGAATCCGGAATGAGAGCACAGATGGGAATTAATGACTATGTCGACTTGTGGGTGTGTCTGCTAGGCACGGAAGCCTATACCATCGACACTGTGATGTAATTTTGTTTGGTGATGTGTGCATGGTCGAGATGATATAGCGGTTGATGTTTACAGGCAGACTAATTAAAATCCTTTAACCTGTATGGCAATTTTAATTATTGGTGATCGTCGTGTAATACCGATTCAAAGTATGAATTAATTTCAACTTACATTGTGATAAATGCTCTTTATGGGTCATCAGATTTATCAGATTTATCCGTGAATACAAATTTGCGTTTTTTCATATAATTTAAAGTTATATAAAAGAAACCAAGCGTTTTATTAAACTGTTCAGAAACAGTACACATTATTTTTCCTTTTCCCAATGTAAATTATTAAAGATCCCTTGAGTACTCTAGGACTTACCGTCTCAATAATATACACTATTTTCACTAAGAATGTTAAATTCCATCCCACCCACCCCACCCCACCCCCACCGTAATATCATATTGTAATATTCGTTTGTTGCTATCCATGTATAATATAAATGTTTTAAAAATTTTGAGAGCGTGTAGACGAATACCATTGTTTCACTTAAGGCAATATAGTATGTTTGAACGGAAGGTACAATATATTTTCATATACTTTCTAAATCAAAATCTTAAAAGTGTGTGAACTTTAATCCACTTATTTACAAACTCAACACTATAAATTATATTTCACTTAGAAATTACGAACAAGACTAGTGTGGATGTTTTTGTTTTATTTTTCAGTGAGCTTAAAGAATGTGAAGCTGTCGAAAATGCAAAGGCATGGCTTGAGGAACAAGAATGGTCAAAACGTGCTTCGATTGTCTTTCACTGTTGTGAAGATTTTGCCAATTTTTTTTCACTTAAAACTAATGGTAAGTAAACAGCTACTGAATCTTATGATAAATGGAAATCAATCTACGAGATACGGCAATACTGTGACAGTACTCAGTCGATATAGTTTTTTTCAATCTTGTTCAGATAAGATAAGTTACATTGTAACATAACCATCTTACCATTTTAGTTCATTTGACCATCATATCTCAAACCAGACTCAATATTGCTTGATGAAGAGAATTGCATGGTGCATGGTTAAATTTCATATTATATTAGAAATAGAGGCTGAGAATGGGAAATTTCATACAACAGTTTCTTATCCAAGAAATAACGTGTTGTTGTAATAATACTCAGAAAATAATTTTGCATTATATTCTGTGCAATTAGATGTATATTAGTAACTTACAAATCCAAGAAGTCAGGAAACAATAATAGTCACCGTTGATGGACGATATCATATGTCCTGTATTTAAATCATAATATATAAGATTTATGCCACATTACAAATACGCTGACACCAACTTACATAAAAGAAAAGCAAAACTGAAAATTGCAACACTAGAATAGATATAAACAAAACAAATAGAGAAAATAATTGTGCTAAATACACTTTAAAAAAAAACAAATGCTGAGACGTCCAGCATAAACGTATACCAATCAAACTCGGCAAATTCAATGGCAATATATTATACATACTCATTTATGTATTATAAGAATGCTGGATTGATTAGGAAAGATAAATTTTTGTACGTCGAAATTCCAAAACACTGACATTAGTTTTGAAGACTTGATGGTTACGATATAAACCAGTGCAAAACTTAAGATACTCAAGACATGTCAGAGAATGTTACAGGATGCCATTTGACTGTATATACCACACTTCTTGCTGTATTGCAGTGCATTCTAGAAACTATTTTGCATGGGAGTTCATGACACCAGTGGTTTCAAAATCTTAGTTTAAACCATGCGCCTGTGTATCATAACGTCTGGATGGAGTTTTACAAATTAAATTATAGACTAAGTTATGAAATGTACTATTTTACTTAATATTACTTTACTGTAAAACTATTCCAACGTTTTCTAATCTACAGTAAATTAATAGTACAAAAGTACTGAATATTGATTCAAACTTAGTAATAATTTATGAGAATAATAAAATAACTATTCTTTCTCTAAAATTACATAATTTTGAAAGACAATTTCTGCCATATAAAATAAAATACCACTATCAAGATTTACACTTTCTAGATGATATGCAATGTGGAGAGCTCTGTATGTATACACTGAGTCCATGCAAGGTTAAAATGTTTATAACTCCCTAAAAGTTACAATTGAGATAAATTTACGAGAAGTTAGAAAAGAAGATATTGAAATTGCATAAATATATTTAGACATAAATGCATTCACACCATACATCTAAGAACCAACTGTCTTCTACCTAAATTACCTATATTTTTTTGCATGTTTGATTCGATGACGTTTCTAATTAAAAGAAACAAAAACAAAAACAAAACCCAAGCAAATATCAAAGTACATGTATATACATCAACCTGCAAAAATATATGCATAACGATTGTAATTAGAAATTAACAGAATCGTGCAAAACTACTGTAAGAAACATTGGGCATATGTTATTGGTATTTGTCTTTCTGCTTAAAGGTTTACCTAGATTTCAGCGATTGTTTGATTATGAGGAGTAGAAAGATATTTCTCAAACCAAGTGATAATTCAACTTTTCGGAACAAATGTCATAATCCACAGTATTCGTGGCAGCATAGATAAATTTCATAAATTGGAACCTTCCTAATTTCTAACATAAGAAATTATCTTGATGCATTTCATGTTTAATTATTTAGTACTATGAGACAGGACTATTTCTTTGTACTACACATTTGGATCGTGTTTGGTGGTGCATGACATGAAGTACCAAAATTATGGCTCGGAAAAGATATGTCACGGAAATGTCTATGTTGTCAAACATGTACTCGGGTTTCGCTGCCGCGTACAACGTCAACCGGGGGTGGTATATTTTTTCGGCTCTAGTTATTTTGAAATACTGAGCGAAACTCAAATATCATGCTGCACGCGCAAATTGCCTGGGGCGGGAAAACCTAAGTACCTAGCTGCGCATATCTGTCACAGCTAGTATATATATAGAGCAAATTCTCTATAATCGAATTACATTACGACGAGTCTTGTCAGGAAGCTTACCCCTTTGCGGGAGCAAATCTCCAGCTGTAGAGGTAATGAAATTTAAGTATCTATTATTATTCGTTTTATATGACAGAATTGTTCAATACTTAAGATGTTTTAGAATTTATACTAAATTCTACACAGAGTCAATACTTAGGTTATACAACACCATATTAAAAATACTATAGGCTGGTTCGAGTTAACTATTTGTTGTAACTGAACAGACAAATTGAATCTAATTATACGCTGGATGCATTAGACGATTAATGTAATGGGTAACGAATTCATGTGCGCGCATGCGCAACATATATCAATGCAGAGGTACTTAACCGTGTCATGTGTACTACACGGTTTAGTTGTTATAATTTTAGCTGCCTTATACATCGTTTGATGTTGAGTCACAGAACTCTGTGTGGTTTCGTGTGACGTATACACTGTGTCAGGTTACGTTGTTTCGGAAGTGTGTACTGGTTTTCTCGATGCGAGTGACCAGTGCTTCGCGACCATTGGGTCTGTATTAAATGTGAGGGCTCTCCAGAGATCCTTCAACAGACTGAGAGGGGCGGAACGTGGGTGGGCGCTTCTCTGGCCATTGACTAGAGCGAGTGGAACGGGAATTACATCTAGGACGTCAAATGGGCGCCACAAAAGTTATATATATTATGTGCTCCATGTTATTTTCACTATTTAGCAAATTTACATGCATTTCAATGTCGTTATTTGAATGATACGTTCAAATTTACATGCATTTTAATATCATTATATGAACGATACATTCAAGAATTTTATTATGTTGATCGGTGATATGACCTAATTCACGTTTGTTTGAAATTCCATTTGTTAAATTCATGTTTGAGGTTTTTTTTCTTTTGAGTTACTTGTTGTTGATAGTTCCATGTTAGGAACCTTATAATTTTCCTTACATTTTTTTATAATGGTGTCAGATTTTGTCAATATTTAATTTGCGTTCATAAATAAATATCTTAACGCAGTTGCTTTGGGTGTCTTCCCTAATCCAGTCCCAACCGGGCTTCATCTTGTGACAAATGGTGCCAGGAGTGAGATTATTGGATTAGGAGGAACATTATTGGATTAGGCGGAGTAGGGACGTTAGTTTACATAGGTCTTGACTCCGGTAAGATTTTTCAGTTATGTTTCAGACTGTGACCTTCCTGACAAGAGATAATTCAGGCCGGGGAGTGAATACCTCCTCATATTCCGTTTTATTTATTATGATAGTGCACTTACGATTGATATTCTTATCTACAGTATGTATTATGTCCTCACCCAAGGATCTAACGGAGTTGGGCAAACAGTCTAGGTATGAGGGCGAGGCCCTTCGAAACTTCGTTCAGGAGGAGCTGGCTCGGAAATGGGACCAAAGTGCGAAGGAGAGAGATATAGAGAGGGAAAAGTCGGAACTGGAGAAGCAGTCAGAAAACAGGTTAGAGTTCGGTGACAAGAGGTTAGAAGGGTTAGAAGAGTTGGGGGACAAGAGGTTAGAAGGGTTAGAAGAGTTGGGGGACAAGAGGTTAGAAGGGTTAGAAGAGTTGGGGGACAAGAGGTTAGAAGGGTTAGAAGAGTTGGGGGACAAGAGGTTAGAAGGGTTAGAAGAGTTGGGGGACAAGAGGTTAGAAGGGTTAGAAGAGTTGGGGGACAAGAGGTTAGAAGGGTTAGAAGAGTTGGGGGACAAGAGGTTAGAAGGGTTAGAAGAGTTGGAGGACAAGAGGTTAGAGGGGTTAGAAGAGTTGGGGGACAAGAGGTTAGAAGGGTTAGAAGAGTTGGGGGACAAGAGGTTAGAAGAGTTAGAAGAGTTGGGGGACAAGAGGTTGAAAGAGTTAGAAGAGTTGTGGGACAAGAGGTTAAAAGAGTTAGACGAGTTGTGGGACAAGAAGTTAAAGGAGTTGTGGGACAAGAGGTTAAAAGAGTTAGACGGGTTGTGGGAAAAGGGGTTAAAGGAGTTGTGGGACAAGGGGTTAAAGGAGTTGTGGGACAAGGGGTTAAAGGAGTTCTGGGACAAGGGGAGAAAGGAGTTGTGGGACAAGAGGAGAAAGGAGTTGTGGGGCAAGAGGAGGAAGGAGTTGTGGGGCAGGAGGTTAGAGTTGTGGGACAGGAGGTTAAAGTTGTGGGACAGGAGGTTAGAGTTGTTGGACAGGGGTTTAGAGTCGTGGGACAAGAGGTTAGGGTTGTGGGACAAGAGGTGGTTAGAGTTGGGGTACATCAGTTATTTCTGGTTGAGGTTCAAGTGTTTGTTCAAGAAGGGGCAAAACAGGTTGTTAGAGTTGAGGGGCAAGAGGTTAGAGTTGTGGGAGTTGAACAAGCAGATAGAGTTGCAGCAGGCCGACAAGGAGACGTATTTGAAGCAGGCCGACGAGGAGATAGAGTTGAAGCAGGCCGACGAGGAGATAGAGTTGAAGCAGGCCGACGAGGAGATAGAGTTGAAGCAGGCCGACGAGGAGATAGAGTTGAAGCAGGCCGACGAGGAGATAGAGTTGAAGCAGGCCGACGAGGAGATAGTGTTGAAGCAGGCCGACGAGGAGAAAGATTTGAAGCAGACAGAGAAGGAGATAGATTTGAAGCAGATTATAGTGCAGATGATAAAGATTTGCATGAATGAGTTGATAGAGTTGATTATGGGGTTGAAGCAGGCCGCGGAGGAGTGGGTGGGGTTGAAGCAGGCCGCGGAGGAGAGGATGGGGTTGAAGCAGGCCGAGGAGGAGAGGATGAGGTTGAAGCAGGCCGAGGAGGAGAGGATGGGGTTGAAGCAGGCCGAGGAGGAGAGGATGGGGTTGAAGCAGGCCGAGGAGGAGAGGATGGGGTTGAAACAGGCCAAGGAGGAGAGGATGGAGTGGGAAAGGGAAGAAGAAAGAGAAAGAATAGAGCAGGTAAGAGAACTTGAGGTAAGAAAGTTAGAGAGGGAGAAACGAGCAAAGTTAGAAACCATAAGTTAGAAGACAGGAATATGGAAAAATATCATGAAAGGAAATCTGAATTATTAGAGGCTAAGAAACATGGGCAACAAAAGTCAAAGTTAATAGGCCCTAAATTACCCCCTTTTGAAGATGACGAAGATAACTTGGATAGTTATTTGCATAGGTTTGAGTGATACGCCACCATCCAGAACGGATAAAAGATGATTGATCGCTCCATCTCAGCATGTTACTTAAATGTAAAGTGCTAGATGTGTATTCGGGTCTACCCAATTAGCGACGTATTGAACTATGACGCGTTAGGAGAGGCACTCCTTAAGAGATGCAAGTTGACAGAGCAAGGGTTCCGCAAAAAGTTTAAATACAGTAAACCCGATAAAGGTGAGACATTTACCCAGTTTGTCAGTAGGACGGGAAATTATTTCTAACGGTGGGTTGAATGTGGCAAGATACAAAAATCATTCGAGGGCCTTACCGACTTTATACTTAGGGACCAGCTGTTAAACGCTTGTGTAAGGAATTGTATTTATTCCTGAGGGAAAAGTCCTTCAATAATATCTATGATATGGCTACACAGGCAGACCATTTTGCCGAAGCTCGGGAAGGTACCCAGAATGTGATCTCAAGGGATAACAAGGGAGGTGATCAAGATAAAGATCAAGAGACCCAGAGAACACGAGATACATGGTACAAATAAGGGTGGAAACTTACAATCTGGGAAGGGATGCTATCAAAAGCAGAGCATGGTCTGGAGGCGGTAAGCGCGATGATTTTCCACGTGATAATTCGGCATCTAATGACGCGAATAAGGTATACTAGTCCGCAGCGCGTTTACAGATCGGTCAGGATGTCATTCAGTCGATCGGCACTTGTCTTTTTTCCGAGGCGAGGCGAGGGTACCGACTGCTACTGTTACCGCCAACGGACAAGAAGTCACGGTCTTACGAGACACCGGGTGCACAGTGGTCGTAGTAAAGCGGAGTCTCGTTAGGGATGACCAAATGCTTGGTTGGAAATCCCCGTGCATATTATTCGATCAAACAATTGATCGCGTTCCAGTCGTAAGAATAGAAATCGATATGCCTTTTCTGACGGGAATCGTTGAAGCACTGTGTATGGAAAACCCCTTATACGACCTAACTATCGGAAATGTCGAGGGATCCAGACTCACAACACTTTCTGATTTCCGGTTTCCCATTGTACAAGCGGTCGAAGCTGGGGCAAAGGCGCAGGCGGATAAAAAGCCTCTACGTAAGTTCAACGTTCTTGAAGCCGTTACCGATATCTCGCGCGATGAATTCACACGCGAGCAAAGGCACGATGCGTCCTTAAGCGCGACTGCGGAGAGGATCGTGTCCGGTATTGCGAAACATTGTAAGGGCGGTGGAAGCTCTGAATTCGTACGTACCAAAGGTTTAATGTATAGAGAATTTACCACGTCGGACGGTAGAGAGTATGTCCAACTGGTAAATAGTGACGTGGCACGATTGTGTCGGCCGTACGACGTTTGCCAGAAGACTGTGTCAAAGGAAAGGAATACCAGAGTACCACTAGGTAAAAAAGGGTAGCTGTCGATATTGTGGGACCCATATTTCCAATTAGATCGGAAAAAACGATACATCCTTACTCTGGGAGATTATGCCACTAATGCCTTGAAGCCATAGCTTTACCATTAATTGAAACTGAACGTGTATCCGAGGCGCTTGTCGACATGTTAGCAGGGTAGGGGTACCCGAGGGAATTCTCAGATTGTGGGGCCCAGTTTACCTTAGAACTTATGGCAGAAATTAGTAGGTTATTGTCAATTAAGCAGTTGCGCACTACACCGTATCACCCCATGTGTAATGGATTGGTAGAGAGATTTAAGAGATTTAACGGGACGTTGAAACAAATGCTACGTCGAATGTGCGCGGAGAAACCGCGAGATTGGGACCGGTATTTGAACGCGATTTTATTCGCGTATCACGAAGTACCGCACGAGACCTTGTTATTCTCGCCGTTTGAATTGCTATACGGTAGGACAATTCGTGGTCCTATGCGGATTCTGTGCGAGTTATGGTCGGGTGATGTTGCGGACGGAGAAGTTAAAACCACGTACCAATACATCAACGACTTACGCGAGAGATTAGAAAGTACGTGTCGGATGGCACACGACGAATTCGCGAAGTCGGGTCGCTAGTACGCGAAGTATTACAACCGTGGAACGCGAAGTAGGAAATTTGAAGTGGGTGATCGAGTGTTGGTGCTAATCCCTACTAGCAGAAACAAATTATTGGTCCAGTGGAAAGGATCATATCAGGTCAAACAGGTCAAGGGTGAAATGGACTACCAAATCGACGCGGAAGGTAGGTCGAGAACATTTCATACCAATATGTTAAAGCGATTCGTGCAGAGATCTCATCAAACTGTTGAAAAGGGAGTTTTGAACGTTGTATGTATTGCGGTCATAGAAGATGAGTCGAGTGACAAACCCCAATTAGACCCCAACACAGAAACTCCCTTTGCATACCCCATGGGTTTTAGGAGAAGAGGGAATACAGATGTCAGCGTGTGCCCATAATTACCTGTGATTTCAAAACCTTAGTTTAAACGATGCGCCTGTATATCATAACGTCTGGATGGAGTTTTACAAATTATATTATAGACTAAGTTATGACTATTTTGCTTAATATTACTTTACTGCAAAACTATGCCAACGTTTTCTTATCTACAGTAAAATAGTAGTACAAAATATTGAATATTGATTCAAACTTAGTAATAATTTATGACAATAATAAAATAACTATTCTTTCTCTAAAATTACATAATTTTGAAAGGCAATTTCTGCCATATAAAATAAAATACCACTATCAAGATTTACACTTTCTAGATGATATGCAATGTGGAGAGCTCTGTACGTATACACTGAGTCCATGGAAGGTTAAAACGATGTTTATAACTCCTAAAAAGTTACAATGGAGATAAATTTACGAGAAGTTAGAAAAGAAGATATTGAAATTGCATAAATATATTTAGAAATAAATAAATTCATACCATGTATCTAAGAACCAAATGTCTTCTACCTAAATTACCTATATTTTCACATGTTTGATTCGATATCTTTTCTAATTAAAAGAAACAAAAACAAAAACAAAACCCAAGCAAATATCAAGGTACATGTATATACATCAACCTGCAAAAATATATGCATAACAATTGTAATTAGAAATTAACAGAATCGTGCAAAACTACTGTAAGAAACATTGGGCATATGTTATTGGTATTTGTCTTTCTGCTTAAAGGTTTACCTAGATTTCAGCGATTGTTTGATTATGAGGAGTAGAAAGATATTTCTCAAACCAAGTGATAATTCAACTTTTCGGAACAAATGTCATAATCTACAGTATTCGTGGCAGCGTAGATAAATTTCATAAATTGGAACCTTCCTAATTTCTTACATAAGAAATTATCTTGATGCATTTCATGTTTAATTATTTAGTACTATGAGACAGGACTATTTCTTTGTACTACACATTTGGATCGTGTTTGGTGGTGCATGACATGAAGTACCAAAATTATGGCTTGGAAAAGCTATGTCACGGAATTGTGTACGATTTATATCAATATGTCTATGTTGTCAAACATGTACTCGGGTTTCGCTCCCGCGTACAGCATCACCCGAAGGTGGTATATATTTTCGGCTCTAGTTATTTTGAAATACTGAGCGAAACTCAAATATCATGCTGCACGTGCAAATTGCCTGGGGCGGGAAAACCTAAGTACCTAGCTGCGCATATCTGTCACAGCTAGTATATATATAGAGCAAATTCTCTATAATCGAATTACATTACGACGAGTCTTGTGAGGAAGCTTACCCCTTTGCGGGAGCAAATCTCCAGCTGTAGAGGTAATGAAATTTAAGTATTCTTTATTACTATTCGTTTTATATGACAGAATTGCTTCATACTTTAGATGTTTTAGAATTTATTCTATATTCTACAGAGTCAACACCTAGGTTATACAACGCCATATTATAAATTCTATAGTCTCGTTCGAGTGTGCTATTTGTTGTAACTGAACAGATAAATTGAATTTAATTATACGCTGCATGCATTAGACGACTAATGTAATGGGTAACGAATTCACGTGCGCAACATATATCAATGCAGAAGTACTTAACCGTGTCATATGTACTGCACGGTTTAGTTATAATTTTTAGCTGCCTTATACATGGTTTTTGATGTTGTCACAGAACTGTGTGGTTTCGTGTGACGTATACTCTGTGTCTGGTGACGTTGATTATATATATTATGTGTTCCATGTTTTCACTATTGCTATCTGAGAAAATTTACATGCATTTCAATATCGTTATTTGAACGGTACATTCAAATTTACATCCATTTCAAAATCGTTATATGAACGATGCATTCAAGATTTTTGTTTGGTTGATCGGTGATATGACTCAATTCACATTTGTTTGAAAATTCCATTTGTCAAATTCATGTTTTAGTTTTTTTTTTTGAATTACTTATTGGTGATAGTTGTCAGATTTTGTTAATATTTAATTTGCTTTCATAAAAAAATCTTATTAACGCAGTTTGCTTTGGGTGTCTTCCCTAATCCAATCCCAACTCGGCTTCATCTTGTGACATAGATGAAATATAGAAGGTTAAATTGATAGATAAAAATATAGCTATAATTAGTTGTAATAATTAGAGGTAAAAACAGATTTATTGATTGGAGGATCTATTTATGGATTGAAACAATCGCAGATAATGAAAATGAATCTCGTAGATTTATCAGATGTTGCGATAACGTAAATTAAAATTAATTATATCATTGGATATTATATAGAGTGCATACATGCATACATACATGCAAACATCCATCCATCGATGCATACATACATGCAAACATCCATCCATCGACGCATAGATACATGCAAACATCCATCCATCCATGCATGCATACATACATAGATACATGCATACATGCAAACATACATACATACATGCAAACATACATACATCCATGCATACATGTATACATACATAAATCATCCATTATCCATTATAAGTTTTTTAAGATCGTCTATGAAGATTTTGTTGAAATTTCTTTTCTTTTAAAACAGGTCAAAACCAAGAAAGAAATAACGCCATTCCTTACTGGACCTTGCTATTCGTTTTGTAAACATGATAAACATGATATAGGTACGTAGTAAGAGAGCTTTTTTATAGCTTTACTGCTGTAGGTTTATGAAAGTATATTGCTTCCTTGTTTCCAAAGGGATAGTGTTTTATCAACGGGGTTCAGAAGCTGAAAACATTTTGTGGTGAAATTTAGGCACTGTAATATTGAAAAGATGATGTAGGATAACTTGAAAATTAACGTGCATAGCATTGCAAATTGAAATCATAATTGCATGTCTGGAACAGCGGGTATTATCTAGACGCGGTTTTGGGAAAATAAATGTCTGTACTCAAATAAACCAATGCTTTATTCCATCTGTAACAACTTCATTAAAACTTAGTGCACATTTTTCGGGCAAATTTGTGTTGTATTTGAATAATTGTTTTGACATTAAATTAACCCGTATGTATCATTAAATCGTGTAAACAAATTGTAACACTAAAGTTAGAAGGGACATAATGCATGACTACTTTTCTGGGGGCAAGAGACGTTCATTCATATGTTATCCTCTGATCAATAAATACGTAATGACAAAGCTCCTCCTTTAAAACTAACTTGAAAAATATTGTAAAATGTTTTTAAGAAATAATGTGGAAAGGTATTGCTTAATAAATCTATTCTAATGTTTCAGAATGTAATTGTTTTACATTCATTGCATTTTGATTGTTATGGTTGATCTGATGAGCTGACGTGCACAAAGAACTAAGCCATTTAATGGTACTTAATGCTAATAACAATATAATACGTTAAAACTATTTTCCATAACCGGATATAAAAGCCAATGCTCAAAATGTGGTGGGATATTTATTTTCACCTACCAGTAAACACGGTTCAGGTCACAGTACATACTTCTATTTAACATACAGACATACTATTATGACACTATGGTCTTAAAAGACAAACAAGAGCAAAAATCAACAAGTTTTGTACAATTCAAATGTTAGTTTCTGGAAAACTCGACAAGATTATAAAAAATTTTTATATAAAATATCACACTGGATGATCTACGCAGTTTTTGTCTGCTTGAATCAATACTGCACCAACCACAACATCACTTGCATCAAAAAACATTTTAAATGATCGAATTTTGGAGCCAAAAGAACTGCTGCACTCTTAAGTAAGGCCTTAAAACTAGCAAAAGGCACTTGGTATTTTTCAGACCAATGAAATTTAGTTTCTATATCTTAACAAATTGGTCATGGGTTAAGCAATTAGGGAACAATTGGAGTAAAAGTTCCAATAATATCCAGCCTTACCTAAAAATGTTTTTTACTCATTAGCACAGAAAATTCAGAGATACCCTTAACCTTAACTTCTATAGGTTTAACTTGTCCGTGTCCCACAAAATGTCCTAAGAATGTAACACAAGCATGGCAAACCTCACTTTTACTTATCAAATTTGCATAACGGAGTCCATCTAAGAATTTCCGAATGGGTTCTAAGTGACAGTTCCAGTTGTTGTTGTAGATGATGGCTTTGATCAATTTAAGCATAACAATTATCTAAACCCCATGTAATCATCTTCATTGAACACTGAAAAGTACATCCCAAATGACATAAATTTACAGAGTTAAGGTCCATCTGGAGTCACGAATGCCGAAAGTTTCCTTGCCCTTTCCTTCACTGGAGCATGCCTTAATCCTTTCAGACGGTCAAACTTGGCGGCATAATTTGCATGCCCAATATTTTCAATGTGGTTATCGATTCCTTGCAATGGAAATGAATCTTTTTTTCGTCACACCGTTCGCTTTTCTATAGTCGGTGCACACGAGGTAAGGTTTACCTACACTCTGCACAAGAATACATGGTTAACTCCAGTCACTTTTCCGTGGTTCTATTAAATCATTTTCCAGCAATAAGTGAATTTCCTTTGTCAAATAATCCTGTTAGAGGTTTCATCATAAAGGGATGCTGTTTAACAGGTGTGGAATCTAAAATTTCAGTTTCAGGGTAGAACATCTGGAAACAAGTGCTCATTTTCAAATAACACCTCTTTCAGTTCACTCTTTTCTTGTGTCTGTAGACGTGGAAATTTCTGGTACTGACTACTCAAAATTTCTGACTTCCGAAGATTGGTTACACGAAAGTCACTATAGTCTGATTTCATTCCTTCATTTAAATCCTTACTGTGTGGGACAGGTACAGCATAACTGACTGCATAATGAACAGTTATTTCTATCAACATTCTCATTTAACATATTTATATAGCAAAGTTCTTTTATTGTTGTCAGGTGTGTCAATAATATAATTTAAGTCACTTACTTTCTTTGAACTGTATAAGAACCTTATGCTTAGTCTGAGTAGGATTTTTAGGTATGGGCAACAAAAAACTATCACCAGGCCGAAAAGTCATTTAATTTGTAGTTGTGTCATACCTTAATTTCATTTTTGAGTTAGTAGAGCAAAGATTAGTTCTTGTAGCTATACAAACGTATTGACAACTTAAAATTGAAATTCGAAATATAATCAAGACGATTAATTTATGAATCTTCATCTGAAATACATTACCCTTTCTAAAAAAACTACAATGGTTTGCGGACTGTATGTCATAAACCTAGCTAAAAAGGTCTAAATCCTAAAGATTCAAAGTGACTAGCTCACAGCTAACAACAGTAAAATGAATATCTTCGTCCCACTCTTTTCTGGTATCAAAACAATATGACTGAATCATACTTTGGAACGTTTGATCAGATCTTTCTAGAGTCCCTTGGCTTTTAGGGTGATATGCAGAATAATTAACTTGCTGCATGTCTAATTCATGCGAAGCTTGCTGCAAAATTCCAGACATAAAAGTGGACCCCTTATCAGATTGGTCAGATTTGGATAGGACAAAATTGTGTAAAAAAGCTTCATCAAAGCTTTTACTATTGTTTTAGTTTTATAAGTAATTACCTCTGGAAATCTTGTGGACGGACCCATAATGGTTAACAAGTATTGGTTGCCTGACTTGGTCTTAGGTAAGGAACCGACACAACCTACCATTATTCTACTAAATGGTTCGTCAAATGCAGGTATATGTTGCAGATGAGCATTAGGTATCTGATTGGGTTTTCCTACAATTTAACAAGTGTGATAAGATCTAGAGTATTTACAAACATCTTCGCTTTTCGGCCAGTAGGAAAGATCTTGTGATAAGTTTAATCGACCCCTAAATGACCAGCCAAAGTAGTTTCATGGACTAGATTCAGAATTTCCTGTCTATATGAATCATGAACAACATCATAGCTCACTTTTATTTATCTCTAATTGCATTTTCTCTCCTTTCTGCATCTGCATTTGTCTCCCTTTCCTCTTTTTGTAGATGCATTTGCTTTTGTCTCTTCTTTCTTTTACTCTAATTGCATTTGTCTCTCTTCTTTCTCTTTCTGAAGCTAAAGCTTTCTTAACTGTTTTTATTTGTTTTCTTGTTTTAATTCAATTCCATTACTTTTATTTCAGAACCTGATACAGACTTGTTAATCAAACCATAAGCACTTTTATCCTAAACATTCTTTTGTACCAAATATTGGTCCAAAATATTGTTTAATTTCTTCCTTCATTAAAGAAGCCTTCGTCTCAGAAAGATTATAATATCTGGAAACCGGAAGCTATTCATACTTTTTCAAGCACTTTCACCTTTCATGGGTAGGATTTAGATTAAATTTCGACACTTTAGTTGACATTGTGAAAGCTTGTTGGTTTCACTATGTAAAGTCAAAAGACTAGGGACTAAGAAAACATACGAAACAAAGAGAATTTAAATTTCAGAAACAACGTTTTCTGAAATATTTTAGAAAAGTAGTATCCAAAGGACGAAACCTCTATTTTCTATTAAGATTCTGTTCTTAAAATAAATAACTGAAAAGAACAAAAACCAAGCCAGTTTCTAAAATTCAACAAATTTAAAAACGAAATTACAGTATTGTGAAATAAGTCACAAACTATCCTAAGTTTTATCACTGGTCCAAATGTATAAAGCTCAAACTCAATTCCATTGGTATTTCAAGTAAGTTCCAATATTTCACGTGTTTATGTGCCTGTAGTCTCAAACGTGGTAAATGTGTCAATGGCCTGTAGTGTGATGAAATGCTAACAGTCTTTTAATATATCACAGTACTATAATCCAAACATATTCTTGTCTGAATTCACTATAATTCTAAATTATTGTTCCAGTCCAAGAATATTATACACAATACAATGTATTTCCAAAGAATAAAAATTTGAAAAAAATAATTCCACCCAAATGAAACGATGATCACATCAATAAGACTGATTCTGCCTTGGATGTTAAATGCAAGAATGAGTAATTTCTCAAGCAAACAAAAATATATAAAAGACAAAGACACAGAGCCAGGGTGAGGATCAAAAGTTAACTTCATGAAAATTTTAAGTTGTCAACAAGATAAACTGTTACTAAATTTATAATAAAGAACGCATTAAACACCAGGTAGACTACGTTTTATTTATGATGGCAGTCCAGTGTCCTAGATACCGATTAAAATAAACATGTTTACATTAATAATACTCTAGATACATAATCATGGAAATCTTAGGAAAAATATTAGCTGCTATCTATGATGTTGTCAACAAAACAAATGTTACTGGTCAGGTAAACTATGAACTTGTTTTTGTACAAGGAAAAAACATAACAAACAATGCTGATTAAACACACCTACCTACCTACCTACCTACCTACATTCCTTCCTTCCTTTAAAATGTTCTGACTTCAAATATTTCCAACTTTGATTTTGTAAGATTTCTGAATTTTATTACTAACATGTCAATCCCTGGAATACTAAATTTCAGCATATTTGTATCACTTAACATTGTTGCAAACGTTTACAACATGTGCATAATGTGTACCATAGTTATACAAAAGTATGAAAACGACATTTGCTGTTTCCATAGTAAAGGACCTGGAACTGAACGTAATGTATACCTTCTTTTCTCTCTAAATGTTTGCAGGTTATATTTATCTTTAAAAGATTAAATATTTTATACAACACCATTTGTAGTTCTTTACCAAATGTTTAAGAAATGTATCCCTTTTGCTTCCAACACAAGAGGATCGATATGGGGTCTTTTATGCCATGTGAATATCAGGAAGTTCATAACTTTTGAGATCATTTCCCCCTAACAGTTTCCATCTGACTATCTCTGCCAGAATGCACCCGCATTTCGAATTTACACTTGAATTAATTCAACGATATCGTAATGTTATAGTGTTGTCGAAGATAAGACAAAGCCAGGTAGAAGAGATACTGACGGCATTAGAGTTCGACATGCTCATCCAGTTGTCAGGTACATATTATAACTTATGTAACGAAACACCAATTTATTTAATTATGTATCGAGTAAAGTCTTCGTTTTGAACGCAAACAATTTATTACAGAGATCGTACTTTTTCAGTCTAATCTATGAAAAATCTAGGGAAAACATTCCTTTATACGCTGAAAACTGTCTGGAAAGGTCTAGGTGAGTTATCTCCCATGAACTTTGAACTAGGATGATTTTTGTGGGAAATATTGAATGGTGTACATTCTTGAGTGCACATAGAGATATTTGATTTTTTAGAATTGAAAGATGTGCGCCTAGTTTTAAGGAAAATACATTCTCCTGTATCTTGTTTAGTGCTATTAAAATGTAAGATGTAAAAAGTATACGAGTCTTTCTTGATTCGTGAATCAGTAAATCAGTGAATTGCTTTCTTGACCGTGTATAATAATGCTGTCATTGTCATGTCACCAGAGCCTCGCAGAATGTTTCGCCCGAAACAGTTCAAACGGCATGAGCCAAGGCCCGGTTATTAACTGTCCTAGCTATTCAGCTGGTGATAACTTCCGTAATGCAACCTATGGCAACTGCACAATAGCCACAAATCACGTATATTGTCCTGCTTCACCATGCACAGAATTCGTGTTATTAAAAGTGATAGTAGCGCAAATGAGTGACTATTGTTACACACGCCACATTCATAAATGATATTCGTGTGCATAACAGCTGTTCGGTTTATGGGTTAAGATGAAGTTTGTATCAGAACGGTTGAAATTGAATCTTGATTAATAAATTGTAATCACAAATACCATGTTTTATATTCTTTTATATTTTCAAATACATCTTGAGATTTTATTAATTTATCTGAAAACTGATGGTAACTATATCGAGATTGCCAGATCAGGTCTTGTTGTTAGCATCATAAATTCCGTACCATGACTCGACGCTTCTCATCTTGTAATGATTCGGATTTTCTGACTCTGACAACTCGACGTTATCTAACAATCAAGATCGCATTAGAGTAAAAATATATATATATATATATATATATATATATATATATATATATATATATATATATATATATATATATATACAGCACAGCATTCCTGCTGAAAATATATACAAGTATGGAAATTGTTGTTGTTGTGGGTTGCGTGGGTGGGTGGGTCAGCGCGTGATATACAAGGCGGTTAGTATAAATGGATGAAAAACCCGGAAAAAACCCGGTAAGAACTAATGACCCAGGGGAAGCTACTGGAAAGTTTTCTCACATACCCACATGGATGGAAGTGATATGGCAATGATAGGTAATGGCGAGCAATTTAGACAACTCTGCCATCCGGGCCCCCTATGGACAATTAGGCATTGAGAACTGTCTGGCAATCTTACGTCCCTTCGACATATTTTTAGTTCTTTTGTACGATCTTGTAAGCTCTCAAACCTGATCTATCGATCCGTCTGGTGGTCTGGTCATGGGGACGTCTCGTTCAGAACGTGTCCCGGTATACAGAAATGTTCAGATTTTATTTTGCCCACAGTGGTCACAAGCAAAATACCTACATACTGTGGATAGCTAGTAATGTATGTATCATTAATATCCTGATACTTATCGCAAAACATGGTATTTGTGATTACAATTTATTAATCAAGATTCAAGATTTGAATTATTACTCTTGACCTTAAGAAAAGTATTCTGAAACGAGATATTGTATAGCTACAATTAGTGGGAGAATCAAATATTTTCTGAGAAAAATGTCTCCTCTTTACAATTACTTTTATAATATCGGCTTTGTATTTCTAGCCTCATATTAAAGTACTAAAAAAAGGAAGTAAATCCCAAATGTCCACTCACACTGCCTGCCCCCCTCCCCCTCTCTCTCTCTCTCTCTCTCTCTCTGTACACCTCATAGCCCCCCCCCCCCACACACACACACATACACACACAACAGCTACATTCTACTATTGCATGGAATATCAACCATCATAAGGTAATTCAAACGTTTAAAGCCTGTATGTATAATCCATCATCGATTTCACAGCGCTTGACAGCGACGTTTACTTTTGCAAATGAATGGCTAATATAACTGAACATGATATAGTAACTATTGCTTTTTGATATTGTCTTTATATTCATACATGTTACATTTCTCATTGTAAAATTATGTCTCAGCCATGGAACACAATTTGTTTTCTTTCGTCATACCGTTCTAAGCATTTATTTTCAGTACAAGAGCCTTGATATCATTCCCTTTATGCCCTGTGAATCTTATGGAATTTGTTACATTAATAAAGTAGGTTTCCATCTTACTTTGTCTGGCAGAAGGCACAAAAGTTCTGAAATAACTAAAAGTATATATTGTTATCTTTTAGATTATGTCTGCCCTGAAGAAAAAAGACACTATAGACAGACTGAAAACGACCGGCTGGAACTGATCTGGAATTTGTTATGTCATCATTGGGGTAAAGTGATCAAAGCACCTATTTCTTTGTTGTTATCTAATACAATCCTGGTTGTGGATGAAATAAATTTAAATTGGAGACTTATCTTCTGGAAAACCAATCTCTTACAATTTAAACATCCCGTAAAAACTAATGGCAGGGCAGGTTGAGGTGGGGTATTTGATTTTACGGAAAGATTCAAGGGCATTCATCTCAAGTACTTCTATAAGACTCTTTAAAGGACTCAATAAAATTTTCACTTGAAATTGTGAAATACAACGAATTTTGTGGGAAACGGTAGTGTTATACACTCCTTAGTGCAAATCCTATTATTTATGAATCGTGTAGTTTTGCATGTACCGCTTTGAAAGAAAAAAGACTGACTTATTTCGCATACATTCGTAAATAATTTAAACATGATATATGTTGATTTCTTTGCTCTTTTGTTTGTATAAATCCAAAATGTTTCTAAAAGTTGGATTTGGCATGAATATCTTTCACAATATTTTACTGCCCACTGTGTTGGCATGCGTGACATGTGTCGAATATGAGATTAAAGGATCAACAATATAATTATCTTTGTAATATTCACCATTAATTTGTGACAGATACAACCGTTCATACAAAAGATAATGGTTTTGAACCATTTTGTTATGAATAATGAAAACACGCTGTTAATATAAAATAAGTCGTAATAAGAAGTACCGGTACATTGAAAATGTATAGAGGTACGTGCGCGGAAAAAACTACAGCGGTAAACCAGTAATACTGCGCACCTCTACTATATGGGAAGTTTATAACTCTGCGTACTTTTAATGATGTGATTCCTTCTTCATGCACCCATCAAGTTTAGGATTTTATCTAGACTACATTAGCCGAATTATTGAGTGTCTTTTCTCCAAAGAAATCTCAACACGCTAATAGAGACGAATCAATTATAGTAATTTGAATTCTCTGTCAAAATCGTGGTCTTTATACCAATAAGCACCTAGTCATTGCCTAGTAAGGGAGACAACAAACAATAATTCTTGCTATAATGATAAGCCACCTACATAAGATACGAGAAGCAAACAATGATTCAGACTATCTTGCTTCATATTTGATCAAATGCATTGTGGAAGAGATATTGAATGACTACATGAAAACACGGATCACACTACTAGAAGCAACTATGATTCCAGTTGTTACAAAATGCACGAATTTTATAATTTATCACATTTTTAAATAATAGCAACATTGATTAAATATGCACTAATATATGAAATCCTTAGAGTAGTAAGTTGAGTTAACCAACTTACACAGTGGTTCAGCAGCCGCGGACAATGAGTGTCATGCGTTTCAATCTACTTAAATTGAAAATTCCCAAACAGCTTGCCAGCAAACCAGTTCACTGTACTATGCAGTTATTTTGTTGAATACTGCTTCATCATCTCATTGACAGGGGTCGGGTTTGTAATGTAGTTAGAAATTATTTAACTCACACGGTCACCACACTGACGTACGTTCTCTAACATACTAAGAAGCGACCAGTACAGGAAAATTGATCAATATATATATATATATATATATATATATATATATATATATATATATATATATATATATATATATATATATATATACACACACAGATGCATGGAGTATTTCAATTTCTAGAAGGTACTAGTGACTGTAGTGAAATGCGGACATGTATATCTAGGTATGGTAGACACAAGAAGAGCAGAACTGACCATTTCAGATGTATTTAAAGACTGAGTGGTACATAAGCCAAGTGATTTGGATGAATCAAGTACACGAGTTTGGTAATAATCGTAGCCAGGATAACTACACTTGAAAGAATTTTCCCATAGTCCGAGACGAAAATATGATTTATGTAAATCAGTTTGTGATGAATTAAATGTATATTGTTGAAATATTCTGGGATAAATAAAACCAGTTATCCCTCGTTTGAATGAGACGATGCAAAACCAAGAAGCGAAACAAAATGCATTAAATCTACCCTGAACAATGCTTGATAATCAAAATGCGTTAGGAAACGGCCCTCCATGAATGGCATAGTAACGAACAGTCAGACAATGGTAATTGAAAAGTCGCAGGCAACTGAGAATAAAATTTAGACATTAATTGCCCAAATTCTTGGCCATCAGTTTCAGCTTACATACTATAAAACCGTCTTGCTAATCTACAAAGATGACCAGCAGCATGTTCACCAAATGATAAGATAAACCGCAATCGATGTTCATGATTAAGAAACTTGTAACAGATCAACAAGATTATAGAAATATGGTCTTACCCATCATTAGGCATCCCGCAGCAGAGAAACGTTTTACTGCAATGTCACAATCTTTGACCGTAAAGGACACATGTTGTAAAACTAAAAGTGAGAAACGGACAAAAGACTAAGGTAAATAGTCGAGAGGAAGACATCCAAGAACAATATAGAAGCAAATTCAATAAACAAGGATTATTATATTTTTTTATTTGGGAAATTAAATTATATATATATATATATATATATATATATATATATATATATATATATATATATATATATATATATATATATATATAATACATGTAGAAGCAGGCATACACATTATATACCTGCATGCACAAATATTTTTATGTTAAATGACTAATTACTCAATAGCTATCAGTGTTGCTGTAATCTTTGCCCATGGTCCTGTAATTTGTTCAACCCTTGCCGATGAGTAGAAGTATGCAGAATATAATTCGAGCTGTTTATAAGGTTTGATTTGTTTTGTGCAACCATAACACTTGGAATGTAATTTTTAGATATATATATATATATATATATATATATATATATATATATATATATATATATATATATATATATATATATATATATATATATAGCATAGAGAATTTTGTGGAGAGCATTGTACTGAAAACTCGGAACACCTGTATCTTCAATAGCAGAAAAGGGAAGAACAATATTGATTTCCAATCTTCATGCTAGTAATATCTATATATATAGTAGTAGTAGTAGTGATATTTTCCTCCCTTGCCTCAAGGTTATTTTTTTCCAAAGGCTAAAATACGAGGGGTACTATGGTCTCAGCGTGAATGGAAAATTGACATGGGCGACGTCAAGTTATGAACATTGGGGAAATATCGGAACAGTGTTACAAGTGTCTGACTACAACTGGGGGGGGGACAATAATGGTGTTTGAGTTGACCTCAATACACGTCACTATATTCAAAAATGTTTATAGGTTGAAAAGATACACAATGCATAGACAACACAAAGACAAAAAATATTTTGGCAATAGTAGAGGAGTATATCTTTTTGAGGCAAGTGATTGGCGCTGAAAAGGGAAGCTGGGGTTTAGTTAACCAAAGACATGTAATATATGGCACATCGCACTGGCGTTCTTGTTCTCAAACTTCTTCTCACATCTGGATCATACATTAAGCCAGCCTCTCCAAATAACTTTCTCTCTGTCAAAAAGCCGTATATGTTATCTTAGTGATAGGTAACTATGATGTCACATGTATCAGATAAATCGGGTTGAATAGCATCCCCGATATGAGTGTGGAAGCCTCCATGATTGCTAACAAAGTATATGGTTTAGACTCTCGGACGGTAACATTATATGCATTTTGATTGCAAGAGCAACTGAATCCATGAGGCTAAACGCTGCTATTTATAATCTAAGGTGGATCGAAATGTATTAAAATGTTTCACCAATCCAAAGGCGCGTTATAAAATTCAGTCAGAGTACTGAGTCACTCTTCCGATCAGAAGAGAGTTGCGTGTGACGTAGTATGCAGTAGTGAATCGATGCAACATAGTCTAAGCGTGGCGGAAACTAAGAAGACGATATATTCGGGTGTGCCTGATGTGGAGACGAGAAGTGGTGGCATGGTAGATTCCAAAACCACCACGGCTATACTTTCAAAAGTTGATTTTAATTGGGATTCAGCTGATTTTCTTTCATCTTTGCAAGAATTTGTACAGACACCAGTATCTTTGCCGCCTTCTCCTTCCTTACATTGGATAAAGGATTAGAGACAGAGACAGAAAAAGGAATTAGAGAAGTTTACATCAGCACAAAGAAGCAGAACAAGCCTTTTGTCATTCAACAGCATCATCAAGAAGAGGAAATAGTAAAACGAGTGGAAGAAGAGAACATAAAGTACAACGGAGAGAAAGACGGTGACAATCAAACATTGATGGTGCTACTAGACATTTTGGCAGAGTTAAGGTATCTGAAAAAATGTCATACTTATTTTACTCAACTAAGATAATGAGACCTTCCCGTGCCAAACATTCCAACCCAGTCATCACTACCTCTAGACTGACTACCTCTAAGATGCCATTAGCAACAGCAACCCCTATCAAATCATCGACAGTTGCAGATGATGAAGTAGGACTTTGGCCAAGGTAAGGGTATAAGGCAATTAAAACTCAATGCGTCCAATTCATGTGTTTGTTAGAAACAAACATCCAACGTTGTTTCAGGCCATCCACCTCTTTAAAAAAGTGAGACCACTCAAAGATTGTCTAATCAAGTAAATCGCTTTTCCAATTGTGTTTGATAGGTGTACGTGTGTGAGTGCGTGCGTGTAGGACCTTATTATTATGAATTGAGACCAAGAGACACTTACGTTTGTGATTTGAAAGAGAGAGTATACCAGAAAACAATCAAATTTCATGTCATGTCACATCAAATCACATCACCGAGCTTTCCATTGTCTATTTGTTCTATTTGAATATCTTCACCAGCACAGTTTTTTCATCGCCACATTCTTCTTGTCTTCATTATTTGTCTTTCTGAACTGGTATAGGTTCTTCATTTTCGTAACACGTCTCTTCTTTCTTCTCTTGTTTCTTTGAGGGGTTCTCTTTTGTCTTAGGACACTCGGAAGACCAGTGTAATTTCTTCTGACAATAATAACAGGTATCTGGACTTCCGTCTCTTGTTTGGACACAGCGGTCATTCTAGAGACCAATGTTACATTCTCTTGTAGATAAAGCAATGTTCTATTCTCTTGCCGACGTAGAAAACATCGTCACTTTTATCTCTGGAAGAGGAGCGGCTCTTTGTCTTCCTTGAAGTAAACTTTTGTATGATGCCATTCAAAGCTCAAAGCTCGATCTGTGTTGGCTGTTCCCCTGTGGATGTGGTGTGGAGAACTTGCACCTAAAATGCAAATCGTCTCTTTCTGCCAAATCCTTGCCTTGTATTGTGTCATCGGTGCCGTCATCATCAATTTGAGGTTTCAACAAGGAGACAATATTATGGACAATTTTGCTCAGTGGTTGTATCGGCTACCTTCTTCCAAATCCTTTTCTGAATCATTACAGCAACAACGAGAGCCTTACACCCAACGCAAGTTACCCACAGAACAGAGGCAACATCCCTCTTTTGAAAAACGCCTTTGATCTCGAGTAACTCGCCAGAAAGGAGATCCCTCAAATTATGAATAGCTAATTTGCCATGATCATACCATGAAATAGCTCGCGGTCTGTTTAGGAATATGTTTCGATGCCAAAACGTTGTGAATCACTTTTGCGCCTGTTTTGTTTGATATTTGGATGGACAATTCAAAATAGCCCCAAATTCAAAACATATCAACAACAACGAACAATTTTACAAACATTTTCGTTAAACTGTGGAATTGAACAAAGGATTGAAGTTGATATTTGTGTTTTCTGATGTGGTGGAGTACAGCGTAGTGGAAAACACAGCCATGCCATTACTGACAGTCATTCATTTCAAAATGGATTATGCCATCGTCGCTTGCGAGGATGGTGTGTATCGCGTTTACTTTGAATTTGTAGATCCTCATTATTGCGTGTCAGTAAGTCGTATTTTGACAAGTGTCAACATTGGTATAAAAGGAAAGCTGACACAAAAGGTTCCATTCTCCAAAGGAAAAGTCAGCCATGTATCAAGTGTACCGAAGTCGCCCGACAACGAGATGCTGAAACGTGGATTGCATGCTGCTTTGAAAGATGCCACTTCCACGCAAAGAAAATAATTTCTCCAAAATGTCATCATCGACAAACAAAGAAGCCTTCTTAAGGGCAGGCAAAAATGTATTGCTTCAAACTGTAGAAGACTTTTGTCTCACTAAGAAACTCCTATAAATGCCCTTCACGCTGCTGATCATGCCATTCCTTTCTCATTCACGCCACAGCAAAGACAAGGCAGAAATAGAGGCCTGTGCTATTCCAGAGCTCATAAACACGTTGTGAGAAAGACTAAGGACAGAAGAGCAGCCAGTGAATTAGATATGTGATTACTAAAGACAAAATATGCACCGAGGTTGTTCTGAATGTTCCAAGTCAAAACTGGATGCGTTTGCTATGCCACTACCATGATGACTATGCAATAATACTAATGGGTAGAATTTCATCTTGTTTCGTTTTTTGATGACCTAAGCCCTTAACGAATTTGAAATCAAAGGACAGATTGGAGATTACATCAATCTCAATAGAAATTACGTATACTTGAAAGTCAGTGTTCTCAAAAATGCTTATGCCAGATTAGCTCCCATCAACAATTTCATGCATTCGATGTTAAGCGAAGTAAATTTTACTTGAATAACAAACTTAACAAACTGGCCAGTTGCAGCATGGATATTTACCATTATGCAAGCATACCTAGAAAATCTCTTGAATAATGGAGAAGAAACAAAGAACACCATATATGGATGCTTGCGAGGCATGGAAACCTGAAACATCGGAGAAGTTAAACGACTCAGCCATGATATAAATGGCAATCCTCACAATGTGAGGTTTTATGACCGTCAAAAGAAAATCCAACAAGGATACACTTTAGAACTGATGGATCATTTGCATTTGGACATGAAGTTGCAAGACAAGCCATCATCCAATAACCCCGACTGTACGTACACTATGTTGATGTGTTACCCTAAGTGGGAAATGACGTCAGTCACTTTGAGCAGAATGACAGCCACGTATCCGATACGACGAGTGGAATAAAAACTGTCACCATTGCCGCTGGACTCGGCGATCATCTTTTCCAAGGAGAGTTATGCAAACGTTAATTATTGTCATCGTCAGCAATGAAGCCATCAACGGAGCCATCGCTCAAAATTATTTCGAACTTAAGCACTACAAAGTGTCCAAGATAGAAGTCAGTCGAGATAGCGAGATCTTGTGTGCCAGACTTTTGAACCTAACTTTCAGCAGAAAAATTGAGATCCTATTTGTCCCTGAATGAAGCCACTTGACAGTTTAGCTACCAACAGCAGCCACAACAGTTCTTATGATGAATATGCAGAAGGTTATGCTTTGTGGGTTTTTGATTTCACTCTAGACCAAGGCAGAGATGATAAACATTTTCACCCTCTGAAATCTCCCAACTCCATGTAGAATTTAGGTTTGCAGAAGTTCATGCCAACACGGGGAACGTCATCTTGCATGCAGAATTTGACAATACTCTGGAAATCTACAGCTTGAGAGAATAGAATATAGATTATTAGAATCTATGGAAGAATACGAACAATCACTACAAACTGGTGCTGTGGAAATGTCAAAATGATCATCCCAGTCATATTCAACACGATAAATGTATGATCATGAACCAAGAAGACAAGCTGAAATGGTATACGGATGATCGTTCGGATCTCAGCTCGGAAGAGAACATTTTGGAATGTTGGTTTAAAGACTTGCATGACAATTCCTCTCCTCCTTTGAATTCTCTGAAGATTCAACACATCGGAAGTCTTTTGCCACAGGGAAAAAAAAGAAGCATTTAACTGCTTACTTGATACACATTTGTACAGATAAAGTCAGATGTGAACTGATGACTTGTTATCACCTGTGAAAGAAAACATGCATACCTGGGAAATTCATCACCTTCTGATGCACACTTTGTACACAGCTTCTTGGAATCTTGTGGAGTGTGCTAAAGATGAACTTCCTTATCGCAAACTGAAAGACATTCAAGCCTATGTCATCTACACCAAAGACAGTCATCGACCAGGAACCCATTGGGTGGCTGTCTAGTTTCCCAACAATTACACTGTGGACCATTAATATTCTTATGGATCATTGCCTTTGAAAGATGATATAATTGACTTTATAGGAAGAAATGCAAAATTGACTAGATTCCATAATGAGAGATTACAAGGAACAGATTCCATGGTGTGTGTACAATGTTGTGTATATGTTCTAAATATCAACACAGTCCTGGATATCCCTTAGAATAGTTAGTGACTTATTCTGATAGTGAATATTTTAGAAATGATGACATGATATGTGAATATTATGGTTATCGTTTGTCTTTAGCTAGGCAACGTCGTTTGCATCGATATTGCAGCAATACATCACATAACATGCAAATTAAAAATGCGTATAAAACATAGCTGAACTGAGTAAATTAAAGCATTAGGTTACATATATGACAATTTTAATTTTATTCTTGAAGTCCCATATAAACTCATGACAACAGTACATAGCATGCAAATAAAATGTTTATAAGTTTGCTTCAAAAATCGCGGGCACAAAAACTTCACTCTTAACCGTGCGAACACTACAGGTGCAAATAGTTAATACCAGTGAGGGTAATAACGTCATTAATGGTAAGTCTTGAAAGTGGCAATCAATAAGCATTAAATACCTCAGTTCGTTATATTTAAAGTTGTAAATCATATAAATGTTGTATCTAGTTTGTGTACTCATTTATAAAAATTGTAATCTAATTAGTAAATATGCAGAATATGTTTCTCGAAACAAGATTCGCGATAATCTTGTGCTGGAATTTATTACTTTTTCATTCACTGTTATTCATACCCTGTTTTATGCCATTGTCATTAACATGGTCGCAGTTTTATGAGCAAGTTTTTGAAGGTCATGTTTTTGTGCACACAGTTATGAATGTAAAGAGTATTGTAAGACTAAAACGGGCACAACACATCACAGAATATGACACATACAGAAATCCTGTCAACACGTACATGACATCACATAAGGGCGTGCATTGAATAAGAAATTTGACAACACTTATTAAAGCTGACAACGTGAAAAATTACATACACTTTTGTATATGCCAATATTATGTTTAAAATTGTTTAAACATTGCTACCATACCTATTAAATCAATGTGGCGAATTCTAAATAAAGCATTGAACATATCTGGGTGCCCCACATAGTTTCATAGAGATGACGCCATGAATATGACAATGATTTTGATGTCACTAATTTAATATTGAAACATTGTGCTAAATTAATGTCAAGTATCATTCAATAATAAGTGCATGAAATCTAATGACAACATGACATATCATTGTCATATAAGAAACTATATTCCTCTTACAGTACATGGATTGTCATGTCAAATTTCCATGTTTCTGTACAGTCACAAGGGATTCCAAAGTCCATTTTTAATGCTTGGAAAGTAATGTCATCTTGATAAGTAAATTCATATTTATGTAAAAAAAAAAATCAGTTTCCTGCCCAAAACAACATGACTTAATGCCAGTTTGCCATACAATTGTAGTCATACGAGAACCAATATCCCTGTTATAATGCATGGAAGTCAACCTAAATCTACCATATAACTGTAGAGTGATATGATAATTCAGATTCCTGTATCAATGCATGCGATCTAACACAATCTTGCCATATAATGGTACACATTTATATGAGAACCAAGATTCCGATCACAATACATTTTACTTTAAGTCAACATGCCAAATGACTTTACAAAATCATATGAGACCAACAACCTTCGACGAAGTCATAAAGCCTCCTGATTTTGACAAGGTTTCTCACGTCATTCTAACCATACTTAGCCCCATGTACATCCAGACTCCATGCCTTTAGCAAGATATCGCATATCAGATTTCAGCATATATCTAATCCCTTATGTACCCAGATTTTTTACATCTCTGACCATTCATCATGTCATATAGCCTTGTAACCATACCCATTCACAGGTGTATCCAGATTCCTTTCAGCATGGCACCGCGTATACGATTTCGACCTATACCCACTCACATGTGTACCAAGATTCTTGATATCTCGCATGCTATCTCATGTCCTATAGCCTACTAACCGTGCCCAATCTCATGCATATTCCTTACCTCTAGCATGATATCTCATAACATAGGCCCAATTCACTATACCCACTCTTTTATGTATTCAGATTCCTTGCCTTTAAATTGGTATCTCATGTGATATAGCCTTCTGTCTATACCCACTCCCTTGTGCATACAGGTTCCTGACATCTGACATATGTCATTTACTCATCTAACCATACACAGGCCCATGTATATCCATAATATTGACTTGTAGCATGGTATCACATGTCATATAACCTTCTCATCATGCTCAGTCCCATGTGTGTCTAGATTCCTTATTTCTAGTATGGTATCTCATGTCAAACAGATTTCGACCTATACCCATTCCCTTTTGTGCCCACATTATTGGCACCTCGCTTGTTGTCTCATGTCATACAGCCTTCTGACCATGACAAGTCCCATGTTTATCAAAATTCCTTATCTCTAGCAATATATATCATGTGTCATGCGTATTTATTTATATTGTGTGATTGACTTTTGTCCATGATAAATAGTTGTAGATACAGTTTTTGTATACGTGACTTGTCATTTTTGTGATTCAGGGATGTGAATTGGGTTTTTGCCCTGACTTCTGTCATGATGTCATGATTGTCAGTAGTAAACAAGATGTTTACTATAATTTGAGTTAAAGTATTAATGGAATTGTCCATCGGAAATTTGGGGTCGAGAAAATATGTCGCTTCGTAGGTCAAGGTGTATTTGCATATATAGTAGTATTTTTAACAATTATTAATTACTCTTTCATACAAGACTTGTTATCAAAGTGAGCACTTGGGTTCAGACATAAATTTAGAAGAATTATTTCAATTATTCATTCCAATCAAAAAGTGCTCATTGACATTTTGGACTAAAACACTTCTTTGAAATTAGTGAGAATTCACGCAATGACTTTTTGTACATCAGGATATTCAAGACCATTTTTGAATTCATTAAGAACATTCAATATTTTTCGACTTGTGATAGGTCATTAAGGATTATTTTAGGTTTAATTCACAATATTTTAAGTGCTTCCTAAATTTTCTATTTGTACTTAGAGAAAAAATAATCATTTGTTGATTTAACTAAACTTGTTTGGTTCGCTTCTGTCTGTTACATAGTTTAGGATACAGATTCGTAACATATGTCATAAAGCTGTTTTCGCTATATCATCTCACTTGTGTATGCTTTCTAACCATACCCAGTCCCATGTTTATCCAGATACATTCCCTATAACATTCTATCTCATGTCATATATTTTTATACTCTTACCTACTCCCTTGTGCACTGAGATTCCTGACATCTCGCATGTTCTGTCACGTCAAATAGCCTTTTCACCATTCCCAGTCCCTTGTGTATCGAGATTCCTGACATCTGGCATATTATTTCATGTCATAGAGCTTTTCTACTACATGTATTTCTTTATCCAGATTTATGACATCTGGCAGGGCATCACATTTAGTATATCTTTCTAACCATAGTTTTACCCAGTCATATGTTTATCCAAATGTATTACCTCTAACATGCCATATTGCCCTTTTCACTATATCCACTGCCTTATTTATCCACTTATTTACTGCCATCTGCCATGGTATCTCATGTCATATAACTGATAACCATACCCAACCACATGTTTATCCAGATTCCTTTCCTCTAACAAGGTATCTCATGTCATACTGTTTCCTACTTATACCCACCCCACTGTGTGCCCAGACTCAAGATATCTCGCATAGTATTTCATATCAAAAAGCCTTCGAACAATGCCCATTCCCATGTGTATCCAAATTCCTGACATATCGCATGTAATCTCGCGGCATATAGCCTTCTAGCCATACCCAGTCCAAAATGTATCCTGATACCATCCCTCTAAAATGGTATCTCGTGTCATACAGCTTTATGCATATACCCACTCCCTTATGTACCAACTCCTTTGTTCGTGGAATCTCATATCATATAGTCTGTAATAGGGTATCTAATAAGTTTAGTTTTCTACCTGTATCCAAACCATTGTGCATCACGATTCCTGACTTATGGCATAGTATATCGTGCCTTAGAGCCTTCTAACCTTAACCAGATTCATGTATCCAGATTTCTTCCCTATAACATGGAATCTCATGTCATATAACCCCTTTACCATAGCGGATCCAATGTGTATCCAGATGCCTTAACTCTAGCATGGTATCTCATTTGATATAGCTGTCTACCCATACACACGCCCTTGTGGATCCAGATTTCTGACATCTGGCATGGCATCTCAGGTCAGCAACCGATACACAGGCACTATTTGTGCCAAACCTCCATCACAAATAGCGACAAGCATCGTTGGTCTCCGCCACTAATAATGTCACAAAATAAATTTGATTTTGTGTTTGCGATGTTCATATTTTTATTCTATTTTGGCTGACGAGTAATAAAGAGTACATGTATATATTTTCCCAATTGGTTGATTGTCAAGTTCATATCAACACCTAATTATGTCAATAAGCCACGCGTATTAGAATGCGGGTGATGTCAATATAGTGTGATCCTAAAGAGTACATCTGCATGTGGATATATCACAAATGCCGTTGCCGCTGATTGGATGATAATAAAAAGTATTGTTGAAGACTAAGGCAGTTTGCAAGGAAGATATGACTTAAATATTCGGAAATGTTTTAGTGATTCAGATCCTATTGATTTGGTGCGCACATATAAACTATATAAGCGAATTAAAAGCAGACATTTATTATTCTTCAGTTATAGCCAGCTTTTATAACAGAAAGGGAAAATAATGATTTATTTATATTGGTCGTTGGACTAGCATAGTGGAAAACATCTAATGTAAAGAGACAGTACCTGTCAGATTATGTGAAATTATTCCAGGACTTGAACATTTAAATAATTTTGTCGAATTATATGAAATATTGAATGCTTTTTGTAATATTCTACTATAATAATAATAATAATAATATCTTAATATAGAATCTCAAATCATACACAAAAATTATCTATGGTGCTTATAAAAAAGACTCGTACCATCAATTATGGATAACGGTCAATCACACTAAACAAATTAAATGCCTAAAATATAATCTTGGAAACTAGCCATCACACTATGCCAATTAAATATACTTAACAAATACAAAAATGCGTTTTGTCATGTATAGTGATTAATAATCTCCTTCAAATACAACTCACAGCTCATTTTAGTGCTTTATACATTTTGCTCTATATATTTCAATATCCAAAGGTTTGTTGTTTGGTCTTGTCTAATCATTAATTAATAGTATTACTTATCTGATTAAATTCATGAAATGAAAATGTTTCAGTTTTCATTATGTATGCAGTCAATATAATTTAGATGATCTTTTGGTATATTTATGAACCCTTTAAAATCATCTATTTAATGTTCCTTGTTATACGAGATATATGGAAATCGAAGCATATTTTTAAAAATCGTGATTTAATTCCTCCTTTCATCATTCAATCAACCCAACCGTCTATCCACCCATTCGTTCACTCGAGTGATTCTTTTGTTCTCATGTATGTAGTACTACCCTCAAAACCATTTATTCTCATTGGACTATATGTATTTTTAAAAAAAATAATGTATGCTCTTCTATATTTGACCTTCCGGACCCATATCTTAACTTAATGATGGATCAATATAATTGTAATGTTATACCTTTATCTATGTATAGACTAGTACTAATATTAGTACCCTTACTCGTACCTCGTGGACAGGGTACTAACATGAGCATATACATGTTAATGGAGCAAGCCGGGTGTGATTCACACCCGGCCCTCTTTTAGCCTAATAATAACACTTTAAACATATTCCATGCATATTATCCAATAAAATGAGTAGTCCTCTTATTTAATACCAAAAGTATCGAAAATCATTGTAGAAATAGTTGTAAAATCTCGTTTACCTTTTTTAGCCGATATTTTCGTTTAGATCATCCGCCATATTATTTCAAATAATGATTACTTCCGTTCTCAGCCTCGCTTGTTTGTGTGCCATATAAGGACATTGAAGCCTTATTTGGAAATGTAAACAAATCGTAGTAAACATTTGGCGCCGTTTGGGTCAGAAATGTATTGCATCAAAAGTAAATACTGCTTATCAGCAACTTTCATATTTCAACCAAGAAACGATTATTCTAACTTGATTGATAATAATATGGCGTAGAATATTCAAAATATTGTCTGGCAAGCCTTACGTAGAAAAGGGGTCACGGCGAGAGTCTCGCGTTATCTGTCATGGCGGACAGGATAAGGTTAGAGTAATCATGCCAATTTATTTTATCGTGTAAGGGCTTAATAAATTCAAAATAAGCCAAACTTCATTCACAACATGATTATACTTATGTAGTTGATTTCTACACTGTTTGTTTTTCTGACTTTAGTGATGATTTTTTTGCTCCATTACATGATATGGGATCAGTTCGTAGCCTCAACCACAACAAATCAAGTTGAGGCTACGACATCGTAGCTATGTATAGACATGATTAGTGTGTTATAACATGCTTGAATATTAGCTTAGTTTTCCTTTCTTTGTCATGCAATGTTCACAAATGACTGATTTGTATGTTCTTTAGAATGAAAATAAAGAATGCGTGCATATGTACATGCTTGCGTTCATAATATCTGAAATCATAAATGTTCCAACTTCGAATATTTTCATGCTTTCGTAAGTTGTTGATCATTTTCACAATATATCAGTCACTCAATATATAAATGTTTTTTTTCTCACGGAATGGTTCACCATTTTAATGCAAAATAAAACGTTGAAAAGTCTCAATGGCTATCACCATACAAGTAGCAGGAACGATTGTTCTTTGAAAAGCAAAGCTATTTCAATAACGGAACATACAAAGCCATTATTACTTAATTTATGTCGTTTCTAAATTCCTACAGGTTAGATTTCTGTTCGCATATATCAACAATCAAACATAATTTGCGTTTTTGGGTTATTATCAGTACATAAACGTTGATATGATTACCTTGATAGTACGTGAATCTCATGAAGTTCACAAAATTTATATTAATATAATGAAATAGAATGCATCAGAAGTTCTATCTTGAAAAAATTAAGTTCAGCTGTGTTTTGTATATTATTTAGATCCTTGTTCCATATTTAAAAGAATGAAAAATGATGACATACTGAAGACACTGAAGCCCGGAGATTTGATCGAGTTTATAGAAAACTCCTGGAATCACTGGGGAATATACATTGGAGACAAAAATGGTAATGTAATCAAACATGTTTGTTTATTGTTGCGTAGGAAAGTTGTGATTTTTTGGATGAAATATATTTAAAACGGAGACTAGTTATTTTCAACCTAATTTGTTGCAAAATTAAAAAAATCTCGCGAAACCAGTTTATTCACTGGTATTCCTTGTATTTACTGAAACCTTTTATATGGATTGCATTAATCAAAAGCATCAAGATAGTATATGCTACTTGTTGAGAAACAACGAAATCCTCTGAGCCCGTTTTTATAGACATGTCACTGACAATGCCAAAATTGACCAATATAAAACTAATATAGATTCGATATGTTAGGCACAATATTCAACTGTTCATGATATATCAGGCCTTAATTTGTCACTTAACCTATCATGGTCTCTAGATGCACACATACACGCGCATGAGAGTGCGTGCACCTAAAAATTAGAGATGAATTAAAAGCACTCCAGATTAAAGAACTGTATGCAAGTTTTATTAAACCTGGTTGGGGATGCTGCCAAGGAGATTAAATGTCAAAATCGTGTTCGAAATGGACACCTTATCCCCCATATCAACAAGGTAGAAAACCTCTTTTCTTTCATTCACGAACAGCTTTGTAAATTTTCACCTATCTTGGTCTGGTTATCACTTAGACCATGATCTTACAAATCTCTCTTTTTCACTGGAACCAGGTGGAAAAATTAACTTCAATTTCTTCTCAGAAACGGCCCCATTTGTAAGATGAAACGAAGGAAAATTCTTTCTTTCATTATAATGTATCACAATTATCACTAGGAATATTTTCATGGTGCTGGTGTGACTTTCATAGCAACCAGGTGAACATTTATGTTCTGCTTCTTTTCCATAACAGCTGAGCAAAGTTTTATTAATCAAGGGAGAAGAGGCCCACAGGCTGTGCTCAGCAAAACTCTACTTAGTTTGGTCTCCTTTCAAGGGTGTGGCTGCCGTACCATCTCAGTTTACTCTAATTTTCGCATCTACTTCCGACACTTCTGGTCCAATATATCAGGAATATTCCGTTTGCCTCTGGTTGGGAATATACTGGCTGGCACAAATTCCATGTTTGGCACAAAGTGGTATATAGGACATGGTCCATCAAAATTGTCCTCGGCACGGTTTACCTATTATTGTGTGGCTACTATAACAACATGACTTAAACCTATTTTTGGCCTCCATGTCAGACAGTTGTGCACTGAAAACATTTTAGGAATGTCCCTTCTGCAGCAGCTGGTGAGCATCCTGGCCTGAAGGAGCATC